>JAJPUD010002540.1:153910-188151 GCA_023553655.1 Myrmecobius fasciatus
TGATACTTGACTTCCAAAAGCATTTATTCCTCCTCTTGGTCTTTCACCTCTTTTGAGACTCATTACTCAGTGAAACAGATAGAGGTGCATTTTTAATCATTCATCAGAGTGAGAAGGACTTTTGTAGCCTCAAACATAATAATGGTTATGTTTCTTTTGGATCGTATAGGATTGGGGTAGCAATGATGATTTAGAGAGAAGAGGCATTTGTTCTTCTGGCTAAACTGGGTCAAAGAAATTGAGAACTGATCTCTTTCCTTTGAATGAAGTTGTATAGTACTTATTCTCTTACATAATTGTTTTTCATGATTTATTGCCCTTGAAATTTAGTAATTTCATCTTTAAGGGTAAGGACTGTGCCAATAAAATCTTGTAAAGTTACAACCTTAGAAATCACCTACTCCAACACTTTCACATTACAGATGAGGGAACTGAGATGAAGAAAGGGGAAATTACTTTTCCAAACTTACACATCAAGTCAGTACTAAGGATAGAACTAGAATTAAGGAGTCTAGGCTTCCATGTTAGTGATCTTTCTATGATATATAGTTATACTTTTACTCTTTTTTTCAAAATTGGAAGCTCTCAGCAAAAAAAAAAAAATATTAGCTGAATTATCCTAGATAGACCTATAGAACTTCTTCCCTTGTTTAAGAGCCAGTTTGATCTAGTGGTAAGACCATGGATCTTAACAATCAAGACCCTTGTATTTGTGTGACTTGAGACAACTCATTTGAACCTTAATAAGCCTCAGTTTCAATGTCTCTAAAAAGGAGACCAATAATACACTTAGCAACAACTTTGCAGGATTGTTGCTGCAAAACATCAAAACAACAGTATACTTGCTTTGCATTTTTTGTTTTAAAAGATTTTCAAAGGTTTAAATGCCTTTTTGTTCAAGGATCTTCATACTTAGCACTTTCCCCCCCAAATATCTTTTGGGATTTAGCTATTAAGAAACAAAAAGGAATTTTAATGGAGACATATTGGAATTCTATGTTTTCATGACTATAGGCATAATCTCCCTGTGTTACAAAAAGCCAACTAAAAAGTGTTTATTGTGCTACAGGTCAAGCATTATTCCAGATACTGGAGATAAAAAAAGAAAAGAAAAGAAAAAGAAATTAGGAAGGAAGCAAGGAAAGAATAGAAGAAGGAAGGAAGGAAAGAAGAAAGAAAGGAAGGAAGGAAGAAGAAAGAAATGAAGGAATGAAGGAAGGAAAAAAGAAAGAAATGAAGAAAGAAAGAAAAGAGAAGAGAAAGAAAGAAAAAAGAAGGAAGAAAGAAAAAAGAAGGAAAGGAGAGGAGAGAGAAGAAAAGATAGAAAGAAAAAGGAAGATAAAAAAGAAAGGAAGGAAAGAAGAATCAAAAAAGGAAGAAAGGAAGGAAGTAATTAAGAAAGGAAGGAAGTAATGAAGAAAGGAAGGAAGAAAGGAAGAAACTCTTCCTGTCCTTAAGGACTTTACCTTGTATAAAAGGAGACAATGTATACATATTGAAGTATATATAAAATAAATAGAAGGTAATTTGAGAAAGAGTCACCATCAGCCTATACATATCAGAAAATGGAGATCGGGAAATCTTTCAGAAATATCCAATGACTGATTAGACATCCAGTAACTACTTTAGTTGATATTTTTTCTAATTTCATCTTCTTTGCTTATCAAAGGATAATTCTAGATAAGTCTTTTACAAAACATGACTCTACTGATGTTAAAACACAAAATGAAAATTCTCTTCTTTCCCCTTTCCCCTCCACTTTCAGTTCTTAAAACTAGGTAGGCCTCTGGATTCTAAAATTCTAACCTAGCTGTGTATTATAATCATTTGTAGCATAGTATACACTCAAATACTACTGTTGTCTTTCATATAATATATTTATGATGTCATTTAAAAGGACAATTCAGATTAACTAATCTTTATTTTCCATGTTGGTCTAATGTACCCATTTGAGAGTTTTTTGTAAAAGAAAGAAAATCCCATAAATCGAATTATCATGTAGTGCAAATGATACTGAGAATTTATTTCTTCATCAGAATTAAAATATAAAATGCCTCAAAGCCTCCCTCACTAATTGTTTCTTGTCAGAAGCCAGTAATGAATGTCTTAGGTTGCCTGAAGAGCAGCATTTAACTATTTATGATTTATTATCACCTTAATGCTAAGACACTTCGATATTATTTTAGAAGAAGATGCAGCATTTTAAAAAATATCTTAATCTGCTTAATGACCTTATATTTGCCTCTATTCTGGTAAGCTAATGATTTGTGTTTCAGTCAGGATTCTACAGGGATTTGCCAAGCATAAAATAATGTCTCTGAGCAAAATTTTTCTACAGTAAAAATTGGCCCGCTAATTATAATATGTACTCTAATGATTGTTTTTATAATAATAGCAACTTCAAAATACTTCTGCTTAGTTAAATTTAAAAATACATTCTAATTTTGATAAAGCACAGTACAAATAATTGCAAATTGAGCTAAGGGAAATACCATGTGATGGCTGTATAATGATGCACCTTTTGCTTTTTAAATAAAGCCATTCAAAATATTTTTTAATTTTTTCCATTTGATCTTTGTTTTATTATAAAAAGGTAATTGCATGTTATATTTATTAGATCTTCCATAACCTCCCTACCAAAATCAAAATTGTTTTCACAAAGAATAAATATTAATTTTTTCTAAATTAAATGAAATGCACCAGCCCTGAAGTCAGGAAGACCTGAGTTCAAATGTGATCTCAGACATTTAGCAGGTCCTAGCTGTGTGACCTTCGGCAAATAACTTAACCCCAATTGCCTCAGAAAAAAAGCAAAAAAATAAAAAATAAATAAACTAAATGACATGCTCTGAATTGTTCATTGTTTCTTCTTCACTCTTCTTCTATACTGTATTTTTTCCTTCTGCCCAATTTTCCTCACTCTTATACATTTATATGCTTCCATATTTCTTCTCTCCCAGACAGTCTTTATCCCTAGGAATGTGATTCTTTTTCGTTCTTTTTTTTTTCTTTGTCCTTTTCATTATACCCCATAAACTCTCTCGAGCTGTAACTGTCTCACTCTTTGAACCATGATCTTGGTTAACTGAATCCAAAAAACTTCCATGAAAGCTCATTCACGGCTTGGTTGTTAGTCAATCCTTTCTCTTTCTCTCTAACTGATTTTCAGTTCCTTTTCTCCTGCACCAAAACATAGTCACTCTATTATGGCCAGACATCCTATGTGACATCAATGTTGTGTCCTAGTTTTATGGGCTGTAATCAACTGAAATGCTTTTCTTTTAAAGAACTAATTCTCTTAAGACAATCAATTTCTATTTTTGTTAGTTTCAACTCTTTTTTTTCCTGTGATGATCAATTTTAAAAGACTTGGCTTTTCTCAGCAATGGTGATACAAGATAATTCCAATAGGCTTGGCATGTAATTTTTATGGATTAAGAGCTGGAAGTCAGCTTCATATAATCCAATCTCATTTTAAAGATGAGGAAATTGAGGACCTGAGAGGAGGGCCTGAGAGGTAAAATTAAATGGGGATTGCCCAAAAATCACATAGGAAAAAAAAGTGGTAGAACTGGGATTTGAATTTAGGTTCTTTAATTCTGAATCTATCATTTTTTCTCTACATTACACTGACTTCTACCCTGTCCCCTTCTATATGATATCATAGTTATAAATTAAAAATTTTTATTACCAAAAATCTCAATCATTGGATTATATCAAACAATTCTGAAATGTCTGCTTTCATTTTCAAAATCTTTTATTTTACTGAAAAAGTTGTTCTACAATCTTTCTTAAAATTTTACTTATTTTATTTTAATTTATATAATAAAATAATTATCTCCATTAGATAATATAATACAAAAAATGATGATTGCACATGAAACTGCAAATTCATTCTGTACAACTTGCTCTTTCTTTTAAATAAGCAATAAAATTATCATGTAAATTGCTTTTCCCCTTTCTTTCTTTCCTCCCCATCCTCACCCTAGATATGATTACCATTAGACATAAATATGAGTAAGTATATGTGTGTATGTATATGTGTATATATACATAAATGTAAAATTTTTATATGTATGTGTATATATGAATCAATTTTTTCTCTTGATGCAGATATTGTCTTCCTCCAAATGTCTTTTATAGATAATTTGGTTATTTATATTAGTGCATATGATATAATATATTCTTTTAAAATATATACCATCACTTTCATACAGTCAGAGAATAGAACAGGAAGACATTTTAAAATCCAGTTTGTTCACTTCTTTCATTGTTGTATAATTTGCAAATAGAGACAAAGATATTAATTCGTTTTCACAAGGTCACATAGGCAGTTAGTGAGAAAGATAGAATTTGAAATAAGATCTTCTGATTCCAAAGCCAATACTCTTCTCATTTAATTATAATCTGTTATTTTTGAAAAGAAAGCAGGCACATTCCATTGGTCATTCCTGTTACACATTTAAAAACTCTTTTCTCTTATGACAGGAATTTGACAATGCTCCAAAAATAAATTTCCTGGCTTGATAAAAATAAGTTTAATTATTCATTTCCATAGCATTATAAAGAAAAAAGTTGTACCTTTCATAATCTTTACTATTTCTTTTACACAGATTGGATTGGCTCACTTTCCTTTCTTGTCAGTATTTCCACACTGGTAATATAAACATTTAAATGTGTCCTTCAATCTGGTGTTACCACTACTTTATTCTAAATATTTGGTTTGGAAGGGATAAGGGAACTGTTCACTTCCCCAGGTCCACACCTGGGTGATACTGCATAGCATATGGGGATCCTCAGAAACACATTTTACTTACTGCATCTGAAATCACAGACTGAGGGCTCATGTAGTCCAAACTAAGATTCCCTCCTTGCATAAACCCATAGCAACATGACAAAATCTGATTTGTTCCTGGCTTCTTCCCTCTTTCCCATAGACCTATGCAAAATATTAACTCTTTTACCAAAGGAACCATTCTCTAAAGTTATATACACTAGTTATATACAAGGGAAGGAGACAAATAAAGGGAGAGAGACAGATACACATACACATACACAGAGGGAGAGAGAAAGACAGAGACAGATATAGAGAATATTTTTCTCTCCTCATCCCTCCACTCATTGATTCCCTCTAAATAGACTGAATGAAGAACTTCAGTCCTTCATTACTGGGATGAAATTTCTCCTGAAATACAATGTTCCAAGGACCATGGTTAATTTGTTAGGTGAGCCAATTACAATGTTGTCTTCATAATTAAATCAAAGAACGAATTTATAATTGATAAAGAAATGAGCAAGGATATACATATATATAATATATATTTATATATATTTAAAAACAATCAAAATTTGCTCTCCAGTGAGGGCAAATCCTTTACCTTCATGCTTTCCCTGATTATCACAGCCTTTTAAAGGGATTTTACATGTAAGGTTGAAAAATAAACTATTTTCTCTGTTTATGGAGCCATCAACATGGTAATTTTAACTTCCTAAGTTCATGTCTCCAGAATTAGAAGATAGAATTTTGGTTCAGAAAGCTCTAGGGACATAACATTCTCTTCTCTTTCTCAACCCTGATTCTTTAGATGAGGATCCTTAGGGTCCTCATTTGCTTCATTTTCTAGAGTTGAAAACTTTAAGTTAGACATAAGTTAAGAGCCCACATATATCAACATTGTATCTCCAGTCAAAAAAAAGAATATAAATATAGTTGTCTCTTTACCCTGATCCTTTTCCCATTTAAATTAAATAAATTTTCTGACCCAGGAGATATACTTTGTGATAAATATGAATAGTAACTGGAGAAAAGTCTAAAGCAACTATGAAATCTGGGGAGGGAGGGAAGATTTAAAAGCATTTTTGCTCCTTTACTTTTTCACCGAGAAGATATCATTGAACAACTTTAAGTAGCAATGAGCCTTTCTTACCTTAGAAACTGATGGACTGTGTGTTAATGTAACATGCCAGAAGATTGATTGGCAGAAGGTGAACAGGGAGAAATGTCACTATTGTCACCCCTTTCTTTTCAAACATCAGGAAAGAGAAAGCTTAGACAGGACTTGGGGATGTCCAAGAGAGAAGTCCATGTGGCAGAAATTATAAATCACTTTGGAGATCCTAGGACTTAATAGTTGTTTGTTCAGCTGATCAATCAATCAAACAAACATTTATCAAGTGCTTACTATGTGCTAGGCACAATGCTAAGTACTGGGGATGAATAGACAAAAGTGAAAAAAAAGTCCAAAAACCTGTACTCCCATATATACAAATATATATGCACACCCACATTTACACACAATTTGTTTGGTCTCTCTGGTTAAGTGCTACATATATTCATAGAGGCATGTATGTATTCCATTTGTGTATTGTATGATATAGCTTATGGGTGTGCATAAATGGGTGTATTGTATGTCGTAGATTTTGGAGAGGTACATTAGTAAATACAAAAACTGGTAAATGATTCATGTAGAAGCTGGTGCCTGAGCTGGAAAACCACAAATTCCAAGAGGCAGTGACAATGGGGAATGATATGAGGAGACATTAATGTAAAGGAGGAAGAGAGAGAAAGAAAGAATAAAAGAGAGAGAGAGAGAGAAAGAAGAAAAAGAAGAAGAGGAAGAAGAAGAGGAGGAGAAGGAGAAGGATGTGAAGAGGAGAAGGAGAAGAGGAGGAAGAAAAGGAGAGGAGGAAGAAGAGGAAGAGAAGAAAGAGGAAGAAAAGGAAGGAGAGAGGGAGGGAGACAGGGAGAAAGAGGAGGAGAGAGAAGGAAAGAAGGAAGGAACGGAAGAAAGGAAGGGAGGAAAGAAGGAAAGAAAAAAGAAAAACTATATTTAATATATATATAAATCACAATGACATATATCTCAATATATATGTATGTGTGCATATGTGAGTATATGTATATATTTGAAATAAAAATTCCAGTGCAGATTCTGTGGGTTGAAAAAATCATCATTAATTTCTGCCTATGAGAATGAGCTTCTTATGAGAAAAGAAACTCAGGTCTTTCTAAGGAAATGACAGCAACATTTAGAGAAAGGGGGCAATTGATTTTCTAGTAGCTTGTTTCTTGGTAACAACTACTACAAACAGGAGACATCTATTGATGACTCAATAGATAGAGTTCAGGTTTGGAGTGTGGGAGACCCGAATTTAAATCTGGCTCAGACTCCAACTGTGTGATCCTGTGTGTCATGCACACTGCCTTTGCCTTAATCCACTGGAGAAGGAGATGGCAAACCCCTCCAGCATCTTTGCCAAGGAAACCTCATGCAGATTTTGGTTCACAGGGTCATGAAGAGTCGGACATGACTAAAAGACTGAACAGCAACTAAACCCAGCCATTCCCTCTCCTCTTGTCTAGAATTCAGAGTCCAGCTTTGCAGACTGAATTCCTAGCCCCACTAGGCAATGCTGGGCACACTGCTTCCATTTACTTCAAGGCTAATGCTATACATAGATCATTTCAGTGTAGATGTCAGCGTCGAAGAATTCCAGCTTCAAACCGAGGGAAGGAAACCTGCAAACAAAACCTTGCGGCATAAGGATATATAAGAGAAAACAGTGACAAGGAGCAGAAACAGAGAGAGTATGAAAAAGTACTTAATGTATAACTCTTTTCTCATTGTGACCTCTGAATTTTCACATTACCTCTTCTATGATCTAATAACATATCGAGAACTTTGTTTTTCCCCCTGAGGCTCTCTGGTTAATGGGTAATTTTCAGCCTCTCAATATTCTTAATAATTTAATCCTTATTCATATTTTGGATTCTTTCATAAAGTCAATGGAGTATAGTGAAAAGAGAGCTGGGCTTGAAATAAGAACTAGGAGTTTTAATCTCAGCTCCATACTTACTAGCTATATTATCTCAGCCAAGTTATTTAGCCCTTATCGAGATTCCTCATCTGGAAAATAAGGTCTAATTTGAATTATGTGACAAATGGCATAATGTATGTAAGCCCTTAGCAAACTTATGAAAAAAATTATTTTGCAAACAGCATGTTTCTTTGTGTTGTTGTTATTGCTATTTTGAAGGTTAAGTGACTATCCAGGGTCACATAGCTAGTAAGTGTTAAGACAAAATGCTTTTTAAAAGCACTTACTTTGTTCTAGACACTGTGCTAAACTTCAGTTGATGTGGGTATTCATCAGGGATCTGCACTGAGCTCTCTTCACTTCTCTCTGTGCTGTTTAATTTGATGATCTCATCAGCTCCTATTTATTCAATTATCATCCCTTTCCTTATGATCTTATCTTATCTTATCTAGCCCCAATCTCCAGTTGCCTATTAGACACCTTGAACTAGAAGTCCATAGTTAACTTAGGCTCAACAGATCCAAAACCAAACATATTTTCCCCAAAACTTTCCCCTTTCTCATTTCTCATTACTCTTGTATTGTTCCACCATTGTTCCAGTCTTTCAAGCTTGCAACCTAACTGTTAATCTGTATTCCACCTTACTTAGCAAACCGTAAAGAGGTATATAGATACCATTATTACCTCACATGTTATGAAAAAATATTTTTCAAGCAACAAGCTTTTTAAAAATACTTTATTTGCTTATTTTGGGTTTTACTTAATGTTCCTTCCTTTCCCTCTGTTGGTTATCTCCTTCTGTTGATATGTCTTGTGTGTATACATACACACACATCCCTATATAAACATGTATATGTGTGTCTGGGTATCTATCTTATTTGTACGTAATTGTTTGCATCTTGTTTCCCTCATTATAACTGTGAGTTCTTTGTCTTTTTGTGTTTCTTTGTATTCCCAGAACTTTACACAGTGAATGTCACATAATAGGTACTTCAAAAAACCTTATTGAATGATTGATAAAAACACTTCTTTCTCTTAAGGAGCATACATTTTAATGAATCATACAATGTAAACAGAAATCAGTAAACACAAAATAAATATGAAGTATCTGGAAGATAATTTTAGAAGGGAAGGCTCTCCTTATGAACCTTTGAAGAGATCTACAAATGAGAATTGTTCAATTCAATCAGTATTCATAAGGTATCATTTTCTCTTGTGCTTCCCTTGGATGTTGCTTCCCTACCATCATTCTCTTTCAACCTAGTCAGTCTCATGATTATAACTTCTGTGTATGTCTAACCCTTATTTCTTGCCATTAGTAATCTTGATACCAAACATTAGGTCTTCATTTTCACTGTTGTGGATAACAATTCCCTATTTAATATTGTCTAGAAATTTCATTTATGTGATACTTACCTCTTCTTCCAGTTCACTAATGAAGCTGTTAAACCAGACAAGGACTGACATTCATTCCCATGGCATCCGGCTGGTCACCTTCTTGCAACTTGACACATTGCCATTTATCATTACATTTCCTTACAGGTCTGTCATTTCATTTTCAGTCCTCATGACAATGCTCATAACCAGTCAATTTATGTTAATTTTCAAAGTGATCTAGTCAGTCTTTTCCTTCATCAACTATATAACATCACAAGTCTGCCATTCCTCCCCCATCCTCCAATGGAAAATAATAGCATATATGTTATTAAATTTATTTATTTTAATTTTGAAAACACAAGAGCAAAATCAACCAAAGCAGTAAGATTCTATCATCAATGCATTTCAAGTATTTGGGAACTGCTTTCTTCATTTTAATTTATAGGTAACATCTTGCTATAAATATATGTGGACAGTGAATGGACATTCTGAATTGGACATGAGAAATCCCTCTATCAGTAGTGAAAGCAAATATAATTTTCAGTTGTTATATGTTATGTATATATATGCATGTAAACATATATGAATATGTACCTATCTGTACATAAATATATATAAATATTTTGATATTGCAGAGTCTGTATTGTGAATCATATGTTGTTTTAAATAATGAAGTGAAGTTTCTGATGGATATTGAGGGAGACCATATTTTGATCTGGGAGAACCAAGTATTTCAGCCCCTGAATGATTCACCTTTTTTAAAATCCTTAAATATAAATATGAAGGCCCTTAGATATATGTGAAACATCATGTGCTAGCATTAAATCAGTGGTGATCAGTGGCCTTGCAAGTAGTAATAAAGAGCAATAAGGGAGGGCAAGGAAATGGGTATGACTTGGGGGAAGAGAAGGAAAAATACCTGTGTACAATTATCCCTTATGACAATTGGGAGCACAGGGCACCCACAAACTGGAAAATTCACATTTCTTTTTTGGTTTTCTCTTTATATCAGAGAAAAAGTCTGGTTTTTTTTCTTTCATGGGATATTTGCAATACATTATTGTAAGATTTGGATTAAATATTTGGTCATAGGCTATATTATATAATATTATATATATATATGTATATATATATTTCATGCATTTCTGAGTTTTGTAAAACTTTTCTATCATCTGCTAGCCTTTGCAGCCTGTCTGTGGCTTCTGCAAAACTCCTTCCCTTCAATATCCATTTAACTCTTATGTTAACCAGCAGATATATTGAAACTGCAATGGGGAAAAAAAAAACCACAATGGGGAAGAAATAACTATGCATTTTCTGATACGCTTAAGAAAGAGATTCCATATTGCTAATCCTAGACAAGTCACATTTCTTTGTTTGCCTCAGTTTCCTCATTCTCATCCATATCTGTAATGAGTTAGAGAAGGAAATGGCAAATAATTCAGGATCTTTGCCAAAAAAGAAATCCAAATGTGGTCTCAAAGATTTAGACATGACTGAAAAGCAACTGAACAACAAAAATATCTAGAAAAAAAAACCCTCCAGACATACTTTGCTTCTGACCATTTTTTCCTTGGATTATTATCTTAAAACAGAAAGTATCTCATTGAGGAAAAATAAAGCCAGCTCCCCACCTTCATTTTTCACAAATACTTAAATGTTCACAACCACCTAATGGTTGTTATGGCTTAAAGTAAGCATGTATTTAATCAAGGATACAGAAGTAAAACATCAGATCTCTCAGTGAATGACACACTCAAAGTCGTTTTTTTTCTAAGAATACTACAATTTTCCTACAGAAATTCTATGGTCACTATTGATTTGGATAGCTCAGAAACATATAAAATACTTAAAGTCTTGAAAAAGGAGATTTGCATTATGAAAACACAGTTTTATAAATGAGAACATTCCCAGGCAGACATAGTTTTCGTCTGTCAATCAGTATTATCACGGCCATCACATCCCTAATGTGATTATTTGCTAATGAGAGGCTCAAATGAACAATGCCTGCAGCATTAACAGCTGAGTCATAAAATGACAATGTTCAGTTCCTTTACAGCCCCTGATGTCTGTAGGAATTTTCTTCTCTTTATTCACAAAGACCGCTTTTCCTAATGATTATTCCACTTTTTTTTTTAACAAGACAAGGAGTCTTTTGTGCCCCGAATTCTGAAATGCTCAAATATTAATAGTTAAGATTTCTAGAGACCAGATGTTTGCAGCCTACTTGAAATTTCAGGACCCTCAAGATGATCCTTAAGAGCTATTTTAATGAGTTGCTATGGTCAAAAATATTTATCATCTGTTGGCTCACCTCTGGGGAATAATGAGCATTGGTCAAACATCGAGAAGGGTATGCAAGTTCTCAGAGGAGAGACATACTGGGCACACTCATCATTGGACCTAATATCAAAGCTTTTGTTGAATCTACCACAATTTATAATCCAGTGGGAAAACCTGGTAAGTAAGGGTTGTATCTACACAAGATGGCATTGTATTAGAATTTTTAATGAAAGAAGAATTATAAAAATAATATTCATTCATGTATCTGTGTGTGTGTTTTACATTTGAAAAAGTTTTGTAAATAAAATTATTTTTCTTCATAACCTTCATAATCCAATAAGGGAGATTGGGCTACTATTGCCATTTTATAAATAAGAAAATGTAGGCTCAGAGAGATATGTTGATTTATCCAAGGTTATACACCTTATATAGTGGAAACAAGGGGGAATAATGCATAGAGAAATGGCCTTGGAGTAAGAAGGGTGCCTCTGACACTAGCATTATGAGACTGAGCAAGTCATATCTCAGTGCTCTAGAAAACTCTCTGAGACTATAAGTTATGGAAAAGGTATTGACCTACTTTGATAGATGGAATTTTTACACCTGGAATGTCTCTAACACAACAAAACCATAGGTTTGGGTTTTTTTTTTAAATCCCTCTTCAGCTAATAAAGGGAAAACAGAGCCCCAAACTCAGGACTTTAAAATCCACTAACCTTGCTATACTTTTATTTCCTTTTTTTTTTTTTACTAATTTGGAGTTAAAATTAAGGTTTTTTGTTGAAAACAAAAACAAAGATTTCATTACTTAGGTTAAAGTAAAGAAATTTGAGTCTTTTTCTGTCAAAAAAGACTTTTAGGATATAAACATCAACCAGAAAACTCCCAAGTACTAGCTGTGAATACCTGTTTTGTCATATACCAAGTTGACTCAAGTTATCTCAAGGGTTTCCGCTTTAAAAATTCAAGATAAATATACCTTTTCATTTAGTCTGACAACACTTCAGCTCTAACTTAACTTACCAGTCTTATTTCTTATTGCTCTTTTCCATGTCTTTTACATTCTAATCAAACTCTGTTTTTAGCTGTTTCCCAAAAAATGTTCTCCCAACTTAGTGTACTGTTGTTGTTGTTATCATTATCATTATTTTCTCTTCTCTTTTCTGGGACCAAGCTTATTATTATAATTACATGACCTTGTTTCATTTTATT
The DNA here is from genome assembly GCA_023553655.1 of Myrmecobius fasciatus. Taxonomy (NCBI): domain Eukaryota; kingdom Metazoa; phylum Chordata; class Mammalia; order Dasyuromorphia; family Myrmecobiidae; genus Myrmecobius; species Myrmecobius fasciatus. The sequence goes on from JAJPUD010002540.1 coordinate 166,601, forward strand.
GTTTTTTGCATTTCCATCATTGTAGTCACTGTTTACATTATTTCCTGATTCTGATTGCTTGACTGTAATCAATTTGGTATAAGCATTCCCACATTTCTTTGTATTTCTTCCACAGAGAATGGCTAAATACATTATGGAACATGAACATTCCATTATATTCATGTACTACAATTTTTAAGCCATTCTTTGGTCATCGACACCAGTTTTGTTTCCAAGTTTTTTTTTTTTGTTTTGTTTTGTTTTTTTTAAAGCGGATTAAACTATCCAAAGTTCCACAGTAGTTCTGTTCAATGAACAGTTCATTGGATTGTATGACAGGAGGTCTAAAGGGAATTCAAAGATTGTAAGCCTGAGCTCTTCATTTTACAAATAAGCAGTTTGACTTGTTTCAGGATCACACAAGTAGTAATAATAATTCACATTTATATTGGCTATTATTACCATTTTACAGGGAAGGAAACTAAGCATAATAGAGGTAAAGTGATTTGCCCAGAACCAGGCATCTAACAAATATCTATGATAGAATCTAAATATCCAAATCTTAATGATTCTAAGAGCTATCCCTACCATTATATAACATTGCCTATTTTAGTAGTAAATGTTACAGTAATCATTTGCATACAAATCTGAAATATGGTACACATGTAAAATAAACTTACCATTATTTATACTTATTAGAGTTAATGGTACAATAACAAAACTTATTAACACATGAAATTAAACATATTTATTATTCAGTAATGCAAACATCAAAGTCTCTAGAAACAAGACTTTTCTAAATATAGGGAACACAGGGGGCCATCCTAATAGAGACCCCAAAATAGGGAGAGCTCTGGGATCTCTCGTATATCTTTAAGGTTCTTGCTAAGGGAATTTACAAGTTATATCTAAATTCTCATTGGTGATAACATCTAACCTTTTAAGAAAAGGAAACTATCAATAAAAGCTAAAATGTTTGATCAGACCGGAGACACACACTCATATCTACACACATACATACACAGCTTTAGAAGGTTGTTTGGGAATTCTTGGGAACACATGTTCATTATTAATTGCTGATTGCCAAATCTGGGAACACATGTTATTAGTAGCTGTTCACCAAATTTGGATAAGCTGGGACACAGCCTTAATTTCTAGAATCAGAAAGACCTGAGTTCAAATGTGGCCTTAGACACTTACTAATTGTGTGATCCTAAACAAGTCACTTAACTCTGTTTGCTTCAGTTCCCTCATTGTAAAATGAGTTTGAAAAGGAAATGACAAAATATTCTAGTATCTTTGCCAAGAATACCCCAAATGGAGTCACAAAGAATTGAGCATAACTGAACAAATTCCCAAATCTGAAACAAATACGCATCATTATTAATTGCTTAAAAATTGGGAAGTATATACAACATTGTCAAACTATACCATTCAGCTCCTTCTCTTATTAAAAAAAATAATTATTTAGTCACAAGTTGGATACCTACTTATTTATAAAATGGCATTGCTCATTTTATTATTATACTAATATATTTTCACTACAAGTTGCTTTGATTTCAAATCCAGACTGCTTTTCAGTACAGTATGCTTCCTAAATTTGAGATAGATCTTGATAGATATTGTTAAAAATAAGAATTAAAAAGTTAGCGCAAATGATAATTGACATGGCTGTCCACTTATCTTCCTGTATCCATGAAAAATTGATATCTCTTGGTCACATGCAGGAAAATTGTGTCGATTTTTCTTCCAAAGTTCATCATTTCTTATTTGTTGTTCTGCTATTCCAGAGGAGGGAAAAAGAAATGACCCTCACTTAGACTGACTGAGTTCTCAGGATGAATGTCCAGGCAGTATTTGAGTAGTATCAACAAGATTTTATCTCCTCCTTTGAGGAAGGAAGGAAGGGGCAGATTGAGGCCAGCAGATGGATAGCTAACTCTAAGTGGATTAGCTCAGTGTATCTGGCAGCAAGACCAAGGTATAAATGATACTTGAACAACCAAGTACCAGATACCAGCTAGCAGGCAATTGTGGGAGGGGAAAAGTAAATGGATTATGATGTTGCTAAACAAAAGCATTTTGTTAAAATGATCCATTGTTTTTCTTCAAATGAAACATAAATCCAGAAAAGAAAACAATCAGTTCTTTATTCTGTTTTAAGAACCAATTTCCCTGGTGGAAAACAATTTACTGACACCAGAAATATGTTTTATGGAAAGAAAGTCTACATAATTGGCTGCCTTTCAACATTATATGATATTATAAAATCCTCTAAATTCACCAAATTTGTAACTTTTGACCCAGCATCCAGTGTCCTTATAATCCCAGTGACTTCCTTCATACTCTTTTATATGGTCTAATCTATTTTGTATAGTTTTTAATTAAAATTATTTTGAAATATGGTCAGGTTCTTATTATCAAGATTTACAAAAGTGAGGGAAACTAATATCGTGATAAATAATAATAATGGTTAGTGTTTTTTACTCAGTTACACTGACCCTAGCCAGACCCACATTGCCTTATTCTTTAGGTATAATTCCTATCTATTAATTCTGTCTTCCCTTTTCTAGTCCAGCAGATTCTGATAATGTAGGAAAGGGAAAAAAAATACTAGAAAAATGAAGCTGCAAGATAAATATATAAAAGAGAAGCAACATAGGATAATGCAATAAAAAGTACTAATATGTGATCAAGATTAAAACTACAGACATGATATATGAGACTGCCATTCACTACACTTCGATCTATATCTCTCTTGGGGTAGTGATAAATCTGCCCTTGGTCCAACCATCAGCGAGGATAGCATCTTCTAAAGGAAATGACCAGAAGTCATCAAGTGTAAAGTAAAAGCATAAAGTACCAGAGGTAAAAAGACATTATTGGTACAACCCTGAACCAGGAGCAGCCTCTCGCTGATTTTTGACTTACCCAATTCTATTAAGAAGTTAGTTCAATGTTCAAAAAGTTATCAAACTGTGCATACCCTTTTACCCAGCAGTGTTTCTATTGGGCTTATATCCCAAAGAGATCTTAGAGGAAGGAAAGGGACCCACCTGTGCAAGAATGTTTGTGGCAGCCCTTTTTGTAGTGGCTAGAAACTGGAAACTGAATGGATGCCCATCAATTGTAGAGTGGCTGAATAAATTATGGTATATGAATGTTATGGAATATTATTGCTCTGTAAGAAACGAACAGCAGGACGATTTCAGAGAGGCCTGGAGAGACTTGCATGAACTGATGCTGAGTGAAATGAGCAGAACCAGGAGATCATTACACACGGCAACAAGACTATACGATGATAATTTCTGATGGACGTGACTCATTCCAACAATAAGATGATTGATGCCAGTTCCAATGATCTTATGAGGAAGAGAGCCATCTACACCCAGAGAGAGGACTGTGGGAACTGAGTGTGGACCACAACATAGCATTTTCATGCTTTCTGTTGATGTTTGCTTGCATTTTGTTTTCCTTCTCAGGTTCATTTTTCTTGTACAGCAAGATAACTGTATAAATATGTATACCTACATTGGATTTAACATATTGTAACATGTTTAACGTGTATTGGATTACCTGCCATCTAGGGGAGGGGGTAGGGAGAAGGAGGACAAAATTTGGAACAGAAGGTTTTGCAAGTGTCAATATTGAAAAATTACCCATGTATATGTTTTGCAAATAATAAAAAATAAGTTATCAAAAAAAGTTAGTTCAGTCTGATTCAAAGGAAGTCAGTCAAAATAACCCAACCAGATATGAATTCAATGCTATCTGAGAAAAGTAGGCTATAAGTAAGATTCCTTTTAGTTCTCAAGAGACAAAAAAGGCAAGCAACAAAAAGTAAGAAAAAAGAAGGCATGGTCCCATGCATGTTTCTAATATGAGGACCATCTTTCTCTGAAATAATATATCCACATATGCACCTCATCAGCTACTTGAGGATAGTGGCCATGTGTTTTTTTCCCTTTTCCATTCTTTCTTTGCCCATCCTCTATGCCCAAAATGAGTAATTACTTTACACAGAAAATGCTCAATTAATGTGCAAGAGACAGCTATTGGCAAAGTGGATAGATTACTGCACCTGTGTCTGAATTCAAATGCAGCCTCAGATACTTATTAATTTTGTGAGCATAGGCAAGTCACTTAACCTCTGTTTACCTCAATTTTCTCAACTGTAAAAAAAACCCAGCATTTACCTTGCAGGTCTGTTGAAAACATTAAAAAAATTAATATTTGCAAAGCACTTAGCACAGTGCTTTCTATATAATAGGTACTTTATAGATACAGGATGTCAGTGAAAACAAAATAACTTACATAGGAGAGAATTACTAAGTGAATCTTGTGAAGCTTTACTGGCTAGGTCAGAATGTAGTAAAGTTACTCAATTCTTATTTAAATATAAAATTGTGTACTTAAAAACTATCTTTAGAGGGTGTTGCCTTGTATGTCTTCGCAACTTGCGAACTTCTCTATAGTTCTCTACCTCTTTTGCTTTTCACTATTTTAACTCCCCCCCCATCAAAATCATTAGTTGATTCCTAATCCTTTTGAAATTAGTGAAATCCTATGTGGTCCAGTTGTTCCAGGAAAGGCTTAGTAACAGACAATAGTGTACCCTTACCAAAGCTGGAAAGTTGCTGCCTTTGGTTATTGTCCATCAAAATATTTAAACCTTTATTCTGCTTGAATAATGTGGTTGTTGCTGTTCTTTGTAGTTTTCATTATTTTTATTTTTATCTTATGTATGTATTTTGGGGAACAGAAAAGCTTACAGATTTATTATAGAAGGGAACTCCAAGTATAGTAAACTCTATGAAGCAGATCCATAATTTATCTGAAATTAACCATCTTAAAGAGCTCTCTAGAATACTGGATGACTGAGTTATTGTGAGCATACAGCTAGGATATTGAGTTCCAAGACTTATATGTTTTTAAGACTCCAAGATTGGCCTGTGAAATGATACTGCCTCTCAAAAACTTGACAAATTTCAAAAAAAAGTGTCTCTGCACCAGGAAAAGTAGAACTTCCTGACAATAAAAATATGGAAATTTATAAAATAACAATAAAATATCTAATTTTATATGTCCCACTGTGGGCTGTACCCTAGGCAGCTGCCCACTTTACCTACTCCTAGTCTCAGGTCTGAACATTTTTGACAGTATAATTTGTTTTTATAATAGACTGAAGAAGAAAATAGCAGATATTTCTAATGTTAGTGAAATAAAGTTGCTCCTTAGTCAGTATTTCATATTTTAATGATATCTATGAAGTCTTAGATTTCAAAGCCAAAATTATGTTGGGTTTTTGCCTTTGATAATTTGCTCTTTAACATTATGCCTTCAGTTTGGAAATAATCATTCATCTCTCCTCCCTAATCCTTTCTCTACCTTTTGATGTTGCTAGGGGACATTTGCTTAGACTGACAATCATGTTAGTAATTTTCCTTTCATATTTGTAGTTTTGTGCCCTTTGAAAACTATATTCATTTCCTTTGAATGGCAATATATGAAAAAACTCTTTATGGTAATATATTTTGGTAGATGTGCTAGCTAAATGATTATTTTACTTAGATATTGTTTTGTACTCAGTATATGTCTATTCAACTGCTAAAAGTTTTGACAAAATTATAACTATAAATTAATGTTACAATAATGTTATTCCTAAGATGTGAGTTCCTTTGAAGTCAGGGAATTAATTTTACTAATTCCTTAAGTGGTCTAAGAAGAGATTTTTCTCTTTCAGCGATTCTCTCCTATTCCTCCTCCAGTACTTCAACCCCCCACACATATAAATATATGAATGTGGCTAAGAAAATGCCTCTAGCCTAAGAAATAAAATAATTTGAACTAATGTAATAATTAGGGGATATTGTTTAAACTTTTAAAAATTAATTTTCTAGAATATTTTTGTAGTCATTCTTTAGCAAATGAAAGATTACTCAGAAAAAAATATTTTTCCCACTTCTTGAAGGTTTTTATTTTTATTTTTTTATTTTTTTTTATTAAAGCTTTTTATTTGTATAACATATGTATGGGTAGTTCCCCAGCATTGATCTTTACAAAGCTTTCCATTACAAATTTTACCCCCAGTCCCCTCCGCTCCCCTAGATGGCAGGAAGTCCACTACATGTTAATAATGTTGAAATGCTTGAGAAGTTATGCAAGAAAAATCCTATCTACAAGAAAAAAAAAAGAATCAGAGAAAGGCAACACAATGCAAGAAGATGTCAATAGAGATCATGAAAATGTTACGTTGTGGTCCATATTTCATATCCCTCTCTCTGGGTGTATATGGTTTTCTTCAGTGAACAATTGGAACTGGTTTGAAACAATTCTTTGTTGCAGAGAGCCATGTCCATCAGAATTGATCATCATGTAATACTGTTGTTGCTGTGTATGATGATCTCCTGGTTCTGCTCATTTCACTCAGCATCAGTTCATGCAAGTCTCTCTGAAATTGTCCTGCTGGTCGTTTCTTACAGAGCAATAATATTCCATAACATTCATATACCATAATTTATTCAGCCACTCTCCAATTGATGGGCATCCCTTCAGTTTCCAGTTTCTAGCCACTACAAAAAGGGCTGCCACAAACATTTTTGCACATGTGGGTCCCTTTCCCTCCTCTAAGATCTCTTTGGGATAAAGGCCCAGTAGAAGCACTGCTGGGTCAAAGGGTATGCACAGTCTGATAACTTTTTGAGCATAGCTCCAAATTGCTCTCCAGAATGGTTGGATCCCTTCACAGTTCCACCAACAATGTATTAGTGTCCCAGTTTTCCCACATCCCCTCCAACATTCATCGTTATCTTTTCCTGTGATTTTAGCCAATCTGACAGGTGTGTAGTGGTACCTCAGAGTTGTCTTAATTTGCATTTCTCTGATCAATAGTGATTTGGAGCAACTTTTCATATGACTAGAGATGGTTTTAATTTCATCATCTGAAAATTGTTCATATCCCTTGACGACTTATATATTGAAGAGTGGCTTGAATTCTTATATATATGAGACAATTCTCTATATATTTTAGAAATGAGGCCTTTATCAGAACCATTAAATGTAAAGATGATTTCCCAATTTGATGCTTCCCTCCTAATCTTGTCTGCATTTGTTTTGTTTGTACAGAATTTTTAACTTAATATAATCAAAATTATCCATCTGGTGTTCAATTAGGAGTTCCAGGTCTTCTTTGGACATAAATTTATTCCATCTCCACAGGTCTGAGAGATAAACTATATTACGTCCCTCTAACTTGCTTACAAAGTCCCTCTTTATATCTAGATCATGAACCCATTTAGATCTTATCTTGGTATGTGGTGTTAGGTATGGGTCAAGCCCTAATTTCTTCCACACTAGTTTCCAATTTTCCCAGCAGTTTTTGCCAAATAGTGAGTATTTATCTCAAAAGCTGGGGTCTTTGGATTTATCTAACACTAGATTGTTAAGGTTATTGCCTAGGTTTTCCTGATAGCCTATCCTGTGCCACTGATCGACTACTCTATTTCTTAGCCAGTACCAAACGGTTTTGATGACCGCTGCTTTATAATATAGTTTTAGATCTGGTACAGCAAGGCCACCTTCATCTGCCTTTTTTTTTTCATTAATCCCCTTGAGATCCTTGACCTTTTGTTCTTCCAAATGAACTTTGCTACTATTTTTTCTAGATCTGTAAAATAATTTCTTGGGAGTTTGATTGGTATGACACTAAATAAGTAGATTAGTTTGGGTAGTATTGTCATTTTTATTATGTTCGCTCTGCCTACCCATGAGCAAAAAAAAATATTTTTTAAATAGACCATTTCCTCCTTTATATGTTCACTCAAGGAGCAGAATAACATAGAGTATAGAGAGTTGGCTTTGAATCATTGAAAGTCTGGATTCAAATCTTGTCCATGACTCATAGTGGTTATGTGATTCTCTTTATGTGAGCTCTTCTTGCTCTAAAGCCTGGAGTCCAGGCAATCTTTCTAAGACTAACTTGCAGATTAAAGTATTGACATGAATTGGTAGGAGAAATTTCCTTTCCTAGGCATACTAGGGTACTGTGGAAAGACCATTGACTCTGGAAATAGTTGTTCAAATCCTACCTCTTCCACATCTTTTTCAATTTTTATTTCCTTGTATCATAAAATGAAGAAGTTAGAAGAGATGATATATTCTTGACCCAAATCCTGTCTGACCTGCATTAATCTGAGCACCACTCTGATATAGCATTCAAAATCCTTACCAGAAAAATTAGTCCTTAATTGGTGTACCATATGCAGATGATATTGTCTCTTCAGTTAGACTAAAATTCAGCCACATAACTATGAGGTGCTGGGAATGTAAAAAAAATGAAACAAAACTTAATCTCAAGTTTACTTTGCAATATAAGGGATAAGCAGCAAATATCTATAATATAATACATAGTAGAATGTAGAAAGATTATAGAAGAATCAATTTATAATAAATTTATGAAATTACTAAATTGAGTCAATAATACCCAGTTCTTTTGGTAGTTAAATGGGAATGACCCTCATAATAGCAGGAAATAAGGCTGTCACTCTATTATAACTACAAAAGGGTTGAGGTCAAAAAGCTTCTTAGCTATACAGAGACAAGCAGTGAAAGGGTACAGAGCAGATGGCATTGTGATGGGAGATAAGATACTAAAGGAAGGAAGACAGTGTGAGGGAAAGGATGGGGAGGGGGAGAAATAGTGAGTATAGTATGTAAGCATGGATTAAAGTTGGGAGCACTAGGCAACATGAGTCCAATGAAGATAAAAGAGTGCTTGGGAGCAGGAATTTGAGGTTTCATTTTTAGAGAGTTTAGGGGGGAAACAGAATAATTCTTATCTTTGGGGTTAGCTTATTAACATATCCAAATCAATTCAAGTTGCTAAAATTAACATCTCCATATCTTCTCAAAATTATTAACATAATTTTGTTATCTGTTGGTACTCTGGAATTTGTCTGACATTTACATGTCTAGGATCAAAATGTTTCTTACTACAAGCTTGAGTCCTTTCCCTGATTCAATACACATTACCAGGATGTGATTTTCGGTTAATATATGATATAATTTGTAAATTATGCTCCTTTGATCTATGAGATAGTTTGTTTTTACTTTCAAGTTCTTATTTGCAAACTTAATTCATGCTATATCCCCTTAATACTGGTTACTTATAAACTCACCAATCATAGTTACTAGGAGTTGTGGGGAGGATGGTTGGGGGACCGCAACAAAATACAGTTTTAACAAAAGAAGGTTAAAAAGTAATATGAATAAAAAGACTGCTTCTACTTGGGAGAATCATAGAAGGTTTAGTGAAGAGGGCAGCATATGAGCTCCATAATATGTAGGAGCTTAATAAACACTTGTATAATTAGTTAATTTACTATAGCATTTGTAGCATTTCAACAGGTAGAGATAAATAGCTAGAAGCTTTTCCAGATTTGAAAAGAGAATGGACAAAAGGCATGGATCCAGAAAAATAGGAAATATGTTTGTGAAATGTTTTCATCTTAGCTTTAACCTACTAAATATGCTAGAACCAAAGTAGATTGGTCTAGAATGTAGAGTTCATAAAAGGAAAATAGTCTATAAGACCTGAAAGATAGATTAAATATGGGTTTATTTGGAGGGCCTTGAATATCAAGTCTAAGATGTTTAAACTTTATTCTTTAAGCATTAGGGAAATTTTGAAATTTTCAAAGAATAAAATAAAATGGCTGGTAATATACATTAGGAAGATTAGTCTTTTTATACAGTAAAATGTGAACTGGAAATAAGACAAATTAGAAGCAAGGATATCAAGTAAAATGATATTTTTATAGTCTAGAGATAACAATAAATAAAAGCCATTAACTGAAATAGCAAAGTCACCAGGAGAAATAAGGGCTTTTTTTTTTTTTTTTTTTTTTTTTTTTTTGTTAAGGAGAGCATGCGCAGCAAAATAATGATTAGTTCAGTTTGGGACATAATATCGTGGCAGTTGTCATGAGTATGGAGAAAAATCAAAGATGAATCAAAGCTTTGGGTCTGGGTAATTAGTTAAATGATGATTACATCACTGGGAGTAGAGAATTTGGACAGAGTGATTTAGGGGATAAGATAATGAGTTCTGAACATGTTTAGTAACACTGTTAGCAGTGTCAAAAATCAAAATGTTCACTAGGCAGTTGTTAATTTGAGATAGGAACTCAGAGGAGAGGTCAGGACTGAATAGGTAGTTTTTGGAGTAATCTGTGAGAGGTTCTATTACAAGGAATGGTAGAAGATGATCTTGCTAAAGGAAGAGAATGTTGAACAAAGAGAGAATGAACATTGATAGAACATTGGAAAATGCCATGAGGAGTTGGGAAAGAAGACAGTTAAAGAGATCAAGAAAGATCTACCAGAGAAGTGGAAAACTGGTAGAAAGTAGGGCCTTGATAGTAAGGGCTGGACTGATTATCAAGAAAAAGTAACTGGCCAACCATGTCAAATATAGTAGAGAAAGATGTGAAAACTACTAAAAGAGAATTCTATGCAAGTCCAGAACTTGAAAGAAAAGTTTAGATGAGAAATGTAATATTAGGAGTTTCCTCAAAGAAATGATAAATGCTCTTCTAGAAGTATATTGGAGTATCAAGGATGAGAGAAAGACAGACAGAGAGAGAGAGAGAGAGAGACAGAGACAGAGACAGAGACAGAGACAGAGACAGAGACAGAGAGAGAGAGAGAGAGAGAGAGAGAGAGAGAGAGAGAGAGAGAGATCATAAGAGTCTTGGCTGAAGTTTTTTTCAATGTTCATTTTTGTAAGATTTTGAGTCACAAATTTTTTCTCCCTTCCTTCCTTACCTCTCCTCTCCCCAAGATACGAAACAATATGATATAAGTTACAGATGTACATTTCCCTATTTCATACTCTTATTATACATGAAAAATCAGACCAAAGGGGGAAAACATGAGAAAGAAAAAGCAAACGCAATAAAACAAAAAAAAAAAGAAAAAAAGAAAATACTATACTTCAATTCACATTATTTCCATAGTTCTTTCTGAGGATGAGGATGGCATTTTCCATTCCAAGTTTATTGAAATTATCTTGGATCACCATATTACTGAGAAGAGCTAAGACTTTCATAGTTGATCATCACACAATCTTGCTGTTATGTACAGTATTCTCCTGGTTCTGCTCACTTCACTCAGCATCAGTCCATGTAAGTCTTTCCACACTTTTCTGAAATCAGCCTGCTCATCATTTTTTATAGAACAATAATATTCCATTACATTCATGTAAAATGTCATTACATTCATATACCATAACTTATTAATGGGTATTCACTCAATTCCCAATAGCTTTGGGCAAAGTTCTTGAGAGAGAAACTATGTCCATAGCACTAAATACAGTATTGAGTTTATAAAAGATCCTGAAATACCTGTTGATCACTTGATTTATTTTAAACATGGACTCACTGTATGGTTTCTTTGGAAATTATGCTTTTATAGTGCATTTAAAATAAGACTTAACTAAAAGAAAATCAATTTATAAGTTATATTGGGGGAAATAACTATTATCTAAAATAAATTCTATCTCTAATCTAAAAATTTTACATTTGCTGCAAAAAGCCTACTAAAGTCTCTAAGGCATGGATTCCACTGGTCTGGAGAAAAAAAATAAGGTTCCACAATTATTTCTCAATGTGGGATAGCTGAAAGGAGATCCTCAACTTTGGAATTCCTTTCTTCTGGGTCCTGGGAACATTATTTTTCTCACTCTTAATTACCTCCCAATAATTATTTCATTCAGGGGTTCATATATTAAGTGATTTTTGAAGGCAGGAATGAGCCAACATTTGACTTTTTCAGCATCCAAATCTGGTCATTATTCAAGATTAGATTATAAGGGAAGCTAAAGAGTCAAGCAGGTGTGAATACTGGCACTAGGCTGAGACTTGTACAAATATTGCCTAAATGTAACATATATTCTTGTCCCAATGCTTCCCAAAACACTGTTTCTCTTACCTAACTTTCATTCACAGGCTCATGGACATCTTGATAGTGATGTCTGCAATTATTGTACTTTTTTTCATCTTTAGCTGCATCCATTTGCTAATATATATGTCCATTCATTCTAATATTGAAAATGCAAGACTTTCATGAGGGAAATTTCTATTCATATCTACAATTGCCTTCAGATCTACTTCCTAGTCCTATTCACTTTGTAGTTAAATTACTATTTGCAATGGCATGGATTCTAATTTTATATTAATTCTTTTTTTAAGGTTGGAGTTGTTGGAAGACAGGATTAAACGTGATTTCATTGATGTGCGGACATTTTAGTGCAATTCAAGTACCATTTTACTATTTTAGGTGGGCAACCATAGTCTTGGTCTTAAAGGACTGTCTTAGGGAACTTTGATAGATTCTTCTTGAGGGGTTAAGTCACTTTCTAGGTAATACATGTCAGAGGTATGGTTTGAACCTGTTTTTCTGATGCTGAGGTTAACTATCTATTCATTATAGCCATTAAAGGTTATTTTGCCTTGCATATACTTAGTTTTTTCATAATAAGAGAATATCCTAAATACAGACATAGAAGGGATCAGAAATTTATAAAGGTTATTAAACAACCAGAAATGGAAATAGTGTCCTAGTATTCAAAAGGAACTGTGGAAATCTATAAAATGATGAGAATGAACTAAAGAACTTCTATGTGTTCTTCTGTCACTAAATCTTTCTTTTTATCACCACATGGATGTAGGCATTTCCTCCAAGGATGCATATTACAACCCACTGATATCTGTCCATTTTAAATGATACTAGATTATGTCCTTTCAACAGCTTCCTACAATATGCAAGGAGTCTTCTGTGTCATGTCTCAGCTAAAAACCCATTTTCTTCAAGGAGTCTTTACCAATCCTCCTTAATGTTAGTACCTTCTATCTGTTAACCATTTCCAATTTATTCTGTTTCTGTTTTGTTGGTACATACTTGTTTGTATTTCATTTCTCTTTTAGACTATAAACTCTTCAAAAGCAGGAGCCATCTTTTACTTTTCTTTTTTTTTCTTTTTTAATTTTATTTTATTTGCATAACATATGTGTGGGTAATTCTTCAACAATAACACTTACATAGCTTTCCGTTAGAAATTTTTCCCCCCAACTTCCCCACCCCTCCCCTAGATGGCAGGATATCCACTACATGTTAATTATGTTAAAATATTGGCAAATCGAATATATGTATACATATTTCCAAACTTATCATTGTTGTGCAAGAAAAATCTTATCTACACAAATGATATATCAGATAAAGGAAACACAATGTAAGCAAACATCAATCAAGGAGTATGAGAATGTTATGTTGTGGTCCACATTTCGCATCCCTCTCTCTGGGTGTATATGGCTTTCTTCAGTGAACAACTGGAGGTGGTTTGAAACATATCATTGTTGAAGAGAGCCATGTCCATCAGAATTAATCGTCATATAGTACTGTTGTTGCCGTGTATAATGATCTCCTGGTTCTGCTCATTTCACTCAGCATCAGTTCACGTAAGTCTCTCCAGGTCTCTCTGAAATCATCTTGCTAGTCATTTCTTACAGAACAATAATATTCCATAATATTCATATACCATAATTTATTCAGCCATTCTCCAATTGAAGGGCATCTATTCAATTTCCAGTTTCTAGCCACTACAAAAAGGGCTGCCACAAACATTCTTGCACATGTGGGGCCTTTTCCTTTCTTTATGATTTCTTTGGGATATAAGCCCAATAGAAATGCTGCTGGGTCAAAGGGTATGCACAGTTTGATAACTTTTTGAGCATAGCTCCAAATTGTTCTCCAGAATGGCTGTATCCGTTCACAGCTCCACCAACAATGCATCAGTGTCCCAGCCCTCCCACAACCCCTCCAACATTCATCATTAACTTTTCCTGTCATTTTAGCCAATCTGACAGGTGTGAAGTGGTACCTCAGGGTTGTCTTGATTTGCATTTCTCTGATCAACAGTGATTTGGAGCACCTTTTCATATGACTATAAATAGTTTTAATTTCATCCTCTGAAAATTGTCTGTTCATATCCTTTGACCATTTATTGATTGGAGAATGGCTTGAATTTTTATAAATATGAGACAATTCTCTATATATTTTAGAGATGAGACCTTTATCAGAACCCTTGAATGTCATCTTTTACTTTTCTTTGTATCTTCAGTGCTTGATAGTAAATGGAATATAGTGGGCCCTTTATAAATGTTTTCTTTTAAAATTTTATTTTATTCAGAACTTAATAAATAAAATCAGCATTTCCATTACATGGTAGATTAGGGAAAAAAGATGAAACTGTAATTCTATTATGTAAAACTTTATGTCTTTTAAATATAAAACGAAGTTATCACTTAACTTTTTTCCCCATTTTCCTCTCCACCAATTTTAGAGATTGTTACCATTAGATGCCAATGTATGTGAATAAAAGTATACATATATATGTGTATAACACATGTGTGTGTGTGTGTGTGTATTTTGGGGTTTACTGGCTATATTTCTTTCTTAAAGACCAGTCCTTAAACCAAAACCAATCTGATTCTAATTATCCACCAAGGTCCTAGGCCAAGCCCCATTTGGTCATTGTTTGAGTATTGATTGAATGTAAATAACAAACATTTCTGCTTTGTTCAGAAACCCTGAAGACCTTCCCCTGCCAAATTCATTCATTCATTCATTCATTTATTAATTTTTGGACTAGATCAAAGAGGGGATTCTTTGCCTTAATTGCTACCAAGCCTCAGGCACACTGAGACTCGTTGAAGATGTTAGTTAAAAGGCCAAGGTCTCCCATTACATCCAGGACCATCTCCAGTCCCCCTGATCTATACCTGGCCTCTGGACCCAGATGACTGTGGAGGGGAAAGTGAGGCAGGTAATCTTGCACAGTCCTCCCTCTATTAAATCCAATTGACTTTGATTTCACAGCACCAGCTCCCCAAGATCATGTTCCTCTGTGAGAATGACAAAACAACAACCACTTTGTGACTGTGTGTGTGTTAAAAAATCAATCTATATATGCATACTTCTATTTATCAATTCTTTCTCTGACTGCAGATAGCATCTTCCTTCCTATTCCTTTATGGTTTAATTTCAGTATTTACTTAGTCACTCAAAGTTTCTCTTAAAACAAAATTGTTGCTACTGTATACAATGTTCTCTTGGTTCTGCTCATTTGGCTTTTCATTATTTCATTTTTTGGTAAAATCTATTCATATTTTTATGAAGTCATTGAGCTCATCATTTTTATAACAGTAGTATTGCAGCACAATCATATATCAGCCATTCCCCATTTTACAGGCATCCCCTCAATTTCCAGTTCTTTGCCACCACAAAGATAGCTGTGAACATTTTAGATCATAAAAGTTCTTTTCTTTCTTTCCTAATCATCTTGGGAAATGGATAAAATGCTTCTTGAATGACTGATACAGTTAGTATACCAGTAGACCTATCCACCAATAATTCTTCTGTCACTACATGATCAACGATCTTTTCTTATCTTATGTTTTTTGATGATGTTTTAATGACCTCTTCCTAATCACTTGTGTCATGTTGTAGTTTGTTTATTCCCATCTATGTGATGAGAATTAAATTACACCTCAAATTATAGCTATGCCCCAATTAATGAATCATATGAAATGATCATTTACATTTGATTCTGACCTATTCAAAGTTATAATTATGTAAGTTTTGGTCCTTGGCTCTATCCCAATGGAAATATGTAGTATAAATTCAAATAATGCAACTACTTAAAGAAACTCATTATTCACACTAATCAGAACCTATCTTTATTAAGATATAAAGTAATTAAGTGAAACAAAAAATCACAGTCACTGTTTTCTTAATTTTTTTGAGGGAAAGGTTGTTGATAATGTTTTTAAGTGTTAAATATCCTATCTGTCTTTATCCAAGATGGCATAAGTGCTAAACCCCATTATTTCAGCTTCAATTCTTTGTGACCAAGTATTAAAATAGCTTTCCTTTTGCAGTCATTTTTCACATCAGTGTCATTTTATATGAAAAGTTTCATTTAGCATAGTGAAGTTTGAATTTCTGTGATTAATGAGAAATGTTAATTCCATTCTCTTATTAAAACTATATAAAGGAAGACACTTTAAATGAAATGCATTCTTGCAGGAAATTGCATCATAATGGTGTTCTTTCTAGCCTTCAAGTCACAAGTTTTGCAGTAGTAATATGAATCTAGTAAAATAGCTTGTTATCTAGCATACTGGGGAAATTAAGAGTGTCAATTAGTCAACAATTGTGACTAAATTAATTTCATAGAACCATAGAATATTACAATAATACAAACAGAATCTTACAAGGACCTGGGAGGTCCTGTTGTCAAATTCCACATATTTCTTTCAAGTGGTTTTCTTTTACCATTAGAAAGATTTATGAGTGATTGAAAGGGCCAGAATGTGTGTGTGTGTGTGTGTGTGTAATTGTGTGTATGTGTGTGTCTCTCATGTAACCTTGAAGCAAAGATTAATTTTTTTTCCCTTGAGAAATAATAGAAATAGCAACTATGGCAACCCCCGCCCTAACCTCAGATAATCTGAGCATCTTGTCATTATTAACTTTAAAATCATTGTCAGTTAGGAGGGAGTATGATCTACTGATTAGCATATTTGAATTTTGACTGAATTTGAATATTATCTTCTAACCTTACTATTTCTTTGCCTTACTTAGCCTTACTTATTTACTTAGCCTTAGTTACCTTATCTGTAAAATAGGAATAATAATATCCTACCTAACAACATTGACACAAGGAACAAATGAGATAATAATGTAATTAAATTGTAAAACTTGGAAAATTTGGAGCTCTGTGTAAATATTAGCTATTAATATTTGATTGAATATTTGAATGGAGATGGAATTATAAGAAATTTCTGATTTCTCCAGTCTTTTCAGTTAGTAAAGATCACACAGCTTTCCCCATAGTAACTACTCATTACACTCTACCCACTGTCCCCAGTTGTCCTCTTATAGTTGTTCTCCATGCTGTGAGTAAAATCCTGTAATTATAGTGGAAATCCTACTTAGTGAATTGCGGATCTTTCTATTTATTTTGAAGTGGGATAATGGGACCATGATTCATTATAGAGTTTTTGTGCAGGCCTAAATTCATAAGCTATTTTAAGTAAAACCAAAAATGCAGCATGGACATCTTTTCTTAGCTAGGGTGACAGAGAGGCTGTAATAAATCAGAAAGAATTTGGAACAATTCACTCTTGTGATATAAATTTAGGGTAGGGCCTAATTTTTGAAGATTTATCAATCTGGTTTTTGAAGGGTCACATCAGAAAAAGGGCTCTGTACCTTACAACATTTTTGCCAAGCTATGATTTATGAGACCCTAGTACCAATAAATCATACTCTTTGGTTCCTCTTTTTTTCTGTCAGAACTAAGAGAATTATTTTGAAGGACTAGACTTAGGTTTTTTTTTTCTCTGATAAAGAGGTTGCCTCCATCTTTTCTACCACAACATATGACAATTTGAAGATTTTCTGTTAAATTGTCTTGTTATGTAGTGTTAGAGGTGATGGGTATCTGTGAGTACTTGTCAATTAGATTCGAGAATATGGAGGTAAAAATGATTATTTGACCTCCTTGGAAATGCCTGGATTTTCCATCACCTTGATGGGAAGCAGTATACAATGGAAATTACATCCCATGTTGTGTATTTCCCCTTTTCCTTTAAAGAGAACAGTTTTCAGTTGGTTGAGAATGTAGAAATTAAAAGTCATATTGTAAGCAATATTTATTTTTTAAAAGGCAAATTTCTGGAAAGTAGTAAAGAAAATAATAATCCTTTTACAACCCTTCAGGTAAATAACTAACACAGCTAAAAACTAGAAGCCTTAAAGCAAACAGCAGGAGTAAATCAATAATTCCCACATTGAGGGAAGAAATGATTTTCTATTCAGGTTATCAAACAAAACTCTCTAACGTGATATTAATGGCTGAATGAGCAGGCTTCTTATTTGTACTTGTATGAGGGGGAGTCTTAGAATTGGCACTTGCTCATCTACATCAAGTCTGGTAAGAACCTCATGAATAATGGTTTGACATTTTCAGTGGAAAAGAAGCAGCTTGTCTTCAAGTCTGAAAAGCTTTCTCCTTTTGATAGTCATCTTTTTTCCTTCTTCTGGTGAGCAGCATTTTTAATGTCAGCTTTCAGTAAGCAAATGTTCTACAAGTCAGGGAGGAGAACTCAAAAAGGTAATGAGATAGTCTAGAAGGGGGAAAAAGGAAAGTATTTTGCCCATCAAGGGGGAAAGTGTTGCCTGCATGGGCT
The DNA here is from genome assembly GCA_023553655.1 of Myrmecobius fasciatus. Lineage (NCBI taxonomy): Eukaryota > Metazoa > Chordata > Mammalia > Dasyuromorphia > Myrmecobiidae > Myrmecobius > Myrmecobius fasciatus. The sequence goes on from JAJPUD010002540.1 coordinate 184,891, forward strand.
CATATTCTTTCCAGGGCAGCTCTGTTCAATTCAGCTCCATTCACTATGTTTCACAACAATCATATCCAGATGAACGGGAAGGAGAATGATGATAAAAATGTGAAGGCAAAAGATGAAGATAAAAATTGTGGCCCCTGGGATCTGTCAGTGGGTCTATCTGAAACTGAGCTTTTTGTTAGAAGAGGAGTTAATATCTTTTTGAACACGATTTGATCTCCAGTTTGCCTTTCTAACCTTATAGCAACACTACTACCCATCACATGTTCCAAATTAAAGTATTCTGGATTTACTGTTCCCTATGTACTTTCTAACCTCAACTTTGAATGAGCCATTCTCTAAATTTCCAATGACATGTATTTCTACTCTTTGTCCCTACATATCTACCATTTCTACCTTTTAAAATTATATTCTTTTATCCCCATCATGAAGTTTTTTTTCTGATTCCTAATCCCTAAAATACTAGTGGTCTCATTTGAATTTTCTATATATTGTTCATACTTCTCTCAAAATTAATTTAGTTTTTCAGAAATAAGGATTTCATCTGTGTGGGTTCTTCCTCTAATAGTAATCATATACATAAATACACATCACATCACACACACACACACACGTCTCCTTGCCTTAGTGGATGTTTTAATGAGTTCCTATACCCATTATACATTACCTGCTTTTAACCTTCTTTTGATTAACCTATTCAAACAGCTAGCTCTTCCAACTTAAGTTAAATAGTCCTCAGGTGATTGATATATAATCCACCACCAAGATGATACTAGAAGCAAAGATAGGCTCAAGGTCTATCTTAAGAACTTTAGAACTGATTGCATAATATGGGAGACACTGACACAGGGCTGGCCATCATGGCGTGCCCTCATCAGAGAAGGTCCTGTGCTCTATAAGCAAAACAGAATTCAAGGAACTCAAAAGAAATGAAAGATGTGCAAAGTTAGAGAATCCACCCCAAAACTTCATATGGAGTATTTGCGTCAGACCTGTGGTAGAACTTTCTGAGATTGTCTTGGTCTGATCAGCCACAGTCAGTCACTCTGTGACTTGACTCTGATATAGTGATGTCATTTTGTTCCTCTTCAGAAGGACAACAACTGACCAACTAGAAGCCTTTATAGAGATTGATAGGATTTGACAATAAACTTTTCACATTCAAATTACATGTAAATATAGTTTTCAACATTATATTTGTAAGATTTTGATTTTTTTCTACCTCAATCCCTTTCCTTCTTTCTTCTCAAGCAATATGATATAGGTTATATGTGCACAGTCAATTTAAACAGATTTCCATATTAGTATATTATGAAAGAAAAATAAAAACAAAATGGAAAAAACAAGAGAAAGGAAAAGTAAACAAGCACACACAAAAAAGTAAAAAATAGTATTCCTCAATCTGCATTCAGTCTCCATAATTCTCTCTCTAGATGTGGATGGCATTTCCATCTCACATCTGTTGGAATTGTCTTGGGTCACTGTATTGCTGAGAAAAACTAAGTCTATCTTAGTTGATCATCATATAATATTGCTGTCACTGTGTATAATGTTCTCCTGGTTCTGCTCATTTGAAAGTACTGTAAAGATCATATAGTACAACTACCTAATTTTACAACTCAGGAAGCTGAGAAGCAAAGAGATGACTTACTTAAGATCATGATAGTCAGGATTTGAACCCATCTCCTGTAAAACCAAAGCCAACAAGCCTTCTCTTCTACTCTGTGGCCTCCAAATTTATTGTTTATTATATTATGCATCTCTTGTCACCTCAACATTTTATAAACTTCTTGAAGGAAGAAACTGTACCTTACTTATCATTTTAATTGTTGATGTGTATTTTCTCATTTGCCCAATGTACCTCCGATGTAATCATCAATTGCTTTAAAGGAATGTGCCTTAAATTTCTTTGGATGCTATGAAATGATAGATTGCAAGGAAGTAGGAGGTATTTATGAATCTGCATTGCACCATGTGAGTCACAAGTGGTTTTTAAAGTTTTATTGTCCCTTCAATGAACCTACTTTATAACCTAGATAACAGGGTGAGGGTGGGAAGGAATTTATGCTTTATAACTCTTAGAGTACAAATTTTTTTCTCAAGGGTTATATTGTTAGGATCAAGAAGGTCCAAATTGCAGGTAAACTATAAATAAAGCTCCATTCAGTTTATGCAAATTCACCTTACAATATTAAATCTATAAGATCTAAGCCTCTAACTCCACAAAATGTAATTTACTATGCACACCTGAAGCATTTCCTAATAGCCTCTGAATTGATTGGGTTGCCATGTGGTAGAAAAGTAAATATATTCTTGCTTTGGTCATATTGCTGATTTCATGTTTTCCTCGTGTATAGTAGTGCTGCATTTTGCCTTGCTTTGCTTGAATTTTCAAAGTTTTGTCCTGCAGCAACCAAGCAAACCCTTCAGGGAGTGGGCTCTAGCATTAGAGAAAAGGAACCTGCTTTCTTGACACGCTTAACTTGTGTATTCTGTGAAAGCAGAGCTATAAGGAGTCAATCTTGTAGTGACAGAAGAGACATAAGACATGCTCATTAGACTTGCAGACACTGAAAAGTCCCTAACTACAGTCGATTGTATCCCCTGTACACTTTTCCTGTCAGTGTAAATTCACTGAATTATATTTTTAGCTATGACTTCAGTATCAGTTTTGAAGATATTAAGTTGAGGTTTAGAATAAGTGCTAAAACCCAATTGAAGAGCTGAGTATAAAAGTTAATTGGGACACACGCTGTTCCAAATATTGCCCTTGTTACCCCTCTTGTATTATAATGTACTTGGGCACAAGGATCCTCACTGGCACAGATTTTTTTTAAATTAAAGCTTTTTATTTTCAAAATATATACATGGATAATTTTTGTCAATCACCCCTCAAAACTTTGAGTTCCATTTTTTTCCTTCCTTTCCCCACCTCCTTCCCAAGTTGGCAAGTGATCCAATATATGTTAAACACAAACAATTCCTCTATACGTATTTCCATAAATATCAAGCTGGCACAGACTTCTTATCTTTTCTTCATGCTGGAACTTCCATGAGTACCACCCCCAGCTTCCACTCCTTGCTCTGGAAATAATGTGATCAGCACTAACATTCTTGAAAACACAATATCTTATCAATTGCCACTCCACTCATGATCCCATTCACTTCTTTGACCAAAACACCCCCTCTTCAGTCACCATTTCCATATATACATATATATATATGTGTGTGTATATATATATATATACATATACATATGTATAT
>JAJPUD010002540.1:188251-201639 GCA_023553655.1 Myrmecobius fasciatus
GCTTCTGCATTGATGTATTAAGAAGAAATCAGCAAGCTTTCATTAGCTATGTTAAGCACTGGGGATACAAAGAGGGACCAAAAATAGCTCCTCCTCTCAGGGATCCCACAGTCAATGAACAATTATTTACAAACAAGATTGATGATAGATATGCACACATATATACATCCATGAATACATACACAGATACCTATGTGTGTGTGTATATATATATATACATATATATATGTATATATATATGTATATCTATCTATCCCTTTTGAAATTTAACTTTCTTACTTTGTATTTTTATCAGCTCTGCTTAATGCAGTATCTGGCACATAGTAAGAACTTAATAAATGCTTTTCTATTCAATCATTCATTCCTAAGGGTGGGGGTCCACCTTACCCAATTAATCATAGAAAACTCAGGTTGAATCAAACAATCAAAAATAAATTAGGTGTGAATAAGTCCTTAATCAATTTGAAAGGATCATAGAGGCTTTGATTCATAGAATGAAGATAAATGATGCTGCAAGTGACTATCTTTTGATTGATTGAAGAAGATTAAGTCACATTTCTTGGAGTATACATAAAAATGACAATCTAATCTGGAGCCAGAAGAGAAGTGAGATTTAGGATTCAGGATTTAGGAGCTGAGAATTCCAGGTCCCTGAAAAGGAATCATGTAAGGGAAGGGAGGATATTAGGTGAAGAGAAATGCTACCTTCTTTCTAGTTTCTTCTATTCAATTGACTAGGAGGCAATACATCCCTACAGAAAGTGGAAAGAATATATGCTAGAGATAAATAGAAGGCCTGGGGTGAGAGTAGGAGGGAAAGAAAGATGTTTCTGTGTAATACAGAAAGGAAATTGGCCATCCAGAAAACCTGGAATTCCTATTCCTAGTCTTATATACTATGAACCCATTAAGGGTAGTAACTGTAGTTTGCTTTTCTTTGTATTCTCAGTATTTAGCATAATATCTGACACTGAGTAGGTGTATTTATTTACTAACTTGGAGCAATTGAGAAAAAGACAGCTTTAGGACTCTCCAAGTATATGGATTCTCAAGATTTGCCAGAGTCCTACCTAGTGAGGAGCTATGGACAAAGGAGTTTCCTCTACCTGAGTCTTACTTCAGTTTTAATCTGAATTTTAATACAATCCTTTCCCCAAGAACTTTGGATGTGAAAAGGGAGAGTAAGCCCCTGCTTTAGGGGCATTGTTTCTATAACAACTGTCCTTGCTAGATCTACTTAGTAAATAATCTTTATGAAAGCTAATTGAATCTGGCTTTTAATCAATAAGAAACACACAAACTACTGAGGAATTAGAAATAACAAACAATCAGGGTTATTCCTGTAACCGTGAAAGGAGTAATAGTTCAGCAGCACCTCCTGGGTAGCCCCAACTGAGAATGTCAGTGTGAGTGGGAGGGTTTGAGCCCAGAGGGAATACAATGAATTCATTCCTCTAATACAGAACTCTATCAGCGATTCTGCAAATTTGGAGAGGAGAAAAATTTCATCTTTATTTTGGTGAATTTCTAACTGAAATTTAGTGTTTCCTTCAATACTTCAAATGATTATTCTGAGAAGGGTTGTATATGCTTCACCAGATGGCCAAATGGTTCCATGAAACCGAACAAAGTTAAAAACACTATGTGATGAAATTGCTTGTTTTATTCCATAAATTAAAAATAAAATTAAAGGGACAGCTAGGTGGGGCAGTGGATAGAGCACCAGCACTGAAGTCAGGACCTGAATTCAAATCTGGTCTCAGACATTTAACACTTCCCAGTTGTGTGACCCTGGGCAAGTCACTTAACCCCAATTGCCTCAGCAAATAAAAATAATTAATTAAGTTAAGTTTAAAATGTAAAAATCCCTTCCTCTGCACCCAATAGACATAATACAGGTTTGCTGTAATTGTTAATATAATCATTATACTCATTTTTATATCACCTTAAGTTTTTTGAAGTATTTTCTTTAAGACCATCCTGAGCTTACTATGATACAAAGTTTTATCTGAATGTTGGAGGGTTGGGCAGGTGAGAGTGCTACTGTTAAAGAGTGTAAGAACTTCAAACAGGAAATAAGTCCATTGTAAGAAACTCTTGTATACTCTATCAAAGAGGTAGATATCTCCAAACCACCTTCTATTTCTGTGTTAGGCTTCCAGATAGGCTGGTGGGGACAACGCTGCTAATTGTATTATTACAATTGTATTGTATTATATTATATTATCTATCTGGATCATCGTATTGCTAAGAATTTATCAAAATTGATCATTGCACAATCTTGCTGTTATTGTGTATAGTGTTCTCTTAGTTCTGCCCACGTCACTCAGCATCAGTTCATGTAAATCTTTCCAGATTTTTCTGAAATCTACTTGCTCATCATTTGTTACACAATGGTAGTATTCCACCATAATTATATCCCAATAAGTCACCTCCAATTGATGGGCATCCCCTCAATTTCCAGTTCTTTGCCACCTCAGAAAGAACCACAATAAATATTTTTGTACATTCATCCCTTTCTCTTTTTAATGAAGTCTTTGGGATACAGACCTAGTAATGTAATTACTGGATCAAAGGGTATGCACAGTTTGATTGCCCTTTGGGTATAGTACAAAATTGTTCTCCAGAGTAGTTGAATCAGCTGACAATTCCACCAATAATGCATTAATTTTCTTATATTTTCTCCAAAATGTATCATTTTTTCTCTCATATTAGTCAGTCTGAGATGGTATCTCAGCATTGTTTTAATTTGCACTTCTTTAATCAATAGTGATTTAGCTGCTCATTATTTCTTAAAGCACAATAGTATGTCATCATGATCATATACAACAACTTATTCAACCATTCCCAATTAGTGGACATGCCTTCAATTTTTAATTATTTTCCATAAGGTTATAATATACTTATATTGTTGTGCCACAGTTCCCATGTCTCAGTTTCCCTCAATTGCTCTATTTCCCTTAATACTGCAGTTCCCATGTCTTAGTGTCCCTTAATTGTTCTGCCCAAAAATAACAATCCCTTTCCTTCTGACCATCAGAAATAATTGGACTCACATTCTAAAGGAGTCATAAAACCTCCAGAAGGTCCACCTCAATGTACCCCTTACCTTTTGGCCCAGACTTCCTGTCTTCCTTTTCCAAACTTAGCACTCTTTACTCCCTACCTGTCAGAACTGAATTTATAGACTTAGCACTCTTCCTTACTTCCTACCTGTCAGAATTGAATTGATAGTTTCCCTGGAACTTAGACCCCCCTCAGTTTCTCACCCCTCCTTGTGAGCCCTTTGTTTTCCTGAGCTATGAAACCTATAAAATCCTTGATGCCCCTCAGTGAGCTACTGAATACTTTGTGACATTAGTCCTATTCAGTTGACTAGACTTATCTCTTGATCAATAAAGTATTATCTAATCTCCAATGTGTGATACTGCCTCAGTTTCTCCCTGAGCATTACTGTCTATCTATCTGTCTACATATATATGTATATATATATATATATATATATGATAAGATAAACTATATATTAAAGGATCAGAAGCATTTGAAGATGAGATTCTAAAGAGTAAAAGAGCTAGGATTACAACCAAGAATCACCTATCTCCCAAAACTAAGATAATTCTTTAGGGGGGAAGTGATTGTTCAGTGAAACAGATCATACTTTCCTGATAAAAAGACCAGAGTTGAATAGTAAGTTAAAGAGCTAAGAGCTGGCATAAATATTTTTGCACACATAGGTCCTTTTTAAAAAAAATCTCTTTGGAATATAGGACTAGCAGTGGTATTGCTGGGTCAAAGGGTATGCATGGTTTTATATCCCTTTGGACATAGTTTCAAATTGTTCTACAAAATTATTGTATCATTTTGCAACTTAATAAATGGGACAATAGTGTTTTAATTTTCCCATATCTTCTTCAACATTGGACATTTTCCTTTTTGTCATATAAGCCAATCTGACAGGTGTGAGGGAGTAGCTCAGAGTTGTTTTAATTTACATTTCTCTCATCAATAGTTATTTAGTCAGAGCTTTTTAAACTTTTTCCACTTGTGACCCCTTTTTGCCTGAGAAATTTTTATGTGACCTTAGATATATAGGTATGTAAGAGAGGTATACAAATCAAAATTTTACTGATAATAAATCATAATTTCATTACCCCCATATTCAATTACAAGATCCCACAAACCACATTATAAGAAACTGGTGTTTTTAAAGCATTTTTATATGAGCATAGATAGTTCTGATTACTTTGTTTGAAAACTGTCCATTTATACCCATTGACCACTTATCAATTGAGGAATAGCTCTTATTTCTACAAATTTGATTCATTTTTCCAAATATTTGAGAAATGAAGTTTTTCTCAGTAAACTTAGTGAAAATTTTTTTTCACATTAATGATGACCAACTATGTTTTTTTCTCTTTCCTATTTCCCCATTTATCCTACTCTCTCTTTCCTTTCACTTTTTTCATTCTCAAAAGTTTTTTTGTTTCTGACTTTTATGTCATCAAAACTATCCTTCTTGTGTTATCCCTTCCCTTCCTATTTTCCTATGTGGTGATTTCTATTCAGTTGCATATATTCGGTATATTATTCCTTCTTTGAGACAATTCTAATGAAAATAAGGTTTATGTGCTCCCCTCCCCACTTTCACTGTTTTCTTCTCTACTTTAAAATCTTTTTCAGATTTCTTTTATGTCAGATAATTTATCCTATTTTTTCTCTCTCTTCCCTCTTCTCCCCATACATTCTTCTTTCTTATGCCTTAATTTTAATTTTTGGGATGATCATCCCATCATATTCAACTTACGTCTTTGGTTTCTGTCTATATATATTCCTAACTGCCATAATAATGAGAAAGTTTTTAGAAGTTATAATTTAATTTTTCCATATAGGAATATAGAAAAGTTGAACCTTATAGCATCCCTTATAAAGGATCTCTTTCCTGTTTAATGTTTTTATGCTTCTTTTACTGCTAGTTTTTGAAAGTCAAATTTAATACTCAATTATGGTCTTTTTTCTCAGGAATGCTTTATCTGTTTCATTGAACATTCCCTTTCCCCGTAAAGAACTTAATTTTGGTGAACAGGTGATTCTTGGTTGTAATCCTAGTTCTTTAACTCTTTAGAATCTCATCTTCCAAGGCTTGGAATTCTTTAATATAGAAGTTGTTAAATCTTGTTTTATTCTGAGTATGGCTCTGTATTTGAATTGTTTCTTTGTTTTAACTGATTGTAGTGTTTTCTTCTTGGCCTGGGAGGTCTGGAATTTGGCTATAATATCCCTCATTCCTCTTTCAGGAAATGGTTGATGGATTATTTCAATTTCTATTTTAATGTATGATAAATATCTAGAATATCCGGACAGTTTTCTTTGATAATTTCTTGAAAGATGATGTTTAGGCACTTTCTTTTGATCATGACTTTCAGGTAGTCCAATGATTCTTAAATTATCTATCCTGGCTACCCTCTCCTCCCTTCCAAATTTTGACCTCTTAGTGAGACAGTTCAAAAATTCACCTTCCTCTGCCTTGAATCCCTTGTCCTCTTGCCCTGCCATCAATTATACTTTGCTAAACTTCAACTTCAAAATACTAACAACACTCTTAACTAACAACATTCTTCAGTTCTGCTTAACAGAATGAAGGAAATCATAAAATCATTTTGACTGGGGTGACTACAAATTTGATGGCTAATTTATATTTAGCTTCTTTTTAGACAGAGTTCCAGGAATGCACAAACTAAAGTAACTGAAAGCCACCTGCATTTTCATTGATCTGACCTTCTATCAATACAAGTAACATAATATAAGTATTGTGGCAGTCATTATAGTATTGATTTTAATATGTCATTAATAGATACCTTTGATTTCATATGAGTTATATGCTAAAGAATTATTATATGTAAATACATATGTATGCACTCGGATATATATGCATGTATATATGTGAATATATACATGTGCATATACATATATATGTATGTATACATATGATAAACAGATATGTATCTGTTTATTTTGTCTTTTTATGCTTTGATATTGTTCTCCTCTTTCTTCAATCTTTTAGCAGTCTGCCTTCATTCTATGTTGGAATATCTTCCTGATTTTCTATCCAAGAAGGCTAAATGAAATCAATATGGCAACAGCAGGCTGCTTATGCTTTCCAGTTTTGCTAGGGAATGTTATGATTTACTGTTGGTGCCTGGCTCAATACCACTCTATTAACACAATGTCCTATCCAATCATTCCAGTTGCTCATCAGATTGAATTAATTTTTTGTATTTCTTGGAACATATAGCATGAGGTTGAAAGAAATTTTTACTTTATAAAATCATCGATCAATTATATTCAGCTTGGAGCAGTTTAGGAGAGATAGTGTTTTTTTTTCCATTTTTGCCCATATTAATTAAAGAGCAATCAATATACAAAAATATTATGGACTTTAAATTTGTTGATGAGAAAAGCTCATTGCTATGATACCTCCTATTGAATACCATGCATTTGTCTAGCAGCTACATGGAAAACAAGGGCTTTTTTATCTATCAAGAGAAAAAGGGAGAATCTTTTTTCAACTTTTTATTGTTTTGATGTAATATCTAGCAAATCAATTCCCACTGATTTCTCATAGGTAGAATCAATAAGATCTATTTAAAATTAAAGATTAAAAATCTAATATATATTTTAATTATTTCACATTTAAACTATTGATAGTCTTTTGGGCATGCTCTCTACTTTTGCTTTTTTCATGGCACATTGTAATAATAATTTAATAAAGTGATCAATATAAATTATGCAAGTGCATAGTTTCTCCTATGCACTTGCATAATCTATATTGATTATCTTATTTTATTTATTTGCAGAGTTTCTACTCTGCACAACATTGCTTTTAGGTTGCAAAAGCACATACTGAAAATTTAGCAAGACATACTCTGATGGCAGAAATTATACATTAGAACTTCTTAGAAAATCGAACCATTATTACAGACCAAATTTTTGTCTAATGTTTTCCATACATAAAAATTTTAAATGATTTCCCCCAGGTATTGCCGTACTAAAAGATCATAATCACCCAGCTATATGGAATTAAAATCTTGCAAAATCTAGACATTTAACCGAGGAATTCAAAATCATGTGGAGGTACATGACATCCATATAGTCCTGGCTTAGTGAAGGTATGCCATGGATATCTTCAGTGAATCTACATACAGGAAGTGCTAACATCCTTATACTTTAGTTCAATTAGCCAAAGCATTTATGTAGAAGGATCATGGAATATAAAAGAACAGAAGAGCATGAAGAATAACAAACTTTCCTAGGACTGTTTCTATTTGAACCCATCAAAAATAATGAGAATGATAAGACAATGACAACAGTTATGTTTATTGTCACATATTTATAGTATTTTAAGGTTTGCAAAAAGCTTTAAGTTAGTTTATTCACCCCCACAAACAGCAGTAAAAATACAATTCAACTTGGTGAACATTTATTAAGCACCTACCATGGGCAAAATAATATGCTAAGACTCTGGAGATACACTTAGTTAACAAGCCTTTGGGATATTTACCATTTAGTAGGGCAGAGAAAAAAAAATTCTAACTCTGATACATTTTGTAGTGTGAGAAACCCATAGAAGAACAGAGTAGCATGAAAGATTTAAAGAAGGGGGAATCAATTAAAGCTGTGCAGATCAGAGAAGGCATTATGTAAGAAATTAGGATTGAAACCTTGAAAGTAGGGCAGTGTTTCAAAAGGGAGGGGATAGAGAGACCATTTCAAGTGGGTGGTTAGCCAGAATGATAGATTGCAAAGAAAGTAATCCTGGTAGGGAAGGACAAGATTGGGAAACTTTTAGAAGTCCATTTTGAATAGAACATACAGTGTATAAAGGCAAATAGATAAGAATTAGGGTAAGGGTTAGACCTAAGATTTCATATGGATAAAAAAATCTCAAATTAGGAAATTTCCTCTACTGATGAAGATTGGTACCTTCTCTGCAATTTAGAGCTTGAGAAATTAGTTTAGGGCAGCTAGGTGGCACAGTGGTTAGAGCACCAGCCCTGAAGTCAGGAGGACCTGAGTTCAAATCTGGTCTCAGACACTTCCTAGCTGTGTGACCCTAGGCAAGTCACTTAACCCCAATTGCCTCAGCAAAAAGCAAAAAAAAAAAAAAAAAAGAAATTAGTTTAGGACTCTGAGAAGAGGCTTACCCAGCCACATGAGTCAATGAGAGTAAGAGGAAGAACTTGAATTCAGGTTTCTACAATGACTCTCTATCCAGTAAAATGATTTACAGAATAGGATTTGTGAAAGTAAATAGTAACATTCAAATTAAGTGAGACACTAAGATGTCAGGCAAATCAAACCCACAAATTACTCCAAATATCTAGCACCAATATATTCCACTTTAAGGTCTATAAAGGACTGTCCATATGCTATTTAATCCTCACACCTCTGTGAGGCAGGTGCTATTATTGTTGTCATTTTATGTTTGCGGACATTGAATAGAAAGTGGTTAAGTGACTTGCCTAGAGGAAGGGTGATGGAAAGAGGGTTTGTGTGTGTTGATTAGCCAGTGACATCATATTTTCTATGAGTTTTCATGCATAAGAAGTGATATGAAAAGCATTTTCAAGTACAGGGCCAGATGGTCAAATAGTGAGAGGAAGAAATGGCAAATAATAAAGTCCAAGCACTACATTGGTAGACCTTGAAGAGAAGAGGAAATTGCCATATGTCTAGCAGATCATTTATGGAGAATTTATGGGAAAATATAGAAAAGAATCATTTAAGAAAGGAAGATATGGAGGAGTTCAGCTGTGTATTGATGGAGACACTGGGCAACTTTTGTATGACTAAGATAAAATTCCCCTTTAAATTTCACAGTTAGCTTGCAGTTTGGGACCAACTGGCTTTTTGACCCTTAATGTGACTTCATTATGTCCAGCTCAAATTCAAAACTCAGCTAAAATGTCCCAATATTCCTTACTTGACCCTACCTAACCTTAATTAACTCAATTCACTACTGATTCCCTAGTCAGCTTATGTGTAATTCCTTAGAGCTGTGTATTACTTTTTTGCATTTATTTTATATGGTCTGTCAATATTATAAAACATTTTAATTGTGTGGATGTTTTTTCATTACTCATTCTGCAAGTGTTTTCTAAAGAAATGGGATAACTTTTCCTTTTATCATTCTTTCAAGTGGTTTAATTCAACAAAGTTTTTTTAAGGTTTTGCAACTAAAGGACTGGAGGTACAGAGACATAAAAAGGAAATAGACCCTGATCTCAAGGAGCTTACATTTTATATTATCATCTAAATATTGTAAACCTTATTGTCCATGCAAGGTTAGTTGAGTGTTACCATAGAGTGTGCCTTTTCCTATCTAATTTCAAAATACCTCCTCATTTTATTTCTCCACATCTCAACTATTACATATGAAGGGATTACAAATTATCTTAATACTGTTTTTACCTGAAGAAAGTATTTTAAGTATTATATGTTATTATATATGTTAGAAAAACATATTATTAATTTTTCAGAAGTCTGATTTAAATAAATCAACCTATTAATTATTAATCAATTCAATTATTAGTTAAACATAATTAAAGGTAATTCTTTTGGAATTGTTGTTTATAGTGATTCCTTTCTTCTTCATTAGCATTAATAAGTGTACTTCTGAATCACCCAGCTATCTGAGATAGAATTTGAAGCCAGTGTTTCCTTGTTCCAAGTTCAGCACTGAATATATCATTCCACTCTTCCTTCCATTTGGGATGGAGCTTGGGGCTAAGTATCAGTAGACAGGAGTCTATGTGTTATATCTATAGCAGACATTGTATTTGAGTGTTTGGGTGGATGAAGATCAGGAATTCTTCATATAAATACCCTCTTAGGATATTTACTTTTTCCTGTCTAATTGTAAATTCCACTAAGGAACTTGCCCTTTCCATCATTAATTGTTAAAAGCCCTTTCCTTGCTATTTGTTCTGCTGCTCTATTTGATATTTACCATTCCTGGTATCTTATATTCCTTCATTTTGTCTACAACCTCTTCTCCTAAATAAACCTCCTTTTTGCCATTGTGAATTCTTCATGTGACCAAACATCAACATTTGGTATTTCTCCTAAAGCATATCACTGATGCTACATCAGCCACATCATTGGATAGATTTGCTTTGGGGAAAGAAAGATAGAACATGGATGACAGTCATATAAGAGATATTATGAAAGAAAAAAAAATAGCAGACAATTGTTCTCCTGCCTTTCTGCTTTTTGACACATGTACATATATATGTATGTGTGTGTGTATACAAACACACTATATGTATACATATGTATATGTATATATATCTACAATCCTGTAGAAAAGACATCTTTGAATGAAAAACAAGAGTCCTAAATGAAATGACTAAATTTGTCATTTCAGAGAAGATTTAAAAAAAATAGAAGCAATCATGTCACAATAGTCTTCTCCAGGTAAATAGATGGGTAAAAAAAAAAAAAACAAAGAAGAAAATACAAGAAAGAAGAGAAAACCAAGACATTTGTGAGAATGAAGGATAAAACACCCTATCTCAAAGAAAGGATCATAGGATCATTGGTTCAAAAACTTAGGGTTATATATGATATTAAAGGTCATATAATTGAAAATTGACCTTGCCAAAATTCATTGCTTTGGGATGAATAACTGCATATATTCATGATCTCATGTTCGTGTTCATGTAACAAACATATTCAATGCTCACTAAATATCAAGTAACTAAAATTTTGCCCCTCATTTTGTTGTTTAGTCATTCCAATCATGTCAGACTCTTTGTCACTCCATGGATCATTAGATACCAGGTCCTTTTCACTATTCCATCTATTCCATCCAAGTTCATGTTCATTGTTTCCATGACACTATCTAGCCATCTCAATCTCTTCTATCCCCTTTTCCTTTTTGCCCTCAATCTTTCTCAACATCAAGGCCTTTTCCATATTTCAATCCTTTTCCAAGGATTTAGGTGCAGGTTGGGGAGTAATGTCCACCATGTGGGGAGACAAAATTTGGGAAAGGTCAGAATCTCAAAGAAAATCATAAAAAAAGGAATGATTTTGGAGGGTCATGACCTTCAAGAGCTGCCATTTCAAGAATTTGATCTTTACCCAGAAAAGTAAAATTGAGGGAAAAATGACTTTTGGACTCCTGAGTGCTTTATCCTCAAGAAACATCTCATAGAACAAGGAATTGCTCTTTTTTATACCATTCTACTCTGCATCATCATAAACTCTCCCAGGAGCTTATTCTATTAAGGCCTAGGCCACTAAAATCTCTTTAGAGTCCTAGCCACTCAACAGGAAATGACCAGACTATCATTAACAGGGAAAACCATAGTGAGACAAGTCATCTACTACTCAAACAAAGATGCATTGGGAGTCTATTGAGTACATATAGCTAAGACAGATGCTGTTTGGAAAACTGAACCAAGTTTTCAGTGATTCCATTCTACTCCAAATGCAAAAACATAACTTTGCATGGCTTTGGATTTGGGAATATTACAATCTGTACAAAATGAATTTTTTTAAATTTATTTCATTTTTGGTTACCTTTTATTCTTCTACTAATTACCATTTTATTGGTCTAATAAAGTAGCTTATTTATAACAATTAGTTGTCTTGTATTTTATTCCTATAATCTATAGACTTATACATCAAAATATGTCTAAAAATGTCAATGTTTTCAAAATGTTTAGATATATTGAGCCCATGACAAAATTATTTCCAAATAAAATACTTGGTTATTATTAGATTTTTCTGAAACAACTTAGTGAGAGTAGGGAGAGGAAGTTTGACAGAATATGTAATAGTCCCTCACTTTACAATTAATGTATCCGAAAACCAGAAACAGGGCAAGATTTTTCTTAAGAGAAAAATAGTGATTTACAGATAATATGGTTTGATTCCAAATCTTTTTTTTTTCAATTTTATTAATCTCCCCTTTTATTTTCAGAATTTCCACTTTGGTATTTAAATGAGGGTTTTAAATTTGTTCTTTTTCTAGCTTTTTTAATAGTAAGCCCCAATTTGTTGATCTTTTCTTTCTCTATTTTATGCATATAAAGATATAAAATTACCCCTTATAACTTCTTTGGCTGTATCACCCAAATTTTGGTATGTTGTGTCATTATTTTCATTCTCCTGGATGAAATTATTGATTGTGTCTATGATTTGCTCTTTTACCCATTCATTCCTTTTTTTTTATTAAAGCTTTTTATTTGTATCACATATGTATGGGTGGTTCCCCAGCATTGATCTTTACAAAGCTTTCCATTACAAATTTTACCCCCAATCCCCTCGCTTCCCCTAGGTGGCAGGAAGTCCACTACATGTTATTAATGTTGAAATGCTTGAGAAGTTATGCAAGAAAAATCCTATCTACAAGAAAAAAAAGAGTCAGAGAAAGGCAACACAATGCAAGCAAATGTCAATAGAGATCATGAAAATGTTACGTTGTGGTCCATATTTCATATCCCTCTCTCTGGGTGTATATGGTTTTCTTCAGTGAACAATTGGAACTGGATTGAGACAATTCTTTGTTGCAGAGAGCCATGTCCATCAGAATTGATCATCATGTAATACTGTTGTTGCTGTGCATGATGATCTCCTGGTTCTGCTCATTTCACTCAGCATCAGTTCATGCAAGTCCCTCCAGGCCTCTCTGAAATCGTCCTGCTGGTCGTTTCTTACAGAGCAATAATATTCCATAACATTCATATACCATAATTTATTGAGCCACTCTCCAATTGATGGGCATCCCTTCAGTTTCCAGTTTCTGGCCACTACAAAAAGTGCTTCCACAAACATTCTTGCACAGGTGGGTCCCTTTCCCTCCTCTAAGATCTCTTTGGGATATAGGCCCAGTAGAAACACTGCTGGGTCAAAGGGTATGCACAGTTTGATAACTTTTTGAGCATAGCTCCAAATTGCTCTCCAGAATGGTTGGATCCGTTCACAGTTCCACCAACAGTGTATTAGTGTCCCAGTTTTCCCACATCCCCTCCAACATTCATCGTTATCTTTTCCTGTCATTTTAGCCAATCTGACAGGTGTGTAGTGGTACCTCAGAGTTGTCTTAATTTGCATTTCTCTGATCAATAGTGATTTGGAGCAACTTTTCATATGACTAGAGATGGTTTTAATTTCATCATCTGAAAATTGTCTGTTCATATCCCTTGACCACTTATCTATTAAAGAGTGGCTTGAATGCTTATATATATGAGACAATTCTCTATATATTTTAGAAATGAGGCCTTTATCAGAACCATTAAATGTAAAGATGATTTCCCAATTTGATGCTTCCCTCCTAATCTTGTCTGCATTTGTTTTGTTTGTACAGAAACTTTTTAACTTAA
>JAJPUD010002540.1:206639-245642 GCA_023553655.1 Myrmecobius fasciatus
AAATAGGTGAAATTCACCTATATCATTGAATGACCATCTTCTTCCCTGGAGGATAATGCTCATTCTAGCTGGATAGGTTATTCTTGGTTGTAATCCAAGTTCCTTTGCCCTTCGGAACATCTGGTTCCAGGCCCTTCGATCCTTCAGTGTGGAGGCTGACAGATCCTGTGTGATTCTAATTATTGATCCTTGGTATTTGAATTGTTTCTTTCTAGCTTCTAGCAGAATCTTTTCCTTGGTGCAATAGTCCTGAAATTTAGCCACGATATTTCTTGGGGTCTTAATTTTGGGGTCTCTTTCAGGAGGTGATCGGTGAATTCTTTCAATGGTGATTTTGCCCGTTGATTGTACAATCTCAGGGCAGTTTTCTTTCAGGATTTCCTGGAAGATAGTGTTTAGATTCTTTTTTTCATCATGGCTTTCAGGAAGTCCAATAATCCTTAGATTGTCTCTCCTAGATCTATCTTCCAAGTCAGTTGTTTTTCCTAGGAGATATTTCCTATTTTCTTCTAATTTTTCATTTTTTTGTTTTTGTTTGACTGATTCTTGAAGTCTTATTGAGTCATTCACTTGCATTTGTTCAATTCTTATTTTTAAAGTGTTGTTTTCTTCAGTTACCTTTTTAAGCTCCTTTTGTAACTGGCCAATTTGTTCATTGCACTCTTTTTCCACTTCACTAATTTTATTTTTCAATAAATTGGTGTCTTTTTCATATCTCTTTTGCAGGGCATCATATCCTTCTTGCAAGATATTGTATCCTTCTTGCACTGATTTCAGTTTATTTTCCCATTTATCCTCCAGCTCTCTTTTGAGGTTCTTTATGCAGTCTTCCAGAAAGGCCTTTTGAAAAGGGGACCAGTGATGGTCCTTGCTGATTTTCTCTGGAGTTTTGTCTAAAGGAACCTCTGGATCTGGGGTCAACACTTCTTTGCCTTGATAAAAGCTGTCTATGGTGAGAGCTCTCTTTTGCTTCTTCATCATTTTTTTTTAGACAGTGTGGATATCTCTTTAAGGTAGGGAAAAAAAAACCGGCAGCTGAAAAGCTTTGCCCTGGGGCACTTTGGCGAGTTGACTTAAGGTGCTGGGCCGGTGGGGGCTAGGACTAAGTCCCAATTACTCCTTAAACAAGGCAAGTCTGCCAGAACACCTGCCCCCAATCAGGTCAGAGAGAGTGTCCTGAGTGCCTCAGATAAACTCCAGGTGTTTGGAATTTGGAGTTTGGAGTTTGGAATTTCTGCCAGGATGAGCTGAGCTGATTCCCACCCTCACTTCTGGCCTACACAGGAGTCGTCTATTTATCTCTCTGTCTGAGTCCGACTAACCTGATATGAAGTTATCCAGAGAGCCGTGCCCAAATATTTCTGAGTTCGTTGAATTGAAGATCAGTTCAGAGTCTTA
Source organism: Myrmecobius fasciatus (assembly GCA_023553655.1). Classification (NCBI taxonomy): domain Eukaryota; kingdom Metazoa; phylum Chordata; class Mammalia; order Dasyuromorphia; family Myrmecobiidae; genus Myrmecobius; species Myrmecobius fasciatus. The sequence goes on from JAJPUD010002540.1 coordinate 208,038, forward strand.
TTTTATTGTTGATTTGAGAGAAGATCGGAGGAGAGGCAGAAAGTTACCTTTTCACTCCGCCATCTTGGCTCTGCCCCCCCATTCATTCTTTAGGATTAGATTATTTAATTTCCAATTAGCTTTTGGTCTATTTTCTCCTGGCCTTATATTGCATGTGATTTTTATTGCATCATGATCTGAAAAAGATGCATTTACTATTTCTGCCTTTCTGCATTTGATTTTGAGGTTTTTATGCCCTAACACATGGTTGATTTTTGTATAAGTTCCATGAACCACAGAGAAAAAAATAAACTCCCTAATGTCTCCATTCAATTTTCTCCAAAGATCTATCATACCTAACTTTTCTAACATTTTGTTTACCTTCCTAACTTGCTTCTTATTTATTTTGTAGTTTTATTTATCTAATTCAGAGAGAGCAAGGTTGAGATCTCCCACTAGTATAGTTTTGCTGTCTTATTTCTTCTTACATCTCTCTTAACTTCTCCTCTAGGAATTTGGATGCTATACCACTTGGTGCATATATGTTTACTATTGATACCACCTCATTCTCTATGATACCCTTTAGTAAAATATAGTTACCTTCCTTATCTCTTTGTTTTTACTTAATCTGAGATCAGGATTGCTACCCCTGCTTTTTTTTTTTCACCTGAAGCATAATAGATTCTGCTCCAGCCCTTTACCTTCACTTTGTATGTATCTCTATGCTTTAGATGTGTTTCTTTTAAGCAACATATTGTTGGATTCTGGCTTTTAATCCAGTCTGCTATCCACTTCCATTTTATGGGACAATTCATCCGATTCACATTTACAGTTAAAATAACTAAATCTGTATTTCCTGCCATTTTGTTTATCCAAACTTATGCTTTTCTCTTTCCTTTCCCTTTTCTCCTTCCCACCCTTCCCACTATTTTGCTTTTGATGACCACTTCCCTCAAACAGTCTTCCCCCCTTTAGAGCTCCTGCCCTTTTTTTACACCTTTCCCCTAATTCTTCTATTTTCCCTTCTATTAGTCTATCCCTTTCTTTTCCTCCTTTCCCTCCCACTTCCCTATAAAGAGGGACAAGTTTTTCTGTGAAACCAAATGTGTCTGATATACTCTTTTAGAGCCCAATCTGATAAGAGTAAGATTCACACAATGCTCATCCCCCACCCTTCTTTCTCTCAATTATATTAGGTTTTCTTTGACTCTTCATGAGATTTTACCTTATTTTTACCTCCTTTTTTTGAAACCTCATTTTACCTCCTTTTGCCTCTTTTTCCCAGTATGATAGCCTTTCCCCCTCTGCTTTTCTCTTTCTTATTATCAAAAATAATATCAAATTGTACCCCCAATCTTTAAGTATCCCCATAGTAGAAATAAAGTTCTCAAGAGTTCTTTCCTTTTTACCTTTTTATGCTTCTCTTGAGTTCTGTGTTTGGAGGCCAAATTTTTTGTTCAGATCTGGTCTTTTCATTAAAAATAGGTGAAATTCACCTCTATCATTAAATGTCCATCTTCTTCCCTGGAAGATAATGCTCATTCTAGCTGGATAGCTTATTCTTGGCTATAATCAAAGTTCCTTTGCCTTTTAGAATATCTGGTTCCAGGCCCTTCGATCCTTCAATATAGAGGCTGACTGATCTTGTGTGATTCTAATTACAATTCCTCGGTATTTGAATTGTTTCTTTCTAGCTGCTTGCAATATTTTTTCCTTGGTGCAATAGTCCTGAAATTTAGCCACGATATTCCTTGGGGTTTTAATTTGGGGGTCTCTTTCAGGAGGTGGTCGGTGAATTCTTTTGATGGCGATTTTACCTTCTGATTCTAAAACATCAGGGAAGTTTTCTTTCATGATTTCCTGGTTCTTTTTTTTTCATCATGGCTTTCAGGAAGTCCAATAATCCTTAGATTGCCTCTCCTAGATCTATTTTCCAGGTTAGTTGTTTTTCCTAGGAGATATTTCAAATTTTGTTCTATTTTTTTTTCATTTTTTTTGTTTTTGTTTGACTGATTCTTGAAGTCTTATTGAGTCATTCACTTCCACTTGTTCAATTCTAATTTTTAATATATTATTTTCTTTAGTTACCTTTTTTAACTCCTTTTGTAACTGGCCAATTGAAGTTTTTTGTTCATTGCAGTCTTTTTCCATTTCCCAATTTTGTTTTTCAGTAAATTGGTGTCTTTTTCATATTTCTTTTGTGGAGCATTATATGCTTTTCCATTCCTTTTTTTGTAATGATCTCATTTCATTTCCCCATTTTTCTTCTAAATCTCTTTTGAGATTCTTTATGCAATCTTCCAGGAAAGCTTTGTGAAATGGGGACCAGCTCATGTCTCCCTTTGTGGCTTCCTCTGGAGTTGCTTTACCTTTATGAGGCTCAGGATTGGGGGTCTGCTCTTGCTCTCCATAAAAGCTGTCTATGGTGAGAGTTGTTTTCTATTTTTTATTCATTTTTTTAAAGTGTGAGGTCTGTTTAAAGCAGAGGAGTGGCAGCTGCTTTAATTTGCCCTGGGTCAATTTGGCTGATTGACTATGCTCTCTGGGCTAGGTCTTGTGTTTGCAGTGGGTTACAATCTACCTTTTACAAAAGGCAGATCTGCCAAAGCACTTGCCCACAAGCAGAGCAGGGTGGCCCAAGCATCTCAGAGAAACTTCCCAGGTGCTTAGAACCTGCCACACTGAGTCCGGCCTGGCTTCTACCCTGTCTCCTGGATCTGTGCCTGAGCTTGCCACACTGCCGGACTCCTGCCTGTCTGAAACAGACCTGCTCCAAAGCTCCTCCAAGGTAGCTTCTTCCAGGAATGTGTTGTAGTCCAAATATTTGTGGGTGCTTTGACTCCAGAACCAGTTTAGAGGCTTAATCTGCTGTTGGTCTGAGAGAAGGTCAGAGGAGGTCACAGAGAGTTGTGTTTTCATTCTGCCATCTTGACTCCACCCCTTTTGGTTACTTTTTGAAGTCTGAATGTCTTCCTCTCTTCCTCCCCTTTCTGTATTAATACATGGCTTCTGAAATCCCTTTCATCTCTCAAGCTAAGATCCAGTGGTATTTCAGAAATTACTTTCATTTCAAAGAGTCCTGTTTTCTAATTATGTGGGCAAAGTATTTAAGCTTCAGCTTTAGTATTTAACCTTCCAGTAAATAGTCTGAATTAATTTCTTTAAGTACTGACTGATTTGGCTTTCTTGCTGTTCAAGGGATTCTCAAAAGTCTTTTCCAGCACCATAATTCAAAAGCATCAGTTTTGCAGCACTTACCTTATCTTATATTCCAACTCTCACAGCCATACATTGTTACAGGAAAAGCTATAACTTTGACTATGTAGATCTTTGTCAGAAGGTAATGTTTCTTTTTTTTAGTATGCTGTCCAGATTTGCCATAGCTTTCCTTCCAAGGAGCAAGTGTCTTTTAATTTCATGGATGCTGTCACTATCTGCAGTGATCTTTGAGCTCAAGAATAAAAAATCTGACATTGTTTGCATTTCTTCTCCTCTCTTTGCAAGGAAATGATGAGACAGGTTGCCAAGATCATAATTTATTTGTTTTTGATATTAAGCTCCAAGTCAGCTTTTACACTCTGTTCCTTTGCCCTTATGAATAGACTTCTTAATTTCTCTTTTCCTTCTGTCATCACAATGATATTATTTGCTTATTTGAGATTGTTGATATTTTTCTGTGTGATCCTAATTCTGTCTTTTGATTCATCTAACCTGGCATTTTGCATGATATTTTCTGAATATCAATTAAATAAATAAGATGATAATATACAGCCTTGACATATGGCTTACCTCACCATTTTTCAGTTTGGGGGACATTTTGATGATTTTCTTTCTTTTTTTTTCTTTCAATTTTTTTCCATTTGTATTTTATTTATGCTTACCTTTAATGAGATGCTTGGATTGTCAGCAGACAGTCTATTTCTTTTTAAATAGAAATTTCCTTTTTATTGTTTCTTTTCTGCTTAATAGTATTTTATTTTTTTTCTAATTCCATGTAAATTTCTAATTACATGTATTTTTTTATTTACATGCAAAATGGTTTTCAACATCCATATTTATAAGAGTCTGAGTTCTGAATTTTTCCCTCTCTTCCTTTCCTCCCACTTCTCCAAGACAGCAAGCAAATTGATATAGGATATATGTGTATAATTGTGTTAAACACATTCCCGCATTACTTGTTATTAAAGGAAAATCTGAATTAAAGGAGAAAACCATGAGAAAGAAAAAAATAGTGAAAATAATATGTTTTGATCTACATTCAGACTGCACTCTTTCTCTTAATGTGGATGCCATTTAACATCATGATTCATTTGGAATTGTCTTGGATCATTGTAATCCTGAGAAAGACTAAATTTAACATAGTTGATAATCCTACAATCTAATTGTTACTGTGTACAATGTTATCCTGGCTCTACTCACCTCATTCAGTATCAGTTCATGTAAGTCTTTTCAGATTTTTCAGAAATCCACCTACTCATCTTTTTTTAAAAATTATTTATGTATTTTTTTGCTGAGGCAATTGGAGTTAAGTGACTTGCCCAGCATCACACATCTAGGAAGTGTTAAGCGTCTAAGTCCAGATTGGAACTCAGGTCCTCTGTACTTCAGGGCTGGTACTCTATCCAATGTGCCATCTAGCTGCCCTCTACTCATCATTTCTTATAGAACAATAGCATTCAAAATCCATTTAGTCATTCCCAACAATGGGAAACACAAAAAGAGATGCTGTAAATATTTTTGAGGCAGCTAGCTGGTGCAATGGATAGAATTCCACCCCTGGAGGCAGTAGGACCTAAGTTCAAATATGACCTCAGACACTTAACATTTCCTAGCTGTATGACCTTGGGCAAGTCAATTAACCCCAAATGCCTCAAAAGAAAGACTTTTGTACCTATTGGTCCTTTTTATCTTTTTTATCATTTTTTGGGGGGAGAAATAGCTGGATCAAGGATTATACACAGTTTAATTTCCCTTTGTGAATTATGCTAAATTGTTCTCCAGAATTGTTAGATCAGTTCGCAATTCCACCAACAATGAATCAGTGTTCCAATTTTCCCATATCTTCTCCAATATTTATCATTTTCCTTTTTTTGTCATATTAGTCAATATAATTGATATGAGGTGGTATTTCAGAGTTGCTTTAATTTGTATTTCTATCATCAATAGTGACTTAGAACATTTTTTCATGTGATTATAGATAGATTTTATGTCTTCATCCAAAGATTGTTCATATCTTTTGACCATTTGTCAATTGGAAAATGACTTGTATTTTTATACATTTGATTCAGTTCTCTATATATTTTAGAAATAATATTTCTTTCAGAAACACTGCCTATAAAAATTGTTTCCCAGCTTTTTAATTTCCTTCTAATCTTTGTTGCATTGGTTTTGTTTGTGCAAAACCTTTTTAATACTTTTTGAGCTCTTCCAGGGTTTTACAGGCTTGAGACCCATTTGTATTTTGCTTTTTGCTCATTTTCCAGTCTATTTCATGACATAAAGTTAAGTTTTGCTTTTGGGAGTTCAGGTGGCACTTTATCAAATTTCTTATGCTCATGGTCAGACACCTGGTCACTGACTTTCTGCGTGGGGGTCTCAGGTACTGGTGCCCACTGCACTAAGGAGGTGGCTCAGTCATGCTTGTTGTGCAGAGAAGAGGGGAGTCCTGGGACTGCCAGTTTGCTGTCTGCACTGAGGCTGTGCCACTGCTTACTAAATGAGAAGAGCCTCTATTGATGATTTGTGGCTAAGAGCTTCCATTGACTTACTCAGATACCATTTGTGTTACTTTATGCTTTTTTTTTTTGCCCGAGTGAGACAGACCTTTACTGAGGTTCTTTTAAATTATCTTAAACCAGAAAATTGTTTCACTTCATCTTTTTGTAGTTTTTGTTACTCCAGAATCCACTGGAGGCTTGATTTAACATTATTTCTGAGGGAAAATGGACAGAACTTAGGCAACTTCTTGGTTTTTTCAGCAATCTTTGAACAAAAGTTTGAAGAAGAATATTGTAATTAAATCAGGAATATAGATTTATATTATTTAATTATAAATTATTATAATTATAAATATATACAATATAATTATAAATAAATAAATATTATTTAATTATTAATTGTATAGCCAAATATCTTGCTTTGAAGAAAATCTAAATACAAATTTGTAGGTCCTCTCACGTAAATATAAATGTACTAGATATTAAGTATTGAAAATTTGATTATCTGTCCTTTGGTTTGAAGTGGATTCTTTAGGGAAAGCATTGTTTATCATTATATATTAACTATAATGCTTCCTCACATCTTTTGTAGAACAACCGAAAAAGGAATTTGGATTAAAAATGAACCAGAGACATAAATAAAGGAGGAGCTCAGAGAATACATATATACATATATGTAAAAACTATTAATACGTGTGTGTGTGTATAATTACATAAATAGCCATATGTATTAATAGTTTTTTTTTCAAAAAGAGTGAAGACCTTTAAAGTTGATATCTAATTAAGCCCTTGCTGTAATATCTCAAAATAGTAGCTGTCATAATTTCCATATTACATAAAGGGAAACTGAAGGAATAATTATAGTAATGAAATGTTATTTAGTTCTATCCAAATTTATGATATATGTATATGTATATATATATATATGTATAGTTCCATACAAATCAATGATCTGTACTGCCCATGGAGTTTTCTTGGCAAAGATACTGGAATGGTTTGCCATTTCCTTCTCCAGTGAATTAAGGCAAACAAAAGTTAAATGACTTGAACAATATCATAGTGCCAATAGATATCTGAACTTAGATTTGAACTCAGATTTTCTTGACTCCAAGCCCATCACTCTACCCACTAAGCCACTTAGTTGCCTCAAGTGGAAGCAGCAGAGCATAGAAAACCAAGAATTGAATTTGATTTTGAGTTTGTTCTCTAACATTTATTACCTGTGTGAGCATTGAGAAATCACTTCTCTATAAATCATAGTCTACTTATCTATAAACTGGGGATAAAAACACATACATTAATTATGGGAATAATACATTGTAAGTCCTAACTCTGTGAATATGTGAATTACCATCATTAATTCTTAGATTTCCCTTCATAGAATCATTTCTTTTATTGTTACTCAATTGAACAAACAATTTTAGGGATCTGATATTCACTAGGCACTGTCTTAGGAGTCATCATCACAAAGTATACACAAGTAAGAATTTTAGTAAATACTAATTTTTCATCCAAGAACAACTGAAATTCTGTCAGAAATTAGTTTATTTCATACAGCCAATAGATACCTTAGCATCCTTCCTATTATTTGTCTCAGTCCTAGGATGATTTAAAAAAATAGAGTTGGAGGGACCTTAGAAGATGTCTAGCCCAACCACTAGCCTTCTGCTAATGCAGATAGCATTGAATTTGAAATCTAAGCACTTGAATTCAATTTTTGACTCTTCTATGAAGTACCTATGAGATCTTAAGAAAGTTAATTCCTCTCCCAATTCAATTTTCTTATTCATTAAAAATAAGTTGTACTAGATCTACAGATTTTTGTTTTTATTTTAAGGCCAAAATTATTGGTACATACTGAATAAGTGCATTACATATCCGTCTGTCTGTCATTTATCTATCTGTGTATTTCAGGATTTCTTACTTCAATATCTTTGAAGTCCAATAGATAAATTTCAGGAGCATAAGCTCAGGGAAGAAATTGGTATAAACTAGGAAAAATTATGGTTTATTGATTTTCCACTAACTTCTAGCTTAATTAGCATTTTCTTCCATTATAAATGAGGATAACAAAAATTAATCTAAAAAGGGATTCATAGACTTCATCAAACTGCCAAAGAAGTCCATGACAAGACAAAAAAGAAATCCCCTTGCCTTGATCTTTGAAATTTCATACATGAAACCTATAGAAAAAAATAACACAAAACTTATAGAAAGAGAATTCAAAGTTTTTGTCTCTTGGGATAACACTTAAAATTAAACCAGAGAGAGTCTTGCTTTTCATGTAAACCCCTTATTAGGAAGAAAAAGCTCTTCAGAGCTTCACCTGTGAAATGTACCTTCCAAGATGGCAGTTAGGACAGGTGTGTATGCTGTGCTTTAAGTTACTGCTTTAAATAGCCTAATCTACCTTGTTAATTACCACAGCAACCTTGAAGATTCCCAGTAGCAAGCATCACCCCTTGCTCCTTGAGATGTTTCTCAAGACTGGTACTTCATGAGAAAGCTACGGGGATTGCAGGTGCTACATAATTTTAAAAAAGGGGACAAGTTGGCTACAAAATAGAAATGTATCACAGCTCAAAATTTCAAAATATTCTGCTGAAGGCTGTAACAGATCATAGATAGAGAATAGGGATCCCTTGGAAGGAAATCCAGTGATCTGACTCTCTTTGTAGATAGTAGGAAGGAAATAAAGAGCTGTTTTGAACTAGACAGATTATGAAGCAAAGTGAACAGAGCTAAAAACCTGATTCCAGGTGAGTCCAATTTTGTTCTTAAGTAAAACAGTAGCTTGAAGGAATTCCTTCTTGTTGCTTATTTAAAATAACAAAGAAATCAATAATAATATTCATACAACTTTCTTAAATCTCTTGAGGCTTTTATTGCTATTTGCTACAGAGAAGATGAGAGAAAGGTAAAATGAAAAAGAAAGTCAGAGAATTGAAAAAAATAAGTCCTGAATAGTAGAAACAGTGTTATTTAGTCACACCTGACTTTTCCTGTCCCTATTTAAGGTTTTCTTGGCAAAGATAATGGAGTGTTTTGTCATTTTCTTTTCCAACTGAGTCTTACTAGTTTTTTCATAGTAAGTCTCTGAGGTTGGATTTTGAAATACTCTACTGAGCCACCTAACTGACTCAAGTAAAAGCAGCAGAGCTTGATAAACCAAGAATTGAACTTGATTTTGAGTTTGTTCTCTAACATTTATTACCTGTGTGAATACTAAGAAATCATTTCTTTTTTATTTTATTTTTATTAATACTTTTTATTTGCAAAACATATGTATGGGTAATTCCTAAACATTAACCCTTACAAAGCTTTCTGTTACAAATTTTTCCCCCCTACTCCCCACCCCTCCCCTAGATGGCAGGATATCCACTACATGATAATTATGTTAGAATACTTAAGAAATCGAATATATGTATAGTTATTGCCACACATCATTTTTTTTTGTGCAGGAGAAATCATATCTACAAGAAAGAATAATCTGATAAAGGAAATACAATGCAAGCAAACCTCAGTAGAGAACATGAAAATGTTATGTTGTGGTCCACATTTCACATCCCTCTCTCTAGGTGTATATGGCTCTCTTCACCAAACAATTGGAACTGGTTTGAAGCATTTCATTGTTGAAGAGAGTGATGTCCATTAGAACTGATCCTCATATAGTATTGTTGTTGCCGTGAATAATGATCTCTGCTCACTTCACTGAGCATTAGTTCATGCAAGTCTCTCCAGGCCTCTCTGAAATCGTCCTGCTGGTCGTTTCTTACAGAGCAATAATATTCCATGACATTCATATACCATAATTTATTCAGCCACTCTCCAATTGATGGGCATCCCTTCAGTTTCCAGTTTCTAGCCACTACAAAAAGGGCTGCCACAAACATTTTTGCACATGTAGGGCCCTTTCCTTCTCTTATGATTTCTTTGGGATATAAGCCCAATAGAAACACTGCTGGGTCAAAGGGTATGCATAGTTTGATAACTTTTTGAGCATAGCTCCAAATTGCTTTCCAGAATGGCTGGATTTGTTAAGAAATCATTTCTCTACAAGTCACAATCTACTTATCTATAAACTGGAGATAAAAACACATGAATTAACTAAAAGGTTATTATGGCAATAAGACTTTGTAAATCCTAACTCTGTGAATATGTGAATTACCATCATTAATTCTTAGATTTCCTTTCACAGACTCATTTTTATTATTATTATTCAGTTGAACAAGTAATTTTAAGGACTTGATATTCATTAGGTATTGTCTTAGGAGTCACCACAAAACATGAACAAGTAAGAACTTTAATAAATGCTAATTTTTCATCCAAACATGACTGAAATTCTGCCACAAATTAGTTTATCTCCTAACAGTCAATAGACACATCTTAGAATTCTTTTTATTCCTTGTCCCAATCTTAGGATGATCAAAAAAAATAATAATAATAAAATTGGAGCTACCTAAGAAGCTGTCTAGTCTAACAACTAGGTTTTATATTTGTATGTTAGACCAAACTACTTAAGATTTTAGTCAGTTAATAATAGTGCCAACCCAGTACTAGACTAAAGAATTTTATATCAATTTTAGAATCTACTTCTGAGACTTATATACAGGTTTTATACACACCCCCCATGTTGACCTCTGAAATTTTGAGCTGTGATGCATTTCTATTTTGTAGCCAACTTGTCCCCTCTTGATTCCTGTAAGTCCCTAACTTGTCAAATTAGGAAAATGTTTACTCCCTTTTGGACCCAACTTGTGTCACTCGTGAATTTTAGCTCATTTTAATATTGTCATTGTAATAGCTTCCTTTACTCTTCCTGAAGCTCTCCATAGCTTCAAGCTTTTTGAAATTGCCCCAAACCTTGAGTTCATATTTAGATGTCCTTTCTATCTTTCTTTTTTTTCTATCTTTCTAATAATATATTCTCTGATAGTGTGTAAAGTGGGATTCTGTTCACTGCTATTCAAGCTAGTTTCTTGTCCTAGTCTTACTAGTCACAATGTAGTCTCAAAAGTGGGTGCCATTATTCCTAAAGTCTGCTTTAATGCATCAGTTAATTCCTTAAACTCTAGCTTTAATCTTGTCTTTCCATATTTGAAAATGTGTCTTTACTGTTGGACTAGCTACAAAGTTTGTTTCTAATTTGGGGGATACTTCCAATTTTCAGCTTATTCATGAATTCTAACATCATCTTGGATAACTCACTCAGATATTCTTTTTCCATTGTCTCTCCATTGTACCCAGGAAGTTATATTCCAAATTCCTGGAAGAAAAGCCTCTAGTATGTTCCAGGCACTGGGTTGGCATTTTTCAAAGTTTATAATTTGGTAATTTTCACATGCTTTCAAACCAATGGTAAAAGGAGGGCTATTATCTCATTTTTCATTCTCATCTACTACATATTTGATTCCATTGTCAAATTTGTCATTTCTACATTCTTACTATCTCATAAAGGTCCCTTTCTTTCCATTCACCTATCCTCCATCCTACTTCAGCTTTTCATCACCTTTTACCTGTACAAATAATAATCTAATAGTCTGGCTAATAGTCTCCTAACTGGCGTCTTCATCCTTCCCCACTCCAATCCATTATGCATTCAAATGCGAAGGTATGATCATGTCTAACCCCTGTTCAAGCAGCTCTAGTGGCTCATTATTAACTCTGGCATCGACTATAATCTTGTCTTGTACTTTTAGAACTTCTCATATCTTGGACTTTTCCTAGCTTTCCAATATATTAAACTTTACTTCCCTTCACATAATCTGTAATCCAGCTATTTTGCTTTTGTTGCTATTCCTCATACATGGTAGTACTGCCTCTCCCATCTCACTGATTTTGAATTGACTCTCTTCCATGACTGGAATTCTCTGTTTCTGACCTCTTTATTTCCTAAAATTGCTTCAAGATTCAATTCAGGGGGCAGCTAGGTGGTGCACTGTATAGAACACCAGCCCTGAACTCAGGAGGACCTGAGTTCAAATATGACCTCAGACACTTAATACTTCCTAGCTGTGTGACCTTGGGCAAGTCATTTAACCCCAATTGCCTAAGCAAACAAAAAAATTAATAAAAAAGTAATAAAAAATAAAAAGATCCAACTCAAATCTGACCATCTGCAGGAGGAGTTTACCTGATCACTTAATTTTAGTGCCTTGCACTCAGATTACTTTCTATCAGTTCCATACAGATCTTTTATGTATCCTAGTTATTTAAACACACCCATTAAAATATAAGCTCCTTATGAGTAGATGTTATTTTTGCCTTTCTTGCATCCTCTGTCATTAGCACAGTGCCTGGCACAACGAAAATACTTAAGAAACATTTGTTAACTGACTTACTAGAGAATTAATGTTTTCTACTTTTTGGTTCATAACAAAAGGAAAAGCAGCCATGACTATTAGATTCAGTTTTCAGGCAGCCATTTAAAACATTTTGTGAGTTTGAATAGCTCAAATTACTTCTTCATATTTCAAAGGATTTTTTCCCTGTAAAATAAAGACACTGCTACTTGGCACCTATATGCCTTTTAGGGAAGAATTGCTGATAAATGAGATTCATAATGAGATAGATGTCTTTGACATAAAGGTAGTTTTAAAAAATTAAGTATTTCTATAAAAAATGCTCATGCAAACCTTGCAATAAAAATCTAAGTTTGATCCTTATTTACTCCTTCTTTTAGAGGAACAGAGAGAGGTCTTATGAGCAGTGAAGAAAGTCTCTTAAGTCTTTGAAATTCTTGTCAAAATAAATTTATGATTACATGACAAATTGTAAATTATATCTAAGACAATGTTTTCTTGAAAATTAATAAAAACCAAGGGTATGATTACAAGGTTATTTTTTTTACATTACAATTTTGCTTCACTAAAATTTTTCGTCTCAACAAATTATAAAATATTCTTCCCAAGGACTTGTAGTATTTGGGACATTTGTTTGAAATTTTTCCTCTTTGAATTTGTTACAGCATGGCAAGCTAAAGAAAAACAATCACAATATACTTTTAAACTCTTGCAGTATGTATGCAAAACCTTGTCTGGAAATGTGTTTAATATGCTTGAAATAGCATTAAGACTTTTGTATATCGATTTGTATGTAAATATCTGTATATCTGTATATATATATATATATATGGGTATATGTCTGTGTGTACATATATTTACATATATAAACTTTCATTTGCTTGTATATACACATACTCAGATATTAAGCCACTAGAAAATATTATAGCTAAAAGATAAGACACACTATACTTTCTGTATATGGATGCAGAAGTGATGAATTTGTTTCAAGGAGCATGACCAATTACAATTGACAGGCTGTAGAAAGAAACAGGTCCTAAGAACTACTACAAATATTCTTCAAAGAGAGAAAAATCTTCCATATCCTGTAGGACTAGGAATTGTAAGTTGCCTTAGCTTTACATACATTTATCATGTGTGCCTCATTACCACTATACCCTAAATTTCAGCTTAGTCTACTTTTGGATGCTATGAATATATATGCTCCAAGTTTTGGGGAGTTTTTTTTCTGCTCTTGCTATGGTATTTGAGTATAATTGTCTTTATAAAAGATAATGAATCATAAACATTTATTGACATGAATGTTGAAAAACATATTGATGGTGGCTCATGAACTATATTAAGAGTATAACAGTTCAAGGTGATATCTAGAATTCAAACTTAGCAGATGTTATCTAGGGTCCCAATCATAAAATGTCAGTATAGGTTATGGTAGTAGTCTACACTGGATTATATATATATACACATATAATAGCTAGATGTGTATGTGTATGTATGTATGTATATACATATATATATGATATAGGGAATAATTTTAACATATCTGTATATATATATATATATATATACACACACCATACCATAGAGAACAGTAGTATATTGTGGTTTTTCCTGTAGCTTTCCATTCCCTGATATATATGTGTATATATTTGTATGTATACATATATGCATATTTTATTGTTTACATGAGTTCTATGACTTCTATGTAATGAGACAATTAATTTTAGTAGTGAATGGTGTTCAGAATCATATCATCCTGTCCTCTTGACCAGTTCCCCTCCAACTATGGTCATTTTCTTACTTTGTTCTTCAAGTACCTGTATCCTGTGATATATACAAAACTAACTAGAGTGCTTATTCATGGAGAAACCCACTGGCTACATGCCCTTAATCAAAGCTATTCCTATCCAGGAGAATAAAATGAATTTCTCTGCTGCACCAACCTGTTCTTTATCCCCATAAGGCGCTAAATAATTAGTACTTACTAAATCTGGCTTTTCTAAGGGAGAACTGAAAACCATACTGACAACTTGATTTTATAGTTGACAAAGATGGTATCTTTTCACAAATGTATTTCATTTCCCCTTTCTTCTTTTCTTCTCCACTATTCCAAGGACCATGGTTTAAAGTCTTTGGTCTTTTGAAATTTATAGATTCACAAAAGATTAGAAAAGCGTGGACATTAATAATTGTGCTCTGGCAGAGCCCTGTTCCAAACGGGGATATGTGCTAAAGGAGAAGGCATATACAATTTTGGCTTTTATTAGGGAATAGATGAAAACTATAGACTACTAAGTTTTGGGGGTTCATGAAATTTGCAAAACCATTTGCTAACACAACCTATATCTTGGAAGAACATAACCTCTTTTTTGTTTTCTGTTTTGGAATCTTCGACAATCAAAGATGTAGGTATAGTAGAAAATCCATTAGAATGGAGCCAGAGAACTGTGTTTGATTCTTTGCTCTATCATTTAATTTGATATTATTACAGACACAGCACTTAATCACTCTGACCTAAATGTCATCATCTGTAAAATAATGAGGTTGGGATAGATAATCTCTATGGTCCCTTCAAGTCAGTCATTCAATTAACAAACATAAGACAACCATACTCATAGGGCATATAGTTTAATGAGAGGAACATATATGGACATAAAAAGACTATACAAAATGAATGTAAAGTAATTTTTTAAAGTGGTAATGAACTTGCAGCAGGGATTGTGGAGGATTAACAAAGATCTAATATAAGCAGTGCTTGAGCTGAATCTGGAAGGATGCAACAGATTATCAGAAGTAGTATAAGGACAGAGTACATTCCAGTCATGAAGGACAGCCAGTTCAATGGAATACAAATAAAATATGGGGTGTCAAGTACAAGAAACAATAAGGAAGTCAATGTGGTTGGACCATAAAGTACATGAAAGAGAATATGACCAGTCTGGAAAGTTAAGTTGGGACGATGTTTTGAAGAACTATGAATATCAAACAGATGACGTCATATTTGATTCTAGAGATGCTAGGGTGTTACTGGAGTTTTTTTTTTTTTTTTTTTTTTGAAGGACAGTAACATGGTTAGTAGTTTAGAAAATCACTTTGACCACTCTGAAGATTAATTAACGTGTAGTAGAGACTCTCTGAGGCAGATAACTCAATTAGGAGGCTATAGCATTTTATAGAGGGAAATATTGCAATAGTCTAGACAAAAAAGTTTAAGTTTCAAACTGAGGGGAGAAAATTGACCATTTGTAAGAGGTGTTGTGGATGTAGAAATGTCAAGATGTCACAATTGGGTGAGAGAGAGAGAAGCAGAGGATAATTACTTGAGCTGCAAACCTGGATGACTGGAAGATTAGTGGAACTCTTGAGAGTAAAGAGGGAAGTTAATTAGAGGAGTAAGTGAAGGGGGCAAAGATAATGAGTTATATTATATAAACACATTTAGTTTTATATTTACATGGGATATTCATTTTGAAATGTCCAGCAACTGGTGATGTAGAATTTGAACTCAGGAATGAAAAGTAAGACTGGATATATAAGTGTGGGGGTCATCTGCATTGAAATGATAATTACACTTTTAGAAATCAAGGAGGTCACCACTTGAGCCAGTAAGGAGAGAAAGAGAGCCCAGTCAGCATCTATATGAGCAAAACTACAAAACACTCTCCACACAAATAAAGTCAGATCTAAACAATTGGAAAAACATCAAGTGCTCTTGGATAGGTCGAGCGAATATAATAAAGATGGCAATACTACCTAAACTAATCTATCTATTTAGTGCTATACCAATCAAACTCCCAAGAGATTATTTAACTGAACTAGAAAAAATAACAACAAAATTCATCTGGAAAAACAAAAGGTCAAGAATTTCAAGGGAATTAATGAAAAAAATGCAAATGAGGGTGGCCTAGCTGCACCAGATCTAAAACTATATTATAAAGCAGTGGTCACCAAAACCATTTGGTACTAGCTAAGAAACAGAGTAGTGGATCAGTGGAATAGGTTAGGTTCACAGGACAAAATACTCAATGACAATAGTAATCTAGTGTTTGATAAACCCAAAGACCCCAGTTTTTGGGATAAAAAGTCACTATTTGACAAAAACGGCTGGGATAATTGGAAACTAGTATGGAAGAAATTAGGCATTGACCCACACCTAACACCATATACCAAGATAAGGTCAAAATGGATTCATGATCTAGGCATAAAGAATGATATTATAAACAAATTAGAACAATGTAGGATGGTTTACCTCTCAGACCTGTGGAGGGGGAAGGAATTTGTGACCAAAGAAGAACTAGAGGTCATCATTAATCAAAAAATAAATAAGTTTGACTATATCAAGTTAAAAAGTTTTTGTACAAACAAAATGAATGCAGATAAGATTAGAAGGGTAGCAGTAAACCGGGAAAATATTTTTACATCCAAAGGTTCTGATAAAGGCCTCATTTCTAAAATATATAGAAAATTGACTCAAATATGTAAGAATTCTAGCCATTCTCCAATGGATAAATGGTCAAAAGATATGAACAGACAATTATCAGATGAAGAAATTGAAACTATTTCTGGTCACATGAAAAGGTGCTCCAAGTCACTATTGATCAGAGAAATGCAAATTAAGACAACTCTGAGATATCACTACGCACCTCTCAGATTGGCTAAAATGACAGGAAATGATAATGATAACTGTTGGAGGAGATGTGGGAAAAGTGGGACACTGATACATTGTTGGTGGAACTGTGAACGGATCCAACCATTCTGGAAAGCAATTTGGAACTATACTCAAAAAGTTATCAAACTGTGCATACCATTTGACCCAGCAGTGTTTCTACTGGGCCTATATCCCAAAGAGATTTTAAAGGAGGGAAAGGGACCCACATGTGCAAAAATGTTTGTGGCAGCCCTTTTTGTAGTGGCAAGAAACTGGAAATTGAAAGGATGCCCATCATTTGGAGAATGGCTGAATAAATTATGGTATATGAATGTTATGGAATATTATTGTTCTGTAAGAAATGACCAACAGGAGGATTTCAGAGAGGCCTGGAGAGACTTGCATGAACTGATGCTGAGTGAAATCAGCAGAACCAGGAGAACAGGAGAACAGCAACAAGACTATACGATGATCAATTTTGATGGACATGGTTCTCTTCAACAATGATGTGATTCAAACCAGTTGTTCAGCGATGAAGATAGTCATATACATTCAGAGAGAGGCCTGTGGGAACTGAGTGTGAACCACAAAACAGCATTTTAATGCTTTCTGTGAATATTTCCATGCATTTTGTTTTCCTTCTTAGGTTGTTTTTTCTTCTCTTTCTAGATCTGATGTTTCTTGTGCAGTAAGATAACTGTATAGATATGTATACATGTATTGTATTTGTCATATAATTTATCCTATTTAGCATGTATTAGATTACCTGTCATCTAGAGGTGGGGGTGGGGGGAAGGAGGGGAAAAGCTTGGGAAAAAAAGTTTTTTGCAAAGGTCAATGTAGAAAAATCATTCATATGTTTCGTAAATAAAAAGCTTTATAAAAAAAGAGAGAGAAATAGAGGAGATACATGATAATAGCTTGAGAAGATATTAGGGTTTAGTGGCTTAGAGTTCATTTATTTATTTATTTAGGATAGTGGAGACTTGGAGATATTTGTAGTTGGTAGGAAAGAAAACTGTAGGCAGGTAGAGTTTTAAGATTAGAAAAAGAGGTGATTGATTATTCTAGGGAGAATCTGATAATAACTCCAAGAATGGATCAAGAGAACATATTAAAACTTTTGTCATTTTTTAGAAGAGAGAAAAGCTATTTTATCATAGAGACTAAAATAGAAGAAAATGGTGGATATTGTCAAAAGAATCGAGAGAGATGGCTTTAAATCTAGGAAACTGTGAAATCTCGCACAGTTCAGGACCTTCAACTAGTAGACACTTCACAAATGCCTACTAAATGGGAGTGAAATGTGCAGATATTTAAGAGGGAAGAACTTGACTATAAAAGAAAGTAAAATTTATCACATGCTCTTTACAAATATCCAACTTTAGTTAAATTTAGTAGTTTGTAAATTTTTAGTCAAATTATTTCCCCAACAAGAAAAGTTCTTTGAGAGAATTGATAAAAATGAATAGTAATGGTAATAAAATAAAAATGAATAGCAAACAATAGTAGAAAAACAGTAGAAATGATTAAACGGGTTAGAGTCAATCTCCAATTACACTCACACCCATAAACCATGTACCATCTGTAACCTAATTAAGAATATTCTAAAAGCAAATTCTTTCTCAACATTTACCCATAATAATCCACTTCCCTAAATAATTACTTCAACACACAAGCCATGTTCTTCAACTAAATATTTTAGACTTTAAAATGCATTACATGAACAATGCTGATTTTAGCTACTATTGTGTGTTGGGTTTTCTTTCCCCAAAGAAATCAAAAAGAAAAAAGAAAGGGGAGAAAAAAACAGCACTGAGCCTGACTTTTCAAAAGTGTTTCTAAATCAGGTATTGAGAGTAATATGTTTGAAGCTTCTTGGTCTCACTAACCAAAGACAAAAATTATTCTTAACTGGAAGTTAGATGGGGTATATGATGCTAATACCTTGTACTTTCATTCTCTGGTTCTAATCTTGAAATCAAGTCTTACTAATCAATTATATTATCTAGATGAGGAAGCTAAGATGAAAAAGTTAAATGATTTTTTCAAGTTCACTTGTAATTCAATAATAATCATAAAAACCCAGCACTCCTGGCAACAAGTCTTTTTTCTATTTAGAACCCTCCCAGCTGCTCAAGGTTAATGTTACATGATGCAGCAGAAACATGGACTTATTGATCTGAAAGGTGTTTCCAACCTCTGCCATCTCTCTGGTTCTGTGACTCCCTCTTCATTATTCTTTGATTGTATCAGAGCAAGCTTCCTCATATAAGCTTTCTGTTTTCCCTCCGTTTGCTGACTTTAGAATACTTTCCAGTTGAAAGCCATAATAATAAACTTGTTCATTGCTTCATTTTTGTCTCAGTTTAAAAAAGAAAGTCTGGAAGAAATGTTAGCTCCTTTCAATCCTTTCACTTTTCAGCAGTTGAAGTCCTTAAATGTAGTTGGTGGTGGTTGTTGTTGTTTTTATTAGGGGATGCATATAAATTTTTTTATTGATCAATTTTCCTAAAATTCATGAGACATTATTATTTGATTTCTGAAGCGTTTAAGAATGGCATTTCTGGCATTTCTTGTGTTTTTTGTTTTTTTTTAGGTTTTTTTTATTCTGTTCCTTAAGCTTGTATCTGAGGCACTTTCCTTTTTCCCCATGTAGCTTTTAGAAAGCTGTGGGAACAAAGAACCATAATTTCAAACAAAGTTAGTCAGATATTTTTTCTCATCCTTGTCTCTTACTCTTTCTAAAATGTCAAATTTGGGTCAGTCCCCCAAACTCCCATTGCCATCTGCAGAAAAACACAGTCCCTAAACCAGGTTCACTTGGATGAGCAGATGCTGTAATTGCCATATTTGAGCAAAGTCACTGTTTTTACCCTTCCTTCACCCCTCATTGTCAGTCCCAGAGCAAATGTGACATGCTACATGTTCAGACACTTCTTGTATTCTAGGCAAACAAAGGGAGCTAGTATGCCAGAGGGCAGTCACTCTTTTACTGCATAGAAGGTTCTTCTTGGTTCAATGGCCAATTCTTTTTGAAACATTCCCCTTTACCACTTCAGAGACTCAAAGGGATTATACCATCACCTCAGAGCCCCAAGTTTTTCATCACTGAGCCATCATAGATGCACACTGGAACAGATCTGCAGAAAATGTGATAATAAAATGGACTGAACGCCAAGGAGAGCACATAAATTTTTGGAAGATACTCAGCTCCAGACATACTCTATGGGATATACTTTAGCTGATGAAAGGAAGAGTTCTCTTGCTTACATTACATTTTCCGTTACATATATAAAGTATAAATTTCCCATTGAATCTGGGAATAGACTAGTTAGAATCATCAGAGAAGAGAAACTCCTGCTTTTGAGTGTTATTGGTGATTGATTCACATATACATATATATATAGTTTTTGTTTTGGTAGAAAACTTTTTTGACCTTAGTTCTGGGACCTGGTGCTTCTTTGCCAAAAAGATGTAGTCAGTCAACAATTTTGAATTTAATCATGAAGTATTTATTGAACATTTATTATGTGTCAGTCACAAATAATTGAAAAATCTCTACTGTTAATAAAATTGTCATATATTTGTACAACATCTGCAAGTACAATTGAAAAGGGGAAAACAAGAATAAAAAATCTAATATAGATTTAATTCAATCTACTATTAACTGTTTCTTAAATAACTTATATATATACCAACTACATGAAGAAAAAAAGCATTATAATTTCTACTACTGAGGATCTCATATTAACAAGCATTTAATAAGCACCTACTATGTGCTAGGCATTGTGCTAAGCACTGGTGATAACAAGGAAATTTCAAAAAAAACAATAAAAACCAAATCTATCCCTAATCTCAAGGAACTCACAGTCTAATGGATGAGATAAGTGATGCATGCAAATAATATAATAAAAAAAATTGAATGTGAGTGGCAAAGAATTGATCCAGAGATGTGCTTCAAAAATGTGAGGAAAAAGAGAATCAGGAAAGAGTTCATAGATGAAAGCAAAGTTGAGCTTTAAAAGTAGAGAGATTTGGGGGCAGCTAGGTGGTGCAGTGGAGAGAGCACCAGCCCTGAAGTCAGGAGGACCTGAGTTCAAATTTGGTCTCAGACACTTAATATTCCCTAGCTGTGTGACCTGGGCCAGTCAATTAACCCCAATTGCCTCAGCAAAAAGCAAAAAACAAAAAAAGTAGAGAGATTTTAACAAATAGAACTAAAGCAAAAGACAGGTTATACTGTTCAAATTCATAAAAGTAGAAGAATACCCAAAGAGATGAGGAAATCCCTGGTAGTTCAGTTTGTCTAGATTGTAGAATGCAAGAAGAAATGAGAACTAGGGAAAGCTCAAGGTGGTACACTAAACAGAGCACTGATCCTGGAGTCAAGAGGACCTGAGTTCAAATTTGACCTCAGCTACTTACTAGTTGTGTGACCCCAGACTCAAAACATAAAATAAAATAGAGTAAGAAGTGATGAGAATCTGAACTACAGAGGTGCTTTGCTAATAGGGAGATGACAAAGATAGTTTAAAGATGGTTAAGGTAGAATCATAGGATGATACATTTTGAGCTTGAAAGGACTTTATAGTTATCTAGTTCAGCTCTGTCATTTTATGGATGAGGATAGTAAAATCCAGTGGGTTGAGTAATTTGCCCAAAGGGCACACGTATAATAAATAACAAACATAGTTGAGATTTGAACTATAGTTCTCTGACTCTTAAGCCTAAGCTCTTTCCATGGCACCACGCTATTTGTCTGGCTTGGCACATTCTTTTTCAAATTTTTAGCACCAGAAAAAGCCCTCTATTTTAGGTATGGCTTTTTTACTTTTACTTTATACCTTTGCAAAACCTATGGAAATATATTAGACAAAAGCATTGTGTACCAAATTAGCACCAGATTTTTAGGAACAGTTGATTTTTCATAAGTGTATTTTCATGTGCTTTTGTCTGAAACGTCTCAAAAAAGTTTAAAAAAGGAAAAAAAAGAAAAGAGGGGAAAGAGAAGACAAAAAAAATTCAGTTTAAAGATAAAAGACTATCTGATTCAAAGAAATGCCACTGTTTTAAGTGTATTTATAGTTCATGAAATTGGTTTAGCATTTGATCAATGTGTGATTTTAAGAACAAATTGAAATCCTAAAATCATAGATTTAGAATTAGAAGGAATTTCTACTCCAACTTTATCATTTTCAGTGAGGAAACCAAGGCCCAGAGAGGCTAAGTAATTTGCCCAAGGTCACACAGTTATTAAATGATAGAATTTGAATGTGAACTCAGGCCTTCTCATCCCAAATCTGGTCTGTTCTTTTCTTGTACTTTAAATAAAATAATATATGTAAAGTATTTTTCAAACCTTAAAGTGCTATAAAAATAACTATTCAATATGTCAAAAGTATATGCAAACATTGGCTGATATGTGGGCTGGAAATTTTGCTTTTTTGCTTTTTTTCCCTGCTTTTCCTTTTTTCTCCCCTATAATATTAAAAGAAAAAAAAATTAAAAAGACCTAGTGTCAGGGGTTAGGATTTTGTTGTTATTTGTTCATTTTTTTCAGTTGTCTTCAACTTTTCAAAACCTTTTTGGGTTTTATTTTGTATTGTTTGTTAACAGATACTAGAGTGGCTTGCAATTTCCTTCTCCACCTCACTTTACAGATGAGAAAACTGAGGCAGATAGGGTGAACTGACTTGTCTGGAGTCAGACGGCTAGTAAGTATCTAAGACAAGATTTGAACTCCGGAAGATGTGTCTTCCTGGCTAGAGGGCCAGCAGTCTATCAACTGTGTGATCTCACTAACCAGTTGTCTAAGGTTAAAATTTCAAAGTAGAAAAAATTTGCCCACTGTGATCCATCTAAGCCAATGGAATTGCAGCTACTGAATCCCAATCTAAGAAAGGAATAAGGAAGGAAGGAAGGAAGGAAGGAAGGAAGGAAGGAAGGAAGGAAGGAAGGAAGGAAGGAAGGAAGGAAGGAAGGAAGGAAGGAAGGAAGGAAGAATAGGAAGGAAGGAAGGAAGGAAGGAAGGAAGAATAGGAAGGAAGAAAGGAAGGAAGGATAGGAAGAGGGAAGGAAGGATAGGAAGAGGGAAGGAAGGAGTGAAGAGGGAGGAAGGAAGGAATAAGGGATGGAAGGAAAGAAAAAAAGGAAGAAAGTAAAGGAGGGAGGGAGGGAGAAAGAGAGGAAAGCAGGAAAAGGAGAGAAAAAAGGAGGGAAGGGAGAAATGGAAAAAGGAAGAGTGGGAGGGAAGAAGGAAGGAGGGAAAGAAAGAGAGAAAAATAAGAATATAACCTCCATTCTCCTACTATATTCCTCAATAAGATAGAACCACACTTGATCAACAAAAAAATGGGATTTCATAATTGGAAGGAATTTAGCAATGACCTAGTCCTACCCTCTCATTTTATAGATGAGGAAATGAGGCCTCAAAAGAATGACTTGCTTGAGTTCACATAACTAGTAAATGTCAGAAACCTTCCGACTACAAGTTCAGGATTTTCCCCCCCACTATGCCCCCTCTTTAAGTTCATTTTTTGTTATGGTTAGCAAATTTAAAAAATGAATCTCATTTCCATAATTTATGTACATAGTGATTAATAATATTCACTTGACCCTACAAAAGTTGTGAAAAGTATTTATATGGAGATAAAAATGTGATGGGATGAAATTGAAAGGAAAATAAATTGTTCTACCCAAGTGATTTATGTTTTCTCCACTCTATCTGATAGTTTCTAAAACTCATATCTATAAAATGCAGATAAGTAGCCATAATAGGATCCTGCTAAAAGTGCAGACTCATCCTTGATAGTATTTAACAATATACTGTTTCACACTTAGTATTTTATAACTAGGGCCTATTATTATAAGGTGGCCCAATCCTAATCTAAAATCTTTCTCTAATCACCCAGATGGTCAGTGAATTTTCAAGGCAGTGACCAAGACTCTGCAAAGTTGGCTTCCTTGAATTCCTTGTGTTGTTTCACCTAATGTTTTCAGAATTTAAGTATTTACTAAATTCAAGTAATTCAGTAATGTGAAGGATAATATTGCATTAAAGCTATCCTCTGTGTCAGCAATGAATTAATGAAAAAGCACATATGCAAAGCATGAGCAAAATGGATCTTATTTTCTCTGTATAACAAATTGTTGCACAATAGAGATCTTTTCGAAATCTTGCTTGTTACCCTCTCATTTTTTTAGAAGCTAAATTAAAATTTATTCTTTTGGGGGAAGACATCTTTTTTATTAAAGTTTTTTTTCAAAACATCTGTGCAGACAATTTTCAATATTCACCCTTGTAAAACCTTGTATTCCATTTTTTCCTCCCTTTCTGCTAACTCCTCCCCCCAATAGCAAGTAATATGTTAAACATGTGCAATTTTTCTATACATATTTCCACAATTATCATGCCACATAAGAAAAATCAGATCAAAAAGAAAAAAATGATAAATAAAACAAAATGCAAGCAAACAACAACAAAAAGGTAAAAAATACTATGTTGCAATCCACATTCAGTCCCCATAGTACTTTTTCTAGATTCAGATGACACTTTCCATCACAAAGCCATTGAAATTGACTTGAATCATCTCATTGTTGAAAAAAAGCCATATCCATTGGAATTGATCATGGTATGATCTTGTTTGTTGCTGTGTACAATGATCTTCTGGTTATACTCATTTAACTCAGCATCAGTCATGTAAGTCTCTCCAGGTCTCTCTGAAATCATCCTGTTGGTCATTTTTTATACAACAATAATATACCTTAACACTCATATACCATAATTTCTTCAACCATTCTCCAACTGAGGGGCATCCACTCAGTTTCCAGTTCCTTACCACTGCAAAAAGGGCTACTACAAACATCTTTGCAAATGTAAGTCTTTTTCCCTTTTTTATGATCTCTTTGGGATACAGGTCCAAAAGAGTCACTGCAGGATCAAAGGGTATGCAGAGTCTGATAACCCTTTGAGCATAGTTCCATATTGCTTTCCAGAATGGTTGAATCAGTTCACAATTCCACCAACAATGTAGTGTCGCAGTTTTTCTCCAACATTCATCATTATCTTTTCCTGTCATCCTAGTTAGTCTGAGAGATATGTAATTTACCCTCTCATTTTTAAAAATTAAAGATATTTTAATAAACATGCATCTTATTTTCATAATTTTTTCTGGAGGTGAGAAAAATGATCATATAGGTTGCTTTTATTAATATATTCTCAATACCTCTGGTAAGAAAATTATTCATTATTTGGGTTTTGTAAAATTATTCTTTCTCTTCTTTCAGTTATCTTGAGAATTAATTCCTTTGTTAATTCATACCAAGTAACATTTAACAAAGATTCACTCACTATTCAGTTTCATTCCTGTTTTTGCCATGGAACACAAAAGGGATTGAAGTGTTATAGAGTCTAAATCGTGACAACATTCAATGATGAAGAAAATAACTTTTAATAGAAATATTGTTGCATAATTTTCATCTCATTTGTTTTATCCTGCTTCCAGTTTCATCTTTACATGCCCTGAAAATAATCTGTCTTATTTGGGCTCATGATAAGTATTCTGTTAAATTCATTTTTTCATCATTTTTGCTGTTTTATAAAGTAATGCTCATTTTAGTTTTCTACCATATTTCGTTCATATGTTTCTGAAAGGACATTATATTGAAAACTAATGTAAACTCTGCCACAACCTAACAGATCCAATATTTGTTAGCTGAGATGATTTCTGGGTTTTTTTTTGGTTCCTTTATTGTTAGTTGTTTTGTATAATTACAACTTCCATTACAGAAAATGATCATAGTTCATGTCAATGTCCTTTCCTTTATTTATTCTCCATTTATCAATGTCAATAGCTTGCTTGAATAGGTTGGATTAGAATTTTTTTGACTGGATGATTTAACATCTTTTTTATCTTTGTCCTGTTTCCAATTTTCCATTGATTTTGATATTTGCGCTAACAAGTTGGTAGATTTATTGGCCACCATTGTTTTGGGAAAGATTTCTTTTTCTGTTAACTAGTAATTCTTTTTCTATTAATTAGTAATTCCTTCTCAGAAAAACTATATATTTTTTTCTTTTGTGGAAGGAAATAAGCATTTATTAAGTACCTATTATGTGCCAGGTATTACACTAAGCATTTAACAAATATTATTTCATTTAATTCTCAAAACAATCTAGGAAAGGTAGGTGCAAATATAATTTCTATTTTACAGTTGAGAAAATTGAGGCAAACAGGTTAAGCAAATTGTTCATGATCAATAGCTAGTAAGGATGGTAAATCAAGATTTGAATTTAGGTCTTCCTCACTCCAGATCCATTGTACTACTGAACTGCCTTGAAAAGTTATTCATAATTGGTAATATCTAGCACTTTCTGAATCTCTGACACATATTCACAGATTTAGGCATGATACTACTATGTAGTACACAAGATTTAAATCTCTTTTCTTGATTCTGAGACGTCTTACATCACATTTTTCAGCTCATTTTTGCAAATAAGTTAGTTGATGTTAAAGCTTATGATTATTTTGGAGGATAACCTCAGCTTCTTCATAGAATTTCTCTATCCCCTTATTCTCTGGAATAATTACTAGATTGCCCACAGGATGCTATTTTCTTCATGATGCTATTTGCTTATATTTGTCATTAGAATTGCAAAGTAACATGGCCAATTACCCCATGAAATTATGTTTCTTATTGCTTTTAATACACAATAAAAGCATCCCCACAAATGTTTTTATTTGCCTTCTCCAAGGAGAACCTCTGAATGTTGGCTTCCTTTAGCTGCATCTTCCTTTTTTAGATAGAATTTCCCTACGTCACCAGTTCTTAATCTTATATGGGTTCTGGAATCCTGTGGCAGTTTAGTGAAGCCTATGCTTATATAATGTTTTATATTTATATTTTATTTATTTATATAGGTATATTTATATTATAAATAATGTTTAGAAATGTATAAAATAAAAAACACAAGATTACATAGGAAACTATATTGAAAACAGTTATTTGTATGTATATATACATATATACAAATTTATATACACATATGAATATGGAGAGATGTAAAAGTTTCTATTTATGTATTATCTATCTATATCTAATATCTATCTATTCATCTATCTGTTAGTTCACAGGTTAAGAACCTTTGTTCTAAAATATGGTTGTTAGGCAAAGATCTCACATTTAATGAACCAACAACTAAGTTAAAGTCTGTAGACATTCTAAAAACTGTGTGCAGAAGCAAAGGGGGTGCGCCAGACAGAAGGGCATTATATACATATATATTATATATATATATATTATATATATCATATATATTATGTATATTATTATATATGTGTTTTAATTCACTTTAAGGGATGACAAGAAGAAATAGCTCTTCACTTAGTGGCCGATCTGCTGCTTCTGAATCCCTCAGTACTGAATCTGACTATGGTCTAGAAGAGAAAATATATCATTGATATTGTACTTAAAGCTTTTCTAGTATGATAGAACCTACCCAATTCTGTGTTTTGCTATTCTAGCCTATATAAACCCAGCATTAGTTACCTCCTACCTCCTATATTTATGCGTGTGTATACATGCACAAACATATAAATATACATATATATATATATGTAAAACATAACCTAGAATTTCTATTTATTCAAAAAGAATAAGGAAAAATGACACTAATACTTTAATCATCCTGCTAAAATAAATGTAAAAGCCCCAAATTTGGCAGATTCCTACAGCATGAATCTATTTGTTAATTGCCTTTTGCTTATTAGTTCAACCCTGCTTCCTTAACCTGGGAAATTCTCAACATGTGTCTCTGATTTTTATTTTCCCTTTTATTTTCTTCAAGCAGGAATTCCCTTAAGAGTATTTGGATGGCAAAGTTATTAGATAAAAGTTTTACAAAGCTGAATTAGATAACATTTGGCGATGATTGAGTACATGATTACTACAAATTATTTGTGAAGCATTTGATGGAAATTCTTTTACACCTATTTATTCTAGATCATTTTGATCAGGTCATCCTTTGGAGCTCAAAGAGTTCCTGATAAGAAGCATTTACAATGGGTATGTACCATAAACTGAGTTGCATTAGGTCGTCATTCTATGTATACCAGAGTCTTTTGTATACCGTATGTAATCCATAGGGTCATTTTCTTTCTTTCTTTTTTGATGAAAGTGCTATATGCTTTTTTTTTCTGTTACAGAGTAAAATAAAAAGCCTAGTCATCCTACATATCCCTGATCATTAAGATGCCTACTCTTATTATTTTTAGCAAGATTATTGAAGCCATCTCCTGATTATATGTTAAAAAATTATGTATTAGTTGCTTATCTCATTTGAAAGAATCATTTCACTTAACAAGTATGATTAATTTGTTCTCCAAGGGTAGCTTTGGAGCTTGGCTATTCTTAATCAATGTAAAATGCTTTAAGCATTGGATAAAAGCAATTTATAATTATGTGCATATGTAGAAGCAGCTGGTACAGAATAGGTACAATTGATAGACCTCTGGAATACCAGAGTTTAAATCTGGCTCAGCAACTTAATAGCTAAATGATCCTGGTGGATCCTATGTCAGCTTCTATTTCTTCAACTCTAAAATGGGGATCACAATAAAACTTACTTCCCAGGGGTTGTGAGGACCCAATGAGATAATATTTTTAATATGTTTAGCTGAATCATTCATTAGGAATAAGCAACTAACAATAAAGCCTTCAAGAAATTTAAGAAAATTCTATGAATATTATTATTTCTTTCCTTGTAATTTTACATAAGCACCAAGAGGGGGTGCCTCCAGGTCATTAGGCATAGGGACCAGATCTGTGGTTTCATTGGTATAAGAAAATACTGGACTAGGAAATTCCCTTTATCAATGCTAGCTGTCACTTTCTCTGAAACTTCCAGTCTTGGATTTTTGACTAGAGCTATTAGAGGTATCAAGACCATGATTTAAATCTAGATTTCCTGACTTGGTCTAATTCTTTCTGTAATCTTACTATGTGTTTACAAATATTATTATACATAAATAAAATATTTACAGATGTTATAATGTGTATATATAGAAGACTAGATTTTAGCTCACTAATAAGGTCATTGGTCCAAAGTTTCCAAACTACAACTTTTCTCCTTTTTGACAATTGAGGCATTTTCCTATCTCTAGTCTTATGTTACTGCTTGCATTTTCAAGGATTTCTAAAGAATTACTGACAATAACTCTGTGAGTGACTGACAGTGATTACTATCTTAAAAATATTACATCCAGAACTGGAGAATTGAAGTAACTTAAATCATCTCTGTGTTCTCTCAGCATCTCTTTACTTATCTTGCACTCTCCCTCTTTCTAACAGTGTTTTTTGTATGTTTTACCATTTGAAGGTCATTCTCCTTGATAGAGAAAACAAAGCAAATGTAGCAATCCAGGATTAAAGCAATCCAGCTTTATTTCAAGAATTTAATCCAAATTTCTTGAGTAGTTACCATGTATGAGATGTTGTGTTAAATAAATGGGATATTTTTATCACCCATTAATATTATTCCATATGTGAAAGCAGCAGACTCATCCCTTCCTTTATTCTCTTGCTACAAACATATCTTTTAAAATGTCCTTTTTGTTTTACTTGATATTTAAAAAAAATCACTTCATTCTGAGCTTTAGATTTCCTGAAACTCCTTTTAACAGATTCATGCCATTCTTTTTGTATTCATTCCTTATATATGTCCCCATTAGACTTCCATCTTTTGGTGGCTGAGCTCGTTAGAGAGTTCCCTGTGTAATCTCAATTGTTTCTTTCAAATACCCTTTCTTCCTATCTTTTCCAAAAACATCTCTCTCTGAGGGTATTGTCATAACTTAATTCCTTTTTTATTAAAGCTTTTTATTTTTCAAAACATATACGTGGACAATTCTTCAACATTAGCCCTTACAAAACCTTGTGTTTCAATTTTCCCTCCCTTCCCCCATGTCCTCCCTTAGATGACAAGTAGTCCAATCTATGTTAAACTTTGGTAGAAATATATGTTAAATCTAATGTATGCATACATAACTTACTTCTTAAGAGTTTTCCATCCTTCTTGAGTTACATTCCTTTTATAAGTCTCTAGGTTTGGCATATTATATATTCCCACTCTAGATTTTCTGAAATCTGCTTTTTCACTGTCCAAATTATATATTGGGATATGCTTTTTACCAACCTTTTTTTGTATGAAGAGAGGAAAATAAGTGGCTATATATTATAGAAAAATAAACAGATTCACTCCTCTCAGTCATTTGACTCTGAAAAAAAAGAAATTGCCAATGATGAGCTCCGTAGCACTTTTACAGATAGTATATATTGGGACATACCTGGAATTTTTTCATAGAAAATGATCACAAACTTGTGTCACTTCCCTTTCTATTCTTATTCAGTCTTTTCTTCAATTCTCCTTTTATACAGCTGTTAAAGAATAAAATGTTAGCACAAATGTTCAGATTTTCTGTGCCTCAGCTGAAACTTGATTAAACTGGAAATAAAGTGAGTTTTCTACAAGCTAAGCCAAAGGGGACATGGGGCAATTGTATAGCACATAATTAGCCTCAATTTCCCCCTCTTTTCTGCCTGTGGATAGGTATTTACATAATTGATGTGTATATTCTCTGTTTAACTGAAAATTACAATTCATTCATTATTTCTCAACTTTAATGATAAGACATTTATTAAGTGATTTCTGTGTGCAAAGCACTGTGCTAACCACAGGGGATATATAAATAGAAGACAACCCTCTGGGATTCTTGTCCATTTTTTTTCAATAAATACTCCAAAGAGGACCTATTCATTATGCTAAAGATTTATTATTAGTCTTTTGATATTTAATGCAAACTCATGTTATCCGTGCTGACTACAAGATTGTTCTGCTTTCTTTTTTGGTGCTATGTGTCAATATTGACACCATCCACCCAACTCTTTTTTTGCATATTTGAGCACTACCAAAAAAAGGAGATAATGACCCAAAATCTCCAAAACTTTCAATAAAGATATGAATCATGTCACTGATTATGTGAAATATATGTGTTTATGTTATTTTTGTTTGTCCTTCATTTTCAAAGGAGGACTATGACATCATGGAGGTGATACTAGGACATGCAAGTAAATTGGATTTAAGTGAGAGAGGGCTATATAAAGTCACCAGCTACACTTTTTCCTCTGCAGCCATCTGGGTCCATTGGTAAGATACAGATTAGGGTGACTAACTAGAGATGGCCATGGATGCAGTGAGAGACTTTGACCTTTTTAAACTAAGGTCTTTATAAGTGATTAAGGCTAGATAAGAAATGAGGCAGCAAATGGCATATTTTGCCTAATCAAAAAAAAAGCAATCTCTGTGAATATATATATATATATTACTATATATATATATATATAGTATGTGTGTGTGTATACACACATATACACATTTATATACACACACAAATATGTATACACACATATTGACAAATCTCAAACTTAGAATCATTGCATAGGAGATCTGAAAGGAAGTTCAGAGGTAATCTACTCCAAACTCATTTTATATATCAGGAAACTGAGACTCGGATGTAGAGGAATTTGCTCAAGGACACACAGTGGGCATATTATAGTTCAGGATTTGAACTCAGGTTTTCTGATTTGATTATACATTCAAGGCTCTTTCAACTTGACCATGCTAGGTCACTAGTTTGCTCATTCCTATTTTTTTCCATGGAACAACATTAAGTTGAACTTCTCAGTCTTAAAGAACTTTGGGCATTTGTTTCTGTTTAAAAGAGTGTGGTATAAAATAAATAGATAAGAATGAAAAGTTGAAACTTACTTCAAAACTCCCAGGATCCTTGGTTTCTTATGTGAAGAAACTTCTCGTGTGAAAGAACTCTTTTTTATTATGTGAAATGCAACTCCCCCTGACCTAAAGAGGACACTTTGATAAGTTAGTATGTACAAAAAATAATTCAATATCTAGAGGTCTAACGTTTTGTGAGGAGCCTAGCTAGAGTTACCAAGTGAAAGGATTGCAGACATAGAGGAGATGTAGCTAGAAGGCTGTTCAGAGGAGAATCTAATGACCTTCAGATCCAAAACGAATCATCACTCTGAAATGGCAGTCAATAGAACAATCTGAAACTAAGGCTATGTTAAAAAGTATCATTTTATTGTACTTTTTACTGTTTTATTAAATACTGTTTTATTAAAAAAAATTTTATTTTGTTCCATGAATTGACCATAAAATAATTTGTTTTAAAAAATAAAAAGTGCATTTTTTCAGGGTAAGGGGAGATATGATCCAGCTGCATCATGCCTTCAGAGGACTACATCTAGAGTACTGTGTACAGTTCTAGATATATTTTAGGAAGGACATTGACAAGCTCAAAGGTCTTGAGATGAGGGTACCTAAGATGATGAGAGCACTAGATATTATGCCAAAGTCTATTGGAGGGACTGGGAAAGTTTAGCCTTGGAGGGAAAAACAACAGAATCACATTATTTTCAAACATTTGAAAGATTATTCTGGAGAAGATGAATTAGATATTTTCTTCTTTTTTTAAAAGGCTGAACTAAGATCAGTAAGGGAAAGCTACAAAGAGACAGATTTTAGCTTACCATAAAGAAAAATTTCCCATTAATAAACTCATTTTAAAATGAAACTGAATATTCTGAGGGGTAGGTGTTCCTGAAGGTTTTCAGGAATAAGTAAATACCTATTTGTTGGGGCTGTTTGGGATGGAATTCAATTCTATTCAACAAACATTTATTAAACATCGAGCTCTTTTTTATATGTAGAATAAGTTCTTGATTGTGTAAAAGATGCATAATTTAGATGTGTTAGACTAATTGACCTCCAAAGAACCTTCTAAGATTTGAGAGTATAGAATATAGATTTGGGGTAGGGAGAGTGAGATGGGAAGGGAGATTGTCTTTCTATACCCAGGGCAGTGCTTTATACACAGTAGGTGTTTAATAAATGCTAATCAGATTGTACTTTATGATTGAAAGAACTCTAAACTGCTTAAACAAGTGCCAACAGCTTTAAAGATTAGCATTCAGTAGGTACCTTTTAGGAAAGAGTTAGAACCACTTATTTTCTTTATAAGACATTTCAGAAGCTTATAAGGAAATAGTGCAGAGTGAGTGGCTCGTTAGAATATACCACTGAGAACATCACAGACTTTAAAACCTAAAACCAAACCAAACAAAACAAGTTAATGCAGACATTAATTCTCTGTTTAATAGGAAAAGAGAATTGCTGATACATTGGTTTAGAAGGGACACTTAAAACTTGTAGTCATTGTATAATTATTAATATTTATTATTCTCTAGAGGAAATGACCTTATATATATTTACTTTCCAAAGATTGGCAGTAAAAGCAGATTATACTGATAAACAAGCAATTAGTTTTCTGTGGGGGGTTTTCTGTTTAATTTGTTTTTTCCTCCTAATTCTGTTATTTTTCTTAGCATGTAATTTTTTTTTTCTAGTTTTGCTGGCTGAGTCATGTAGAAGGGTAAAATTACTCTCCCCACCTCCTTCCTTTTTATGGAGCTACACAATTACATCATTAAGGTTAATTATGCAAGCAATTAAAAAGCATCTAGTTATTTGGAAACAGTCAGTGAGGATGAATTGTTCCTTCATGCCTCAACACATGAATTGGTTTGATGGGAAAGTAGAAAGTCTGTAGGTCAGGGATATATTTCTTGCCACATTTTGCTGTCAGAAGGTTTTTCCTCCTGCCCTTGGAAGGCCCAGAAGTGCTGGATAAACCACATTATACCACTCCTTATCTTTCTTATGGGTATTAGGGACAGATATTCTCATTAACTCTCAGCTTGTGAATTATGGGTCAGCCATTTACTGTACAGAATTATAAATTGTCCAAAATTATTTGTGCTCATAGACTATTGGCTTTGAATTTTGGCTCCCTTGTGCAGTGTCATTAGTTTTAGAGGCTGTCTGGAGTGCCAGTGGATGAATTTCTTAATTGCAAATGGATCCTGCCTCTGTTTTGTGACATTTATTAACCCCAAAATTATTTCCCTTGTATGTAATTTTTTTCTCCTATGAAGCTGTGCTAATTGATAAATGAGTAGAAACTCAGACAAACATGCATCTACACTAACACTTCTGACTTTCACTTGCATGCTTGTCTGCCTGTATCAGAAAATTTCTAATTGGCTTTTATATTTACTTGACATGGATAGTGGTTTTTATAACACACAATTCTGCCTCTAGCTGTGTGCCGGAAAACTGTAATTCCAAAGAAGATACACTATTTGATTCCTTAGTGTGGATTAAACTAAAATGAGCCCCTTTACCTCTAGAAAGAAGTAAATCATTAGATTCATTTTCAGTGGGCAAGCTACAAAGACTTGTTGATTGAGGGATCAATTGACTGATTGGGGGGGTAAGTCAAGATAAATAACACCAGAGATCAAAGCAAAAATATAAATTCACTTTGATTTCTCTGTGACAAATTATTCCTGAGGTCAATGTCTAGAGATGCTTTCCCCAGAAATGAACAAGCTTCCTGATGCAAATATTTACTAGCATATGTAGCCTCTATATTTATGCTCTATTGTTTTTTCAATCATAGTCACCAAAAAAGATGGAATACTGCATCTAGTAGTTATCCTGTGGTAGACACGCTTTTTGGATGGGTGCTTTAGATGAGCTGTTGAAAGCAAGACAAATCTATGTGTCATTATCAGAAATGCACCGGAAAGGAAGTTAAGCTTTCCAATAATATAAAACACTCCTGGTTACTGTGAAAGGGAAAAAAATAAACAGAAAAGAAAGCATACATACCATTGTGTAAGTTTTAGAGATGTAACTACAAACAAATGTTCTTTTCTTCTCATTCTACTTCTTTTGAGGTGCCAAACTATCAGAGATTTTTGGCAGCTCATTGCTCTTACACAGCAGGTGGTCAATTTTCTCCTAGGCAGTCAGGGAAGCTTGCTAATATAAAGACTTTTGATGCTCCCAATAACCTGTTTAAGAAAAGTCTTGAACATTTAAGTCTATGACATCTATGTGAGAGTACCCAGAGATTCCATCATCATTAATTATTACATGTAAAATTATTCAGTAAGACTCAATCTTCCCTCCACCATTCTTGTCATAGTAGTAGCAGCTCTTTCTGTGGACTGAGTTGATTTCCTTTTAAAAGTGCAGGGTCTATTCTCTGGGTCTTAATTAATTTGACTTCCTTGTCTTTGGAGTCATGAAAATTCCAGCTTATTGGAAGTTGATTTTAGCAGAATTCCCTATTATACCATCTTTCTGATGCAT
The DNA here is from genome assembly GCA_023553655.1 of Myrmecobius fasciatus. Classification (NCBI taxonomy): domain Eukaryota; kingdom Metazoa; phylum Chordata; class Mammalia; order Dasyuromorphia; family Myrmecobiidae; genus Myrmecobius; species Myrmecobius fasciatus. Next base: position 242,985 of record JAJPUD010002540.1, read on the forward strand.
CTGTGACTGGAGTGAATTATAGAATCTTTTTATCCTTTGTTATCAATAAGATATATTTTAATTGCATTTTGTGGTCTACAACTACCTTATTGCATTCTGACCATGAATCAGTGGATTGACCAAAAGTCAACCTGACCCAGAATAGCCTTGCTATGATGATGGTCAGAGTATCTTTATACTTCCAAATCCTACATTTACAGGTGTTCAGTGACCTAAAGGGATAGGGGAAAATGTGGAGCTTTCAGTTCAGTTTCTCTAAATACACATAAAGGAGAAAAATCATTGTCATACCATGTGGCTGTAGGTTTAGACTTAGGTAAGGGACAGAACCAAGGAAACCATCATGACATAAAGCAAGATGGCTAAGTGTAAGAAATCATGTGATTGCTAGAGATCATGAAAATATAGAAATCTGGAAAATGAGTAATCGCAACAAATCCAGGGACTGTGCATGCTTGGGGCATCAATAATCAGGCAAGGATCAGCAATGGAAGAACTCGAGGAAGTAGCCCAAGTTTTTAGTCAGGAATAGGATAGGGACTCTCAGTAGAGTCAGCCAAGATTTGAAGAAGCCAATAATATTAGAGGTACTATCTAGATAGTCAGGTTGAATCAAGGGTATCATTGATCACGACACAACAAGGAACCTAACTGAAACTAAAGTTTTTGATTGAGAAAGTCCCAACTATGGGCAGCTAGGTGGTGTGACAGGTAGAGCACTGGAGCTGTGTGATTACAGGCAAGTCCCTTACCCCTGATGCCTCAGTTTGTAAAATTTGGTAAAATGAGTTGGATGAAGAAATAACAAACCACTCCGGTGTCTCTGCCAAGAAAACCCCATAAGAAATGGTTGAAAAAGACTGAACAACAACAATCTTGTTTATATTTTCTATCAGATTAGAAGGTGGTCTCAGAATAAAATTAAATTCAACAAATACTTAAGTACCTCCTAGTATAAGGAATACTTTGCTAGCTTTGGGGAGTAAAACCAAGTTTACATAAAATATGGTCCCTTCTCATGTAGCTTCTAATCTAATAGGACAGTGAACTTAGCTAATAAGTTCACTTAAGAAATATCTACCACACTCTGGGGAAAAGGTAAAAATTCAGAAGGGGAGTCTATAGTTATATGGCCTTAAAACCTTGTCTGTGACACTAAGATGCTATATGACTTGTTCATATATGCAATCAAAGCTGGCTCTTTTTCCCAAGTTCCTATCAGATGTAACTCAAAATGTATATTAAAGCAGTAAATATCTGCGCAAATCCTGCTCAAGCCCTTCTCCCCCAAAAAATGTTTTTGCCAGCCTCATTTTCATACATAATATAAATATTACATAGAGATGCTGAATGGCAGCATCTACCTAAAAGAAAAAAAAAAAGGACAAATCTCCCAAATTTAATAAACTAGTTTATGATGTTCGTTTGTTGACCTCCTTTAATCTGAAGGTGTCTGCTAGGACCTTCCACGTAGAAATGATAGATTAGAATTTGGAAAGCAGCAAGTTCTTCTCGTTTCCTAGTTTTTGTAGTACTGGATAAGATTCTTAATGGAGGAAATTTACTGGGCAGGAAATTGTTTGAAATAGGATTTTAAATTGTTTGCAATGATTTACTAACGGATCTTAACCCTATAGTCACATTTTATGTGGCAGAAGAAAGTGAGGTGGGGGCTGGGGTGGAGACAGAGAAGATAAAAAAGTAGATGCAACCTAAAAATCAATGGTCAGCATCCTTCCCTCTGTGTCTACGTATATATACTGCAAAAAAAAAAAAAATGTGTCTGGGTTGACTTCTTACCATTAAGGGTTAGGGGAGGAAGCAGAGTTTAGATTTAAGAGTAGGTCTGTGGAAGAGGCAAACAGCAATATTTCCACACTAATTCCCCCCTGCAAGCAGACTGCCAGACCCTTCCCCATTCTTACCCCTTCCAAGCCTCCAATCTTAACAATCCTCAGAGGTTTTCCTTAGTTTCCAGGTTAGCTGGTCAGTCCTATTTTTCTCTCAGAGAGATACCGAGGTGAAAAGCCGTATGAGAAGCTTTGTTCTCTGTAATAACCCTGGCGTATTCATGACAACACCTCGGTGATCTTGATATTCAGTACCAGTATGTTCTTAAACAAATTGCTGGGGAAGTTTACTCTTTTGAAGAGGCATGTACCATAAAAATGGGAAAGATAAAGCTCTCACCAGGAAACCGGAGCAGATCATAACTCGGCTGCAGTTCAGGAAATGAAAATATATCAATAATGAGATGAAACACAATTCAAAACAACTTATGTTGTCTTCGGTCCTCAAAAAATAATCTCTTTTTCTATTATTGGGAAAAACGTGCCTCTCTTTTTCACTTCTTACAAATCCGAATTTCATTCTCAAGCAATGATCGTGGTTAGCTAAAATTGCTTCCACTTAGCTATTATGGAGGAATGACAAATATATTATTGTTAGTCTTTATTGGCATTATTATTAGTCAGTTGTCAAACCTTGAAGGAAAAAGCATCAAGTGAAACATTGAAAGAGTAATCGTGTTTTCATAAATATGTTCCCAAATAATTATCTTGAATACGCTATCTACTTAGCCTTAATATAAGTTTCTCATGTGAAACAGCCACAGTTTTTGATGACTTGGGAATTCATTTGGAAAATAAATAGAAATGA
>JAJPUD010002540.1:245742-283170 GCA_023553655.1 Myrmecobius fasciatus
TCTCTCTCTCTCTCTCTCTCTCTCTCTCTCTCTCTCTCTCTCTCTGTCTCTGTCTCTCTCTGTCTCTCTTTCTGTCTCTTTCTCCCTCTCTGTCTCTGTCTCTATCTCTGTCTTTCTTTTTTTCTCTTTCTCTCTCCCCTTCCCTCTCTCCCTCCCTCCTCTCTGTTTCTGTCTCTGTCTCTCTGTATATCTGCCTCTGTTTTCTGTTTCTCTGTCTCTGTCTTTTCCAACTTCTCCTTCCTTCCCTTCCTCCTCTCTACACCACCCATACACACACATACACACACACACATTCCCTGTAAGGACTTGATATGTCTTTTCAGAAATTAAGTAACCAAATTAAGTTAATCTAGTCTTGTTGGTTGTGTCCCATCCCCTCTACATAGCCCTGTTGGTGTAATATGCAAAGAGAGAATTCCTAGTTAAGAAAGATGCTGGAATGTTTAACAAACTGTGGAAGAGGAAATCTTTACAGAAGCAAGAGCTGCAGACTTTTTTTCCACTCATCCTCCAAAGTGATCCTCATCCTTGCCAGTGAAGAGCAATTTCATTTTTGACCATTTTCCAGGAAAGAAAAGGCTATACTTGAATAAGAATAGAAAATGATAAAATGCTGAGTGGCCATTGGGTACCAGTAAAAGAACTGTGGGAAGAAAGTTTAGACTTTCATCATCTTTATTATGGCATAGAGACCTCACACCCAGGAAGAAAGAATGATTACTCAGAGAAGTGACACCTACACCTAGAAAAATTATAAATTAAGTGGTTTGTCACTTGTGTTGCCAGCCTTATTTATATCCCCTCTCCCTTCTCCTCAAAATCTAGTTTTCTTACGCTTTCTCCATTTCCTGAATCCCACACTAAACTCAAATCTATCAAAGCTCATTATCAGGAAAGGACCTGATAAATCCTTTTATCAGGTGCTTTTTCCCCCTTTTCTACAAAGGTATAAATAAGTGAGGAAGCTTTAATGGGTTACCTCCCAAAGAGACAATGCTTTAAGTCTGATGAATTACTCTATAAAAGGGAAAGTAAAGGGAGGGAGAAAAAAGGGAGAAAGAGACAGAGACAGAGAGAGAGAGAGAGAGAGAGAGAGAGAGAGAGAGAGAGAGAGAGAGAGAGAGAGAGAGAAGGGGAGAGAGAGAGAGAAAGAGAGGAAGACAGAGACAGAGACAAGGAGACAGAGACAAGAGAGAGAGAGAGAGAGAGAGAGAGAGAGAGAGAGAGAAAGGGGAAAAAAAACTCAAACACTGAATGGTGAGAGATATTCTGAAGGATAGGATCCCACCCTAACCCTACTCTAGTGAGATTATTCAGACCCAATTCTGACCATATATATATGGAATATAGTCCAGAAAGGTAATAAAGATTATTTACAATCTATCTGGAGCCTTAAAATGACTCATGAAAAAAGAGATATAAATTCCTCCAATTCCTGGCTTAGAAAAAGGAGAAAGAACAGATGAATTGAAAGAGATATCTGTGGTTCCTCCATAAGAAGAGAGGCCAAGAGGAGAAAACCAGGTCTCCAAAAGCTGCCTAGTCCTCTCAAATTTCAGGACATGTGTCAGAAAAACCAAAGCAAAAACAGGATCAGTAAAGGGATCATGCTAAAGGAATCCACAATGGTTACAGCACTGAGAAACATGAGCAACAGAAATGCAATAGCATTTTTTCCTTGACTTCTTGGCTAGAGGAATGGCCGTGACATCTGTCTGTGGAGGGGAAAGTGAGGCAGGTGACCTTGCACAGCTTCCCTCACTTAAATCCAAGTCACTTGCATGTCATGGCATCACTTCCCTCAAGTCATGATCCCTTGGAGAGCAAAGGAAAAACAATAACAACAAGCAGTGTAAGGGAGAATTACAGAAATGGTATATCTTGTCAGATCAGTTTATCTTTTTAATGATGAACAAAATGAACAAAGGAAAAAGCACTAGGCACTGTGTTGAGTGCTGGGGATAGATTTCAACAAGAGATAATTCCTCATCTTAAAGAACTCATATTCTAGTAGAAAAGAGGTACCTGAGGAGATAAAGTTTTGTTTTGTAGAGATGGGAACATTGGGATGGGCAGAAAGGTGGTTTAAGGGAATAACTGCAACTGAATGATGATTTGGTGTCTTGGGTTAGTCAGTAGATAAAATAAGCTAAATGGATAAGGTTCCATATAATTACTCACTGATCAACAGGAGCTCTAAAGGGGGTATGAATAAAGTTCTCTAAGCCTTGCGGCATAGGTTTAGAAAGACCCAAGTAATTAGATCCAAATGTTAGATCTCTTGTTGAGGGTCTTGGCCTGGAGGTGAGCAGCTCAGCATCAGCAAAGTGTGAGGTGAAAGAGACAGACGGACAGAAAGAAAGAAAGAGATAGAGACAGATATAATGAGATGGAGGCAGAGACAGAGAGACAAATGGAATTAGTGCTATAGTATAAATTGTTTTCTGGTTCTCACTTCAGGCTGAATCAATTCGTGCAAGTCTCTTCATGTCTCTTTTAAACTGTCCCTTCATTTCTTATAGCAGAATAGTTTTCCATTATATTCATATACCATAATTTGATCTGCTGTTTCCTAATTGATCACCATTCTTTTAATTTCCAGGATATATGTGTACATATATAATTATTTCTATTTATTTATAGTATATCATTTATAGTATGGTCATCATATAGATATGATTCTGTTCCTATTTGTGTGTGTGTGTGTATTTGGGCATATAGGACCTTTTCCTCATTTATGTTTCTTAGAATGTAAGCTTAACAGCTGGGTCCTAGCCATGCCTTTATTTAATCATTTTTGCACATAATCATACTTTTTTGGATATTTAATCATGTTATTGCTCAGCTGGATAAAATAATTTTGGAATTTTTTTAGAAAGATTGAAATAAAGTGTTAGGATCTAAGACTATCTTCTGTAGACTCGCTGAAAATGTATTTGGGGCTATTCCAATAGGTGACAGATAATTATTTCTTCCTGTTTCCACATAATTTTGATTTCTTCTGCAGGGCACAAAACTTTGTGATGAATGGCAAATTGAAATATTAAAACTTTCCATTCCATGTGATTAAGAAGTTATGTATATGTAGTATGTGACATCTGTTAAAAACATTATTCTTAAGGTTTGATGGGTTAATATTTTATTTGAGCGATTTGGGGCAATAGTTTTATCTGCACCAATATTCTGGTCCCAGTAATTTATTTGGTGATTTCTCAAAGATATTTGGACTTTATATTTGCCATCTGTTCCTTGAAGGAGAACAACCTTCTTACACATAATTTTTGATCCTTGTAAACAGGTCAAAAAAATCTTATTAGGTATTTGGAAAATATTAAGGTTTCGCAACCTACAACCATTTGTTGTGTGATTTCTACCATTTTCTTGCCAAATCTTCATCAGCCATTAAGTCTGTGTGGTCCAGTGATGACTGTCATGTAATTTCTAGTTGCAATGAACTGGTCTTGTGTCATTACCATGAAATCTTCAGTTTCTGTGAAGAAATTCAGTTATCTAAGTCATGTTTTCTGATTGACTGTGTGGATTTGCCCATGGAAGAACTTTTTGTTTCATTCTGGTATCTTAGTAATCTCATAGGTACCATACAGAGGCAATCCAACTATTAGTTAAATTAAATTCAGTAGCATGCACTGATTGCCAACATTTGAGTATATTTTGCAATTGGGTCAATTTGTTCCATAATTACCTCTGGTAGTTTTTAACCTGCATATTATGCAATCTGATTATCTATTAATCATCTTCTTTCTTTTTGATAAGTAAGCAAGCATTAATCTTTCAAGATTGCTTTGGGTTGATGATCTTATGTTTAATTAAGGTGTATGAAGTTTTGTTCGGCACTTTTAAAACTATTATTATTAGAAATGGGACTTTACTCTCTAACACTGACTAGTCATGTGATCTTTGACAAGTTACTAAAATTATGAATTTCTCTGAGTTTCAGTTTCTTCATATGCAAAATGTTGATAATATTTCCTGTTTTGATGCCTTTGAGGATGAGATCAAGTATAAATTGATTTGTAACAAAAAAAAATGCTACATATATATTTTTGAGGGACAGATCAGAAGATATATATATACTCCCACATATACCTTAAAGCCTAAAAAAGATCTCTTGGTGCCTTCATTTCCTTACATTCCTATTCCTTGTTGAATCTTCCTTTTCTGAAAAAAGTAAAAGTGAATCCAGCCCAAAAAGCAGACATGCTTGATTGGGTATATAAATTTTGCAACTGTAATTCTTCACTACTCTACCGAAATGAGAGAAATATATTTCTTCACCTATCCCATGGGACTCATATTGTTCACTTCAATTAATGCGAGTGTGATAGCATTTTTATGTCATTTATTATTTTTGATAAAACACATGTTTTATAATTTTATTATAATTATATATAACCACATTATATATTCGATATTGTATCTAATTATATATATACATGGTATATACATATAAGCATCATGCATAATTATATCATAATTTTAAATAATTTCAATGTAATTATATATAATTGCATTGCAATTATATACATTATATATAACTAAATGTATTATATATACATATGTGTATTTGTATATACAAATTATATATAAATATGTTTATATGTATATATAAATTATATATAATACCATTATGCAAAATTACATGTTTTATAATTTTGAGAACTTAGTTTATTTTTTTTAATGTGTTAACTTACTAAATTACAACTCTGTTTTATCCTCCCAGCTATCAGATCTGAACATTTGATGTCATGGAATACATTGGAAATTGTTCTGGTTATGGACTCAAAGATTCTGAGTTTAAATGTGGTCTTTGTGACCTTGGACAACTCATTTGATCTCCATGGGTCTCAGTTACCTTATTTGTAAACAAGAAGGGTTTATACTAGATGACTTCTAAGGTCCTTTCCAGTTCTAGATCCATCATTCTTTAATTCTGTGTAAATTACATGTTTCTTTGCTTTCTTTCTTTCTTTTTTGTTGTTATAATTGTTATGAAGCAGTTAGGATTACATGACTTATCCAGGGTCACAAAGCTGGTAAGTGTCAAGTATCTGAAACTAGATATGTTTCTATATAAGGATTGAATTTTTGACACTAGATCTACAAGTATTAGTGGTGGGAAAACATTTATATGGTTCATTGCCTGTTCTTACCTCCTTTCCCCCTTTCCCCTCAGTTTCCTTATTATTGTTCTTGTCTAAGATTTAGATTTTGAACAGAGCACATATTTTTTAAAGGAATTATGAATCCCGCAGATGATTACTACTATTTCCCATAACTATATATCAGAAAAAGAATGGCATTTTCTTCTGCTTAGTGACAGGAGGAAGAAAACAATCTTCCATTAGCTAATTCCATTTGTATGAGCATATTGAACAGACTGAGGAAATACCGCTTTGTCTGGCTCTTTAAGAAACAAAATAAACCAATACCTTCTATTGGAGAAAAGGGTGATGTGCACAATTGCTAACAGCAACAAACTCCTGTGAATGGAGAACAACCAGGGATCAGAGAGGCTGGAGGCTACAGACATAAGAAGAGCAAGCTTTAAGATCATATTAAAGCTGTTATTGATTAATGAAAGATGAATGTGCCTTAAAACCATAATCTTTGGCACAGCATTGATCTTCAGAAAGCCCTACCCTGTTGTACCCTTCTACTTACTGAAAAGCTTATTTATAGTACCCTATAGATAGAAATGTTCAGTGGAAGGAGCATAGCCTGCTGAGTGGTTGATCTCTCTCTTTGTTTTAATATCTCCTGACACCTTGCATCTAAAGCCTTTTGATTAGCCACCATTTATAAATCCTAGGCTTGGGCTAAAATACTCATCTTCTGCCCAGAAGGAGTAAATTGTGAAAGAAGTAAATAAGGCAAATGTTTATTTATACTGATGGCTTCTGATCTCTCCCCATGGGGAAGCTATACAAGATTAATGATGATAAGAAGCCCTTCAGAAGTAAATATACTTTCTCTCACTGACCCCTCTGGCAGAAATCCCAAGCAGCAAAAAATGGGGTTAGCAGGATGCAGCGAGGGCAGAGGAGGAAGGGAAACGAGTATAAATGTGTCTGGAAATTTTCTTTCTTTGAGATTTGTGACTTTGAGGACAGAGGAGGGAGAGGTAGGTAAAAATACTGGGTATATAATGCAGAAAGGTTTATGTATGTGTATTCTTATATGTGTGTATGTATATGTATATATATGCATATATGTACATGTAAAGTATATGTGTGTATACATATAAAGTATATATTCTTACACATATACACATATGACAAATACCAATCCAACATAAAAATAACTGCCAGCTGGAGCATGCAGCCTACATCACTCTTACTTGTGGATAGGCAAAATGACTTGGCTTTACATAGTTATCATCAGAGAATGGATCACATCTATTTATGCAACTAACAAGTCAACCAAAAAATATTGTATAAAATGCTTTTTAGAAACATTATTGCTAACTCAAATTTCTGCAGCTCTTAAGAGCTGACAATCCATTCTCCTAACAACAATCCAGTAAGATGGGTAGTGCAAATCTTATTAACCCCATTTTTAAGAGGAAAAAATAAAATACCGGAAGGTTATAAATCCAAATGTAACAAAACTAAGATGTGAACCCCAACTTTTCCAAAGCAAACATCAAGTGCTCTTTTCCCACCACCATACTGCCTCTCCATTCATCTAAGTGGTAGATGTGAGGGCTTTAATATGAATTATAAAACATAATTAGTATAGAGTTGGGGTAGAGGGAGAAAAGGAAGCTATGTCATAATGTCTTGCTCTCCCATTGACTCACAAGATAATATTGGGATTGCTTTTTCCCTTCTCTGTGTCCTAGTTTTCTGATATGCTAGTTGAAGAGACTAGATAAAATCTAAGGCTTCTTTTAGTTCTAAATTTCCATGAGTATGCGAAAGTAAATTTAAGAAAAAAAAATACACTAAACTCAAAACCCATCTTATTCAGGAGGCCCTACTAGTTCCTAATACCTTCTTCTTTCATATTAACTTCATCTACTGTGTAAATATTTTGTTTGCTCACATGTATCTAATTATATAAAAGTAGTGTCCCTCATTCAAATTAATGTTTCTTTATAGGATAAGGACTGTTTGAGTTTTGGTTTGTTTTTTGTCTTTCTTTATATCCCTATATCTTAGCACAGTACCCAGAATATAGTTAAGTCACACCTTGGTTATATCAGTTGAGCGACTGGGAATAAGTCACCTCTCTGTGAATCAGTTTTCATATCAGTAAAGTGAGTTAATAATATCACCCACCCCAAATAGTTGTAAGGATCAGATAATAAAATATTCATAGTCCTTTGTAAACCTTACAGTACAATATGTTAGATATATATTTTTATTCTTATTCTTATTAGCTATTATTCTTATTATTTTTCATGATGATGATGATGATCTTGTTAATTCTTGTTAACCATAAGTCAGCACCATTAACTTAGGTTCAGTTTCCTGATTATAATTTTCCAAATATCTAATTCCACTGATAAGAGCAATAAGAATGCTATTAATTCCAATATGCCTATAAAATGACTCTTCACTACATGTTTGATAACTTCATATTCTGAATACCTTCCCTGACCTAGGTTGAAGCACAAATTGGGAAGAGGATAGCATATGCTACATATATCACATACTCCTCCCTATACCCTGAACATCTCTCCAATTTGACATCCAATGGGCAGATTTGGCCTCCAGGGCACTGACTACTATTTATCCCCAGATATAAGAATGAGAGACCATGGATTTTCAACAAACCTACACTGACATTGCTTTCTGTGGTGTATTAGAACGTAGTTTCTCTTAGCTTTTTAAAAAGGGTATTTGCTGGTCAAAGGATATGAACAGATAATTTTTAGATAAAGAAATTAAAGCTATCTATAGTCAAATGAAAAAATGTTCTAAATCACTATTGATTACAGAAATGCAAATTAAAATAACTCTGTGGTTGGTAGAGTTGTGAACTGACCCAGCCTTTCTACAGAGCAATTTGGAACTATGCCCAAAGGGCTAAAAAACTGTTTATTCTTTGATCCAGTAATGTCACTACTGGTTCTGTATCCAAAGAGATCATAAAAAGGGGAAAAGAACCTACATGTGCAAAAATATTTGTAGCAGCTTTTTTTTGTGGTGACAAAGAATTAGAAATTGAATGTATACTCATTAATTAGGGAATGGGTGAATAAGTTAGGATATATCAATGTTATGGATCTATAAGAAATGATGAGCAGTATGATTTCAGAAAAGCCTGGAAAGATTTATATGAACTGATGCTGAATGAAGTGAGCAAAACCAGGAGAGCATTGTATAAGTAACAGCAAGATTATGTTATGATCAGATATGATAGACTTCTTAGCTGTTGTTAGCAATACAGTGATCCAAGACAATTCCAATAGGCTTGGAATGGAAAATGCCATCCACATACAAAGAAAGAACTATGGACACTGAGTGTATCAAAGCATACTATTTTCACTTTAAAAAAATGCTTTTTGTTGGCTTTTTCTTTTTCATAAGCTTTCCCTTTTATTCTGATATTTCTTTCACAACATGACTAATATAGAAATATATTTAAAATAATTGTACATATATATCCTATATCAGATTGCTTGCTGTTTTGGGGAAGAGACAGGAGAAAAAAATTGGAATTCAAAATCTTGCTAAAATGAATGTCGAAAACTATCTTTACATGTAATTGCAAAAATAAAATACTATCGAAATTTTTTGAAGAGTATTGCCTAAGGTAGCATAGTGGTAATAATTGGTACAAAAGATCCCTCTCCACCTCTCCCTTCCCTCTCCAAAAAGACCAGAATACACATTTCCTTTACACACACAAGATTCCTGTGTATAGTGGGCTCAAATTTAAAAGCGCAAATGTAATGAGGAATATGTATAGGGAATGTATGTAGCCAAAGGGAACCTCACAAATCTTGACACTGTGGAGTCCTCATGAAATTTCCCTTAGTCTAACTAGCTCTCTGCTGGGCTCCATACCCTTAGGAAGTCCCTAAGCTTAGAAAATATAGGAAAAGGGTTCATATTCCCTGATTTTGCTTCCTGGGTTCCTGTCTTCTTATGGTTTAGTATGGGGCTTCTAAAACTCTTTTCTATTCACAATCTTTTCATACAAGAAATTTTTACATGATATCACATATATAGGTTTATAAAATAGATATATAAACCAAACATTTACTAATAATAAATCAAGATGTCACAACTCCCACATTTAGTTATGAGACCACATATGAGATCATGACCCACAATTTAAGATGCTGAGCTTTAGTGATAGAGTGGATTTTAAATTGGGAAGACTAAAGTTCAAATCCAACCATAGTTGTTTACTGCCTCTGTGACCCTGGGCAACCTCATTGTGATTCAGTTTCTTCAACTTTAAAATGAGGATAATAATAGCATCTACATCGTGAGATTGTAAGATTAAAAATGAGATGTTTGTAAAGTCATTTACAAACCTTAAATCATTGTATAATGCCAGCTATTGTATTTTTTCTCTTTTCTCTGACTTTGTTACAGTCTACTCTGAATTAGAAGTGTTGTTTTTTATTAGTCCCTTCTCATGGATACCTGATAATGTGCATTCTCTAAAATCATTAAAGGACACTAAATCAGAATAACTGATTAAAAGTATCTCTCCTTATTCTTTCCCTTTTTTCCACCTCCATTAAATTATAAACTCCAAGAGGTCAGGACAATATTTTGGTTCACCTTTCATCTCTGTATCCATTAATCTAGCATGTAATTGACATTTTATAAATGTCTTTTTAACCACACATAACATACTGGATAGAATATTGGACTTCTCATCAAGAAGATTTGGCTTTCCTGACACTTATTAGCCATGTGATACTGAGCAAGTCACTTATCCTTTATAATTTTAGGCTGTTCAAAAAGATGGCCTTGGGGCAGCAAGGTGGTGCAGTGGATAGAGCACCAGCCCTGAAGTTAGGACGACCTGAGTTCAAATTTGATCTCAGACACAACATTCCCTAGCTGTGTGACCCTGGGCAAGTCACTTAACTCCAATTGCCTCAGCAAAAAGAAAAAAAGAAAAAGAAAAAGATAGCCTTCAAGATCCTGTCTTGTTCGAAACTATCTATTTCTAGTACCTTCTTGGCTTGACTTGTTTCTGAATCTTTTTTCTCTTGGGCCCGCTTCCTCCTCCCATTATATTCCTTTTATGTATTAAATCACCTTTTAGTGCATTCCAAATAAGGACAGTTGGGACTAAAAGCACAACAATTGAGTGTGGGACAATTAAAAGTGGGACAAATACTTTTAATTGACTGTGGTTGCACATATATCCCAACCCTGCAGGCAAACTCTCTCCTGGGACTAGCATTTCAGATATACAACTTAATTTGTCTATTGATGCTTGATTTAGAAGGACTTTCTTGGATGATAGAAAATAGGCTATTCAAGAAGTTGAAGATTTATTTAAAAAGAGAGAGAGAGAGAGAGATACAGAAAGACTTTCTGTTATAAGGGATAGGGGAAGCCATCAGGTTCATACATCCCAGAATCTGAGCTGTAGAATATATATCCTTGATGGTTTTCCAGGGAATTTGTATCTAGTAACTTATTCTTTTTGAATAGATTTTATACTATGTTTTAAAGTAGATTTTAATATTTAGAGCTAAAGAGACCTAAGAAGTTATCTAATACAACAACTTCTTTTTACAGATAAGGAAACTGAGCCAACCCAGAGAGGTGAAATATTTTGCTCAAAATTACATAGATAATAAGAAACAGAAAAGAATTTAAATCAGGTCCTCTACCTACAAGATCGCTGTTCTCTATAATGCACAGTTCTTCTTAATCCTTCCTTGGTATTCATCCCTTCTCATCCCCCACCTCAGAAGACTTTGAGGAGATAAAGCAGAAATAAGGATTTTGTTTGTTTGTTTTGGGTTTTTTTCCCCTAAGAAAAGCTATTGACCCACTTGTAAATACATGCAAACAAAAATACACACTGGAAGAGGGAGAATAATTCATCTTTGAGAGAAAGGAAATGTAACACATTCTACTTATCTGCTTTTAAAATTGAAAATGGCATAAAATTCCATTTGCCATATATAAAACCAATTATATTCACATGTGCCTCCATATAACTTGTGCTCAATTAAGTGAAGGATATAAAAATGCAGAGAAGGAAGTAAAGTAAGATAGAAGACTAACAGACAAAAAGAGATAGAAATATGTATAGGAAATTAGAAATGTATACAGACTTCCCTCTCCCCAATACTATACTGCACATATGCACACCCACACACAGACACACAAACACACACACACGGCTTTTAGCATGTTGGCAGTAAGGACTTTCAAAGCCACATTAATTCATTCAACATTCAATGTTAATTAATATGTAAAACCTAGGAGGGTTGGTGTAAAGATAAATGACAGATACTACCTTTATAGAGTTTCCAACCTATTGTAAACTAAAGACATACCTTTATATTATTACATTTTAATATTCATCCTTACTATCCTGATAAAAACTAAGAGGTCATATTTATAGGTAACCATATGAGAGCAATTCTTTCTTAGAGTAATTTTTGCGTGATCAGATCCTAGATTTTTTTTTCCCAAGTAATAAGGAAGTCCCAAAATTAACTACTCTTGGAACAGACCTGGCTAATCTGAATTGAAGAATTTTTAGGTTTACTGAATTCATTGTAATCAAAGTACAATTACAATGAGCCATGGAAATTATCTTCTCATATAGAACCTGATGTTATAATAGTATTTCTTGCAGAATCATAGAATTTTGCATTGACAGGTAGGTGACAAAGGACATGAGTGATAGGCTTGGAGTTAGGAAATTCTGATTTCAAATTTGAAGTCAGGCACTTAGTAATTGTTTGATCCCTGACAAATCATTTAACTTCATTCTGCTTCAGTTTACTCATTTGTAAAGTAGGGATAATAGTAGCATGTACCTCCCAGGGTTATTGTGAGGTAAATATAAGATATATTTGTAAAATGCTTTGGCCACATTACAACACTATATTTTGTTGCTGGTCAGTAGTTTCATTCATGACTCTACTTTGAGTTTTCTTGGGAAAGATACTGGAGTGGCTTGCCATTTCCTTCTCTAGCTCATTTATAAATGAGGAAACTGAGGCAAACAGGATAAAGTGATTTGCTCAGGGTCACAGAGCCTAAGTGTCTGAAGTCAAATTGAACTAAGGAAGATGAGTCTTCTTGTTTTTAGGCCTGGAACTCTACCCAAGATGCCACATAACTTCCCCAGAGCACTATATAAATGCTAGTTGTTACAATTTATTCAATAGTTAGAAAAATATTAATGGTCATCCTCTCCAATGCATACAAAAAAAGAATATCTCTAATGCCCACAAAAAAGAATTCTCATTTTAACATGTCAACTTTGCCATATTCAATATATTCAACTGTTTGACATGCTCCAAAAAAGGCAAACCCACTACATCAATAATACCTATAAAAAAAAACCTATTATTGAAGTACACATCAAAAATAATTTACAATTCTTATAAGCAAGAGTGAAAATAAGACAAACCTCAAGAAAATAAAGTTCTTGGACAACTTTGCCCCACTTTGGAAATTCTAGCATCATAAATAGAATATTGAATGACCCTCAGGGGACTCTGGAAAGTCAAAAAGTAAACAATCCTGGCTTTGTTTGTAAAACACAAGCATAGTGGAAAGAATACCAGTTTGGGACCAAATCACATTCTTTGTGTTTGTTACCTTGTGCTTGTTATGTGTGACCTTGAGCTAATCCAAGTTCATTCAGTCTGTTGAAAAAAAAAAAAAGCAATGAAAGAAGATAAGTTTACAGCAAGTTTTGGAAACATCTAAGGAGTTGACAACTTTATGCATTGTTCATTCCACTTTTTTTAAAAAAAAATAGGCATTATATAGTTCATCACTGAATAAGAGAGCTTGGCATTTAATGAACAGCAGGAATTTATTGAGCACCTTCTATCTACAAGGGACCATATTAAGGGCTGGATAGTGGGTGAGAAGTAGCCTAGAATAAATAGAAGTGAGATTCCTTTTGGCACTAAGCCACTATGTTATACTAATATCTGTGTCTGCTTTTGCAACTCAACATTCATCCTCCCTTTTCCTGTGTCTTGAATTTGCTTTGGCATGTACCAATTTCTACTCTATACTATATTATAATGTCTGGTGATTTATACATTTGATAATGTGGTGGTGGTGGTAAATGATTTTAACATCTTGTGTGTCTTTGGGGGAACCTGTATTAAAGGTTAGGCTACTTTCCATTGACTGTGTGTGTGTGTGTATATGTGTGTATGTGTGTGTGTGTGTGTGTGTGTGTGTGTGTGTGTGTGTGTGTGAAAGACAGAGACAGACACAGAGAGGGGGGAGAGGGAAGTAAAAAGAGAGAGAGAGAGAGAGAGAGAGAGAGAGAGAGAGAGAGAGAGAAAGAGAGAGAGAGAGAGAGATCTTTTTCCTTGCACTTTAATTAATGAATGTAGGTCATCATATCATAGATTAAGAGCTTGAATAGAACTTAGAGGTCAAACAGTTCAAACTTTCCATTTTACAGAAAAGGAAAACTGAGATTCTGACCCATTAAGTTTTACCCAAAATCACACAGGTAAAGCCAGTATTCAAACTCATGTCTCCAAATATAGTGCTCTTTCATAGTCCAAAAAACTATGTGTGAGAGTAGGTGTAGGTGTGTAATTTTTGCATAACAGATTAAATATGAAATAAATTATTGTTTCTCTTCAAGTTCAAGTCAATACAAATTACAAAATTTTCTTTTGTGACCTAGAGATGATCAGGCAGTCTGTTTTCAGAAAAATAGCCTATGCTGGTAGTAAAGTTGAAATGGATAACTTCACTGCAAGATGTCAATCCTGGATGATGGAAACTAAACCATTTGTGCTGGTGGATGACAATCTGTTTTACTTTGTATTTGGAATCCAAATGGCCATTCTCTGGTGTTCTTCCAGTTGTTTATTGCTTGCCAGGGTTCTTTGACTTTCTAAGAGAACTTAAGTTTCTTATAAATCATCTGTAGTCTTCCTCTGCTGCCAGATTCCAACTGAAGAGCCAGGAGAAGGTAGCAGCCCGCCTCTCAAGTTGAAACTTGGCAGCAAACTAAGAGGGCCATTTAGTGCATGTAGGTGTCCAAGAAGCCAGAGAGAGAGACACTGAGTCCAAAGCCAGCATCCAGAATAAGGAAGTTAATTACTAACATTGCCAAGAGAGAGAGAGAGAGAGAGAGAGAGAGAGAGAGAGAGAGAGAGAGAGAGAGAGATACTTTACTATACTGGGTTTTGGCCTGGTTGGAGGAACCTAAGGGACATGTTCATTTTTAAAAGAAGGAAGGAAGAACATTTTTCTTGTATCGTCAGTGCAGTGAGGGGGAGGCATTCCATTCTGAGTTGGCAGTGCTTGTATTTATCTGGAGCTGTGGCAGGCTGGCAATTTGAATAGGAAATTGTGCTTCTCCATTATAATGTCTTTCATAATGAGAAACTTCTGGTGACATATGTTTATTAATCTTAGTTAAGAGACACCTGCCCAGATGGTCTATACCTGGGAAACATTTGGAGTCATCAATCCTTCCCTAATCAGCAGACTTCCCTTCACTCTGGGTATGACATCAATTTAGTGGGATGACCAAGAGTGGCTTTCGCTCCACATTGCTTTGCCAGTGCTGAACTAAGCCAGGGTAAAATGTCAAAGGGAAATGAAACAAATTGCTTAGTCTTGCAATATGATCAAAGGGTAGTCGTGAGCTTGTCCTGTATCCAACATACCTTGGTAGTCACCGACCTTTAGTTGAAAGGATTTATTTCACATTATTCTTTGCATTACAGACTAAAAGACGTAGTAATGAGGTGCTCTCACCACATCTTCCTACTCAGAGAGGCGATATAGAAAAGTACAGCTGCACCCAGCAGGGTGTTAATCACCACTTACTGACAGTCAGCACTGACACAGGCAATACGAGAGCCTTGTAATTTCCTACTGGATGGGCTCTCCTCACCATTCCAACTTCCATTAATAGCACCACACTGGAAACTCTCGGGTATTTGTTTCTTACCATTGAGGTTGGATTTATGTAAACAAAAACATTATTCTGGCACAAAATTAGCAAAGGTATTAAATTGATGAATGTGATGGTGACAAGGGCTGATGGTTGGAAGGCAGAGGATAAGCAGCAATAGTCTGTGAAATATGGAACACCCCCCACTGTTATTAGAGACACAAAGTCAGTGAATTGTGGGCTGCTAATGGTAACATGATATTTCCTTTCATTCCATTAAATTAAAAGGGGATTTACTGTCTTTTCTCCTCATGCTTCCTTCTGGCCTTGGAGCCAACAAGTTGCAAGCCCCTGGTCTTTTTTATTTTTTATTTATTTTTTATTTATTGTTTGCTTTCCATAACTCTCATTATAACAGCACATATCTGGCACATAATTAAATCCCCTATACCATAAGATCACAACATACTCTGTCATCAGAGAGCTCTTTACAATTTGCTCTACAACTCAGGAAGCAGAATTGTTGGGACAATACCAAGAACTACATAAATCTGAACCCATGCAATTCGTTCTATGAAGGCTAGCATCTTCAGAATTTATTTCTACTGGGGTGTTCAGGGAATGGTGTAGTTGTTTCAAGTAATCCCTTGTGAGGCAATAAGAGGACTGTTTTGTTTCTGAGAATTATCTCTCTCATAAAACATTGTTAAAAGATGATAACAAATTTCATTTCTATTTTGTCTTTGTAATCCAATTTTTTTTCTATTGTTGAATAGCCAATGATAGATGAAGGGAGAGTGGAATGGCTGAGAAAGGCAGGGCACTGTACTGTACTCCTAATTTTCTTTTGGTTTTGGTGATTTAATTTTTTTTTAAATCACTCAATTGATAGAGTCAACAAACATTTATTAATTATTACCCACAATGTACCCAACCAATGTTGGGGAAATAAATACAAAGAAGGAAATCATCCCTACATCATAACTTCTCTTCATTCAGCAGATGGCAACATGCCACAGGATCTTCCTATTATGATTATGGGAGGGTAACAATGTCACAAGGCTCCAGGCTACAATTAGCCTATAGAATATCCAGCAAAAGAAGTTCACTCAGGACAATCGTTGCTTCTTTTTTGCTAAACACTGTTCCCAAATGAAAAGGAAAAACTTTGGATATAACCTGAATATGAAATTAGAACAGCAGTGAATCATAAGGTCACTTTTGTGCTTTTAATGAATTCACTTATGCATGTTACTATGTGAGATAATGTATGATTTAAAAGATAGTTTCTGTTTTCAAGAAAGTTACAATGTAATGCATAATAGGCATGATTCCATAATATCCATTTCTTTCCAGCCCTCATTTGAGGGATATTTTATATTTTGGAGCAAGTTGATTATTTTTGGACACACAAAAAAAATCTCTAAGTATCACCAAATGTTCTAAAAGTAAAAGTTCACTTTTTATTGAATCATAAAATTTCAGAGTTATTTTTTTTCCTTTCTCCAGCTACAGATATTGTCTAAATGTAAGTCCTTATTGCCTTTGGCCTAGACTATTTTGATAGACCCCTAATTTATCTCTCTGGCTCCAGTCTGTTCCCTCATCAATCCATTTTCCACACAACTTCCGATGCACAAATCTGACCATGACACTATTCCCCATAGCCAAAACTTTTTATTGACTCCTTTAGACAAAACATAAACTTTTAGTGGTCTTTAGGATCAAATATATTCAAGACCATAGATAATCTGGCTCCCATTTTCCTTTCCAGTTTGATTCCACATTATTTCCCTTCACATACTCTAAATCCCCACCAAATTGGACTATAAGGTGAAAGTGACAAAGCATCTCATTCCTTCTTATATTTGCATAGGCCAAATCTACCCACCACCACCACTACACTCTGCTTAGAATACGCTCCCCCTCCCATATCTCTGCCTTAGAAGTGTCTTCCTTCAAGGCTCAGCTCAGATGCCAACTCATCTGTGAAGCTTAGCTGACACCTTCAGTTGTTAGTATTTCCTCCCTCCTTAAATTACTATGCAAATGTAGTATCCCAGTTTCTACTCCAGTAGAACATAAGCTATTTGAGAAAAAGCAAGCTCCCTTTTTCTTTTTGTCTTGTACATAATAAGCATTTTAGTAAATGTTTGCTAAATTCTATTGAATTTAAGGTTTTCTAGTTCTTACCCTTCACCCCGAGCATGAATTGTATCTGCAGTGTCCTTGAAAAACAGCCATCCAAATTTAGTCAAATCCATTGATTATAGTAACTTATATGAAGTATATGGATTCATGACTATAATGCCATATAAATAAGTCATTATTGATATGATCACTTAGCTGTATATGCCTTTTCCCCATTCTTTTCAAAGTTACCGAATTAGACTCTGTTCTTCATTTCTAATACTGGAAATAGAAAGATTCTGAAAAAATTAAACATCAGTGTAGCAAGATACAGTCACTATGTTCACTGCTTTAAAAAAAAAAAGAAGAAAAAAGGATAAAATGTATTGTGTTGTCTTCACAGTTTTTGATTTGATGTACAAGGTCATCAGATGTAACATGAAATGGAGATAGGCTTTCAAACCAGCTGTGTATTTGGGTTCCAGTTGACTGACAATACAGAGAAAATCATTCATGAATATTAAGTTTCTTTCAAGAATTTTCCCCACAGGAGGAAGTATAATATGTATTGTAGCTATGTCTATTTCAACTGATCAATTTCTTATTTAGACTTTTAGAAAAGCCTATAGATATGTTTTCTCCTAAATGTCATATAAAAATCTCATTTTGTGTTATCAGGGCCATATTTATCTTGGCTTAAGAAATTATTTTTTCTCCTGAAATCTCTTTCTATATCAGCATGCCCTAGTAATTGTCTCAGTACCACTACCCTTTATCAGTTCTCAAATGTCCTCTATTTTATATTCTCACAACTTAACTTCCATTTTTTAATTGGTTAATAACATAACTATAGGATTTGACTACTCTGGAAAAAGTATGTTGAAATTGGCTTCATTATCTGACCAGAAGCATTGGTGGGATGTAATTTGCTGATGTCACGCCTTCTTCAAGATATTAATACTTACAAAGTAAGATTTATGGATTTAAATTATTTCTAACTTTTCCCTGACATGTTAGTCCTTTGCTTTAGTCCTATGGTTTTCCTTGTGATACTATTGGGTTGCAAATCACAGATAATTTTAATCCCAGAGTAAGCAAAATTGTTGATCCTTTAACCTAAGGGAAAACAAAAAGATACTCTATCAAGTACCAGTAGCTTAGGGTCTATTACTATCCGTGACTAGTATATGAGATGTGTTATAAGATACATTAAAATCATACAGAATCAGAAAAAAAAGTATTCCTGGTCATATAATAGAAACAAGGGCTATCAAACTGCTATCTAGAATGTTAGATAATTATTCATAATGTAGTAAAAGACCTACAGGGAAACCTAGAGAACTTTGAATTGGTAATAATAATTTCTTATTCCTGTTTTATAGGTGAGGAAACTGAGGGAAACAGAGGCAAAATTACTTGCCTAAGATAATGCAGCTAGTAATTTTCTGAGTTTAAATTGGAACCCATCTTTTCCTGATACTAGGCCCAGCATTCCATCCTCTGTACAGCTTCTATGTTGGATCTCTGGAAAGATAATGTATAGGATGAGAACTGTATAAGATGAGAAGGTATGGAAAGATTGTGATCTGCACCCCAATGAGATCCTTTGAAGTATCTAAATATTTCTGGATGAGTTCCCAGGAAAGCTGAAATGAGTTTCAAATAGAAAGAAAGCCATTTGATTTTAGATCAGTTCACATTAAGAAGAAAATACGTTTACTTACACCTGTGCCAATGACAGTAAGAATGTTGCTTAGTGACCTTCAACAAAGAGCAAGGATAATTACTCCATAGTGCTATACTATAACTTAGAAAAACCAAGATCCACTAAAATGGGGAAAAGATTCATCCACATCTCTATTAATAATTTTTTGAGGAAAGATCTTGAATTCCTTGGAAGGAAAAAAGAGAATGCAAGTTAAATATTGTTATGATTAAAATCATTACTTTTCTTATTATTGATAATAAATCACAGAAGCAATCTCTTTGGGATATTTAAGAATAATTAGCATGCACATCTTTCCCCATTACTCCCATATAGCTACCATTTCTTGAACTCTTAGTTTGCCCAAAATGGTCATTCATCAATGAAATCTTTCTATTTGATTTGTTGCAGGTACTTATTTTATTGGGAAAAGAGAAACTTTCCATCTAAACATTTCAAGCTTCACCATATTTTCTTTTTCCACTTAACAGCAACAAACAGGTCTTGGCAAAATTTCCAACACAAATGAAATTTTAAAAGTGAAATATATTGTTATTTCTTTTTACTTACATGGCAGTAAAGCAATAACTCATTGGGTCACTACACACCTAGTTTTGTGGAACATAGTAACAGAGGCGAATGGTGGCTTAAGGGGACTATCCCTTAGTCCTGTGGAGTTAAAAGAAGTCAATAATTTTAAATGCAAATGAAACCTATATTTTCTCTCTTTTCCAATAAGACCACAAAACATAGCACTTAAAGCTCTCTAGCTGTAGCTAATTCATAAAAAAAGTCTAAACTAAGACTATTTGGAACTAAAAAATATGCTATGCAGTACATAGTGGTATGAATACTTGATTTTTCATCTAATTTCCTGGATCTTTTCTCGGGATTGAATCTTTTAACTTGACTTTCAGGCACATGATATTGGCTTGCTCGTGTTTTTTAATTTTTGTTTCTTTTGTTATTTAATTTGATTCTCATAGCAACTCTTGCTTATGATTAAGAAAAGACTCTCTTTCTGCCAGATAAGTTTCCTTTTCCTTATATCTATTGTCTCATCTCATTTTTTGTATATTAATTGCAACCCCAGCTTTGTATAACTCCCTTCTTTCTGGCCCTACTTTGCCCAGGAAATTTTCAGCCTTAGCCATTCCTTTAAATTGAGTCATAGAATATTCTCCATCCTAAACTGTGGTGATTACCACCATTACTTTTATCCTGGTATATGTAAAAGGAACCATATAAATGGCTCTCCTTACTAGAAAGTCCTTTTCTCCTATTGAGCCCCAAATTGCCTCCTTTCTATGTCGAATCATTTGTCTTGATTCTGTTTCCTACAGTTATGCAGGCTGAGGAATTATTCAATTATATGACAGATATCAGAAAAGAATGATCATTCCATCTCTGTCTTTTCTTTTTCAAGCTAACCATTGTCTGTAAAGTAGTAGTAATTACAAATATGATATTTTAATATAATTAAGAGGATTAAAGTTTTACAAGACACTTTCTTCACAACTCCGTGACAAAGATATGTTAACCTCATTTTCTAGGAGAAGAAAAAAGATGTCTAATAGGTTAAGAGATTTATTTGTAGTCACCTAACTACTAAGTATGGCATTATAATCTAGATTTCCTGACCACTCTACTACTTTTTTTTCCCTGTACATTCTAGGGTAGAATTGGGGAGTGGTTGATGGGTTTGTTAATTACTGACTCTTCCTCCATCACACCTCAGATAAATATTGAAAGAGGACAGGACACCTCTCCCTACAAGTCTTTATTTCTAAACCTATATAATCTGCATTAGGAAGTAAATAACCAAAACTGCATTTCTGCATTAGGGTTTGGTAACAGACTTCCTTTAAACTGTAAGCATTTGTTGGCATTGTTACTACTTCTTCAGGTCTATATTCATCATAAATAGTAAAAATTGATGTTTCTTACCTTTATTTTTCTTCTTTGATGGGCAGAATGGCATAGTAGACGGCATCCTTGACTTGAAGTCAGGAAGATCTTAGTTCAAGCTGCCTCTGAAATATACTAGCTGTGTAACCTTAGGCAAGTCACAGCTTTTCTGACAAACAGGAAACTTTATAAGACAGAGTATAATAATCATGTCAGTAGAGAGGGTTACCACACCAATGAAATGACAAGTTCTTGATTTATTTTCCTTCCTGAATAATGTGTTTCTTTCACTAGTTCCTTAACCCAGCACCCACATTTCTTTTCAGATATTTGTTTCTTAGATTGTGTCATCTACCTGTCTAAAAATGCTACACTATCTAAAAAGCTAAAGCACATAGGACATATCCTTAAACCTCTTTCCTTCTTGATTAAGAAACTCAGATTATATTTAATTTTTCAAGTAGGAAGACAAATAATTTACTAAGCCTTACAAGTTATTTGCTTGGAAGAGCTATCTAGTGGCTTACTCTCTTGAATACCAAGAAACACTATAGTCTTTCATGGCTGATCCCAAAAATGATCTTCTTCAAAACCATTGGAGAAAACTACAAAACACTTTCCACACAAATAAAATCAGACCTAATCAATTAGAAAAATATTAAGTGCTCATGGGTAGGCAGAGCGAATATAATAAAAATGACAATACTATCCAAACTAATCTACTTATTTAGTGCCATACCAATCAAACTCCCAAGAAATTATCTTACAGATCAAGAAAAAATAGTAGCAAAGTTCATTTGGAAGAACAAAAGGCCAAGGATTTCAAGGGGATTAATGAAAAAAAAGGCAGATTAAGGTGGCCTTGCTGCACCAGATCTAAAACTATATTATAAAGCAGCGGTCATCAAAACCATTTGGTACTGGCTAAGAAATAGAGCAGTCGATCAGTGGCATAGGATAGGTTATCAGGACATTGTAGGCGATAACTTTAACAATTTAGTGTTGATAAACCCAAAGACCCCAACTTCTGGGATAAGTACTCACTATTTGGCAAAAACTGCTGGGAAAATTGGAAACTAGTGTGGAAGAAATTAGGGCTTGACCCATACCTAACACCACATACCAAGATAAGGTCTAAATGGGTTCATGATCTAGATATAAAGAGGGACTTTGTAAGCAAGTTAGAGGAATGTAGTATAGTTTACCTCTCAGACTTGTGGAGATGGAATAAATTTATGTCCAAAGAAGATCTGGAACTCCTAATTGAACACCAGATGGATAATTTTGATTATATTAAGTTAAAAATTCTGTACAAATAAAACAAATGCAGACAAGATTAGAAGGGAAGCATCAAATTGGGAAATCATCTTTACATTTAATGGTTCTGATGAAGGCCTCATTTCTAAAACATATAGAGAATTGTCTCATATATATATATATATATATAAGAATTCAAGCCACTCTTTAATAGATAAGTGGTCAAGGGATATGAACAGACAATTTTCAGATGATGAAATTAAAACCATCTCTAGTCATATAAAAAGTTGCTCCAAATCACTATTGATCAGAGAAATGCAAATTAAGACAGTTCTGAGGCACCACTACACACCTGTCAAATTGGCTAAAATGACAGGAAAAGATAACGATGAATGTTGGAGGGGATGTGGGAAAACTGGGACAGTGATACATTGTTGGTGGAACTGTGAATGGATCCAACCATTCTGGAGAGTAATTTGGAGCTATGCTCAAAAAGTTATCAAACTGTGCATACCCTTTGACCCAGCAGTGTTTCTATTGGGCCTATATCCCAAAGAAATCTTAGAGGAGGGAAAGGGACCCACATGTGCAAGAATGTTTGTGGCAGCCCTTTTTGTAGTGGCTAGAAACTGGAAACTGAAGGGATGCCCATCAATTGGAGAGTGGCTAAATTAATTATGGTATATGAATGTTATGGAATATTATTGTTCTGTAAGAAATGACCAGCAGCACGATTTCAGAGAGGCCTGGAGAGACTTGCATGAACTGATGCTGAGTGAAACGAGCAGAACCAGGAGATCATTATACACAGCAACAACAAGACTATATGATGATCAATTCTGATGGACATGGCTCTCTGCAACAAAGAATTGTATCAAACCAGTTCCAGTTGTTCACTGAAGAAGACCATATACACCCAGAGAGAAGGATATGAAATATGGACCACAACATAACATTTTCATGCTCTCTATTGAGGTTTGCTTGCATTGTGTTTCCTTTCTCTGATTTTCTTTTTTTTTTTCTTATAGATAGGATTTTTCTTCCACAACTTGTCAAGTATTTCAACATTATTAACATGTAGTGGACTTCCTGCCATCTAGGGGAGGGGAGGAGACTGGGGGTAAAATTTGTAATGGAAAGCTTTGTAAAGATCAATGTTGGGGAACTAACTATACATATGTTATACAAATAAAAAGCTTTAATAAAAAAATAAAATTTAATAAAATTTAAAAAAAATTGGAGAAACTGTATTTGGCATGCCTGTTGATTAAATTTAAACTACCCCTTTCCTCTTATTTTTCCCTCCTGATAGTCAGCTAAGAACACAGTGATCAGCAATCATCATTAATTTTTTTAAAATATATGTGTGAACCTATTCTTCAGAAATTATTTTTCTTTCACTGGAGTCTCCATAAATCTTAAAGGAGTTTCCCCTTCTTAAACATAATATTGATTCAATATATTCATAATATTAATTCAACTTCTGTCTTGAACTATCACAAATGTTTCTTGTGATATAATTTACAAGTAGAAAGTGTGCTTTGTCTTTTTTAGCCTTAAAGACTTTTACTTTGTAACAGAAATCTTTGCAAGGGTCAATGTTGAAAAATTACCTATGCATATGTTTTGCAAATAAAAAGCTTTAGTAAAAAATATATATAAAAAAATTTAAATGACTTTTACTATAACATAGAAATAATTTGATAGTGGACACTTGAAGCATTTTTTTTTTTGTTACTGCAAAAAGAATTGCTACAAATATTTTTGCACATAGCAGTGCTTTTCTCTTTTTTTATGATTTCTTTGGGATGCAAGCCCAATAAAGACACTCCTGGAACAAAGCATTTGCAGAGTTTGCCCTTTGGGCATAGATCCAAATTGCTCTCCAGAATTGTTGGATCAGTTCACAACTCCACCAATCTATTAGTGTCCCTGTTTTCCCATATTCCCTTCAACATTTATTATCTTTCCCTGTCATCTTAGCCAAACTTGTCTTAATTTGCATTGTTCTAATCAATAGTAATTTCAAATATTAAAAAAATTTAAAAATATATAAAAATGCAAATCTTAGTAGGTAAACAAGGATTATGCTAATGTTATTCAATTAAAGTAAGAACTAGACTAGAAGCCATTTCTTATGATTCTAAATTTATTGCCCTTTTCTGGTTTCTGTTTAATGAGTAGATTTTGAAGGAAGAAGGGCTGGATTATTGCTTATATTTAGGAAATGGAGATTCTGGTAAATTCCCAATGATAAAACAAGCAAAGATTTATTATGAAATATCCTGGAACCTTATTACAGCACCTTGGTGAAATGCCCTTATTAGGGATTCATTTTTTTTTAAATTTCATTAATTGAACTTCTCTTCTAAACATGCTCTGCTTTGCAAATGTTCATATTAGTGTATGTGTGTGCTATTGAATTAAACACAGTATTTTAGATGTGATCTGGTTAGTTCAGAATATAAGATCATAATCTTTCTTCTAACAAATGTAGTAACTTTGTTACTCCAAAAAAGTCTTATTTTTCTTTTCATTTTGAATGCTGCATAATTGTTTTACTCTGCTTTATATGTGTGTGTATAGTTATCTATATGTGTGTATATATATATATGCATATCTACATGTGTGTGAATGTGTGTGTGTGTGTATGTGAAGGAATTTTTACCTTCATTTATATAGCTAGTTGAATTGCTTTAAAAGATAAATGGACTCTTCATTGTTTTTTGAAATAAATAGAGATTGAGGCCTAGTTGTGACTATTTTCCCCAAGCAAATACTCATAATCAATGGGACTTAAAAAGAAGGCATTCAATTATTTTGCTGAGATATAGCTAATAAAAAACATCTTTTGCTTTTAACCAAAATTTCACTTTTAAAGGAAGAACTTCAGGGCTTTGGCTAGTCACACTTACCATATTCTCATTAGCTTCTGTGTTGGTGAGATCCTTAAATAAAACATGCTCTCTGCTCCACCAGAAATGCTTAATTATCTACTGTTTGGTCTCTCCCTGCTCTGTAGGATTTCCAATTCTGTAAAAATACACTGATGTGCCCAGATAATGCATACATTCTGAATCTATCCATGGTCTCATGAAATTTTAAAACTTTACCCTTAAAAACATGTTGCTTGAGCCACAAACTATACAGCTTTCAACAACTTGCCTTAATTGCAACTTACCCAGATCCTCCTGGATATTCCTGTCTTCTCTTCGTACATCTCTTTCCCTTTATAGAAATGTTCTCATATTTCTTCACAAAGCTTTAAAGTTAATAATTTCTCAGAAAATCTCGGTTAAATTCTATTATCATGTACCTCACTATATGGCAATTCAGTGATTATGTGTTTTAAAATCATATTCCCCTGCATGTAGCAATATATGGCTCCTCTCTACAGGTATAGATATAAAAGTACAGTTCTTTTTCATCCTCTGAATCTGACATTATAATTGCCTTTGATCTTGCTCAATTCTCAGACTTCTCTCAAATTCTCAAAGTTTTCCAGAGATTTTCTCTTGAATTGCCCTAAAATATTCAATACTTCCAAAATATGTTGATTCATTAATATTGTACTCTTTCCACTGTTGGAGATCACTCATAAGCCCTCTATATCTTAATGGATATGCTTCTTGAGTTTCTCTAGCTAGAAAAGTTCATTACCTGGGCACTGAGTCTGTGTTTTATTTATTTATTTGGCTTGCTGACAGTATTTATTTTTCTATTTGTCAATTATTTTTGGTTAAAAAAAAAAGTGTAGTGTCACTTTGGATTTTAGGTCATGAGATATATCACTACCTCCTATCCTTACTATAACTAATTACCTTTCATAGAGCTGCTGATGATGTTTATAGCCTCTTTATGAATCTCTTTGTCCCCCTCCCTTTCTTTCATTTTCCCTTCCCCCTGGCCAATTAGCCTAGTTGCAGATTATCTCTGAATGAGGTAGAAGGAAGTTTTGAGTAAGACATCCCCTACTTTGAATATGACATTCTAAGTTTCCTATTTCTCCCAAATAAAACCTACTCTTAAGGTTTTTGACTCTTACATTTATGCCTAATTTCTCATGGGAATATTCTTTAATGCTAAGAACATTTCTCCTTTTTGACAAGAGGGGCCTTCCATTCTACCTCCCCAAACACACTCCTAACCTTTCACTGATTTTCTTTAGTTTCTTATAAACCCTCAAGTTTGGCAAGAAATTTAAGAAATTGCTAACTTTATTCTGCTGTTTGGGAATACATCTCTAGCTCAACTCCCCCAACTCTAGAGGTTTCCCACTGTGTTGTCTCCTAAACAAAAATTATTGATTCCTTTTTAGAGGGTCAAGAGACTTATCCAATGTAATATTAATAGAATTCCTTCTCTTTGTTTTCTCCTTCCTCTTTTTAAGAATGCCTAAAATCTTGAAAACTCTATATCCTTTGTATGTCTTAGTGATCCTTTCTTGTGATTACTTTTACACCTAAATCCAACTTCTTTATAATGAAAAAAGACTAAAAATATGTAAGAATTGATTTCATTGTTTAATCTTTTCTGAATTAGATATACATTCATATTTCTTCTTTCTTGTTCCCAATATTTGCAAGTCAAAGAGACTGTGCTGAAAACAACTAGTGAACCATTCTGATGATTTTAATCCAGTCAACTCTCTGATAATGAGTCTCTCTCAATTTAATTAGGGTCTTTCTTTGATAATATACACATAGTATGTCACTAGAATGGTGCTTAAAACCTTTCAAAATTGGTGGAAACTACAAGAATCTCATGTTCTGCTAACCTAGGGTCACCCCACTCCTCCACTAAGTAACTGTATGCACTGAAAGATTTTAATTGAGGAAAATGTGTGTGATAGAGACAGACTGACAAACATGTAGAGACAGAGAGAAAAGGTAAATGCTGTTTGATTGGAAACAGAATAAATTTCAACTAATTTGAATACATCCATTTATTGAAATGCTTTCAAATCTGAAGGACTTTTAAATGGCTAATTCTAACTAGCTTCCCAACTGTTTTTATTATTCCAAAGAATTCAGGATAAAATGAATGACAACTGAACTTCAGGCAGGTTTCATTTCCTCACTTCCCCAGAAGAGCCTGGTCAATGGTTTGTTGATAGAGATACTGCTGTGTCTCAGTCTTAACAGGCTTTTCAAATCCATTTAGTCCCTATCCCTATGCTTTTGTTAATCCTTGGGATTTTAACAAAGTACATAATAATAATGCTTTTCATCTTTGAACATTTGACAATTATCTCATCAGTAGCATGAGGGGATTGAACTAGAAGATCTCTAAGGTCCCTCACAGCCCTAACATTTTCTGATTCTAACTGATTAGTTCATTAGCTCATTGAACCAGATTCTCCCCCAGTAAGTTAGGGGCTTTCGGGAAAAGCATTAATTCTTTTAGGCCACTAGAGCACCATTTGCAGCTAATGGCCTGAGTCCCTAACTTACTGTTAGGGAGGGACTTGGGCACCATTATAGAAGAGTCCATTAATCCTGACATTACTCTGTGGGGCAGGTGAGATTAACTTTTCACAAATTTAAAGAGATTCCCCCCCCCCAAGACTAAAGAGAGTTTCTGCATTAAATCCGAGATTTAACTCTGGATTTTCCTGGTTTATTGAATGAATGAATGGAATGAATCCAGTCTTATATTCAAGACTGATTTCATCAGAATCCTTGCTTGTTTGGTTTTTAGAAACAATGAAAGTCATTGAACTGCCAGGTACCTCAGAGCTTATTTAGTATATCTCATTCATTTCATAGTGATGAAATGTAAATCAAGAGAGATTGTAATGTTGAGATAAAATATTTTTTTTTGAAATGACCATGATATTTTGTGGAGGAGTGGGCTGTCAGCAGAGTGAGGAGTAATTTTTAAATTATTTTTCTTTCTGCTACTCTTCTCCACTAATCTTCCCCCCTGAAAAAAGGATTTATTCACCAAGTACATAATAAGGTAATAGATGCTATAGGTACACATAAAAGAAAAAAAATATATAATTTCTATAATAAGTTGTATTTCTCTATGTATCCTCATTCCCCTTACTCTTCTATTTCTCCAAATCCTCCCAAGTATTTTGAATCATTCTTATATCATTTCCAGATATACAAACTGTTAGCTCTGCTATTCTCTAATGTCATTCTTAAAACATAGATCCTTTGATATTAAAATTCTGCATAATGTAAACAGGACAAAT
Organism: Myrmecobius fasciatus; assembly: GCA_023553655.1. Taxonomy (NCBI): domain Eukaryota; kingdom Metazoa; phylum Chordata; class Mammalia; order Dasyuromorphia; family Myrmecobiidae; genus Myrmecobius; species Myrmecobius fasciatus. Next base: position 274,017 of record JAJPUD010002540.1, read on the forward strand.
TCAAAACTTTTCATGGGCAGGTTCTTATATGAATTTTAGCTTTAAATAACATTTTTAGTGTTCAATAACTTTATTTACAATTTGAGAGAGGTAGCATATCTTCAGTCGTGCACAGTATAGAAAGAACAAGAGTGTGACTGCTGAGTTACTGCTTCAAATTTGCCATCAAAGTGATAATATATGAAGTAAAGTTTGGCAAATTTTTTGTTTAATTATTAAAGAAGAAGTGTCTCATTGAAAAATAAAACATTTTTTATGTATGTGTATATATGTATATATGCTGGGAAATAAAACATTACATATACATATATATGTATATGTGTGTGTGTATACATAGTATAGGTCCTCAAAATGAACATAATATTCCAGTGTGGTCTGTCAGTAATTGTGTCAATAATCATTTGCACTGTATTATGTGCTATATAAGCAATAGAAAGCAGATAGTAGCATTAAAAAAATTTTGCAAAGACTTCTTGTAGGAAGTATAATTTGAGTCTGAAGGAGTCAGTTTGAAGGAAGCTAGATAAACCAGGATGTGGTTATGAGGAAGAAGAAAATTCTAGGACAATCAATGAAAATACTCAGACTCATGAGATGGAGCATTTTGTGGGAGGAGTACCAGAATCCAGTGTGATTGGATCACGGAGCCTATGGTAGAGAATAAAGTGCAAGGAGACTAGAAAGATAGGAGGCAGCCAGGCAGGAAAGGCTTTGAATGCCGGACTTTAATATTTGATTCTACAGGTGTAGGAAAGCACAAGAGCTGGTTGAGTAGAGAGGTGACATAGCCAGACATGTATTTTTGAAAATAAATTTGACAGACCAAGCAACAGACTGCTGCAATTCATGAAGTGATGAGGGTCTATGCTAGGGTGATGGGAATGTCTGTCAAAGGAGAGAAGAGGTTATATATGAAAGACATTAGGAAGGTAGAATTGATAGGACTTAACAGTCAGTTGAATAAAGGAGAGATGAGAGAGAATGAGAAATATAATACTTATAATGAGAATCTGGTGAACTGAGAGCATGGTGGAAGTCTTGATAAAATAAAAAAATTAAAAATAAGAGAGAGATTTCAGGAAAATTTATTATAAAGAGTTCTCTTTTAGACATGTTAAGTTTAAACTATCTATGGGATATCCATAGATAGATATGCAGCTACAAATGTGAAGATTGGTGGTTAGGAGATAGTTTAAGGTTGATGTGCTTACATCTGAAAATCATCAGAAATAGCACAGAAGGGGAAAAAAAAGAGGAAACAGATCCTTTAGAGGACTCATAGTTAGTGAGCATGAACTAAATGAAGATCCAGTAAAGCAGGCTGAAAAGAAGCAGTTTGCAGACAGGTCAGTAGGAAACCATTCGAGATCTTGTGAGAAGAGATTATCAAGAAGAAGAGGATGATAAAATTATCAAAGGCTGAATAAAGGTCAGGAAGGATGAGGATTGAGAAAAGGCCAGTAAGTTTCATGAGGGAGAGTTCATTTGCAACTTTGGAAAGAACAGTTTCAGTTGAATTCTAAATTTAGAGGACATATTGTAGAAAATTAAGAAGAGTGTGAGAAAAGGAAATGATAGATTTCAGTATATACAACCTTTTCAAGGAGTTTAGCCATAAAAGAGAAAAGAAGTATAGAATGATAGGTTTGATATTTTATAATTTTATTTAATTTTATCAGAATATAAGAATAGACCCAGCTTAATTTCATATTTATCATCCTTAATTAAAAATAGTTAATCTTTAATTGAAAATGGTTAACTGTCACTCTTATAGTTAATTGTTAATATTATGACAACCATACTATGCCACTAAAATTACATGTGCCACACACATATGTATAGTATGTACATAGTATTTATCCAGTATATGTTAATTTTTGTGAACAGTTTTGATGTTACTTTAACATTTCCTGCCAGTTTTTCCACCATGTATATTTTCTTTAAGTTATGTCTAACTTAAATCATTTACTTGCCAAGTCATCAGCATTTCTGGACCATTTCAGTAGTTTATAGGGTTACTATATGGTAGTTGGAGCTTTCTATGATCTGGCCATTAAATTTCTATCAATGCAGTCTGAAATTATATTAGTTATATACCTAGACCAGATTAAGTTTGTTGTCAGCCCAAATCTCTAGATCTTCTTCATGACAAATGTTTCCAAATCAGAGTACTCACTACTCTTGCCCAATGCTAGTGCAATGGATTTTTTGGACAACTAAGTGTATACATGTCCTATCTTTTGCTTCAGTTTCACCTTTTTTGCCTATTGAAATAACTTCAAATCTTAGTTCTTTACCTATTTTTTTTAACCCAGTTCTTTATCCAGTTTTCTTACCTACATATAATTTCTATGTTCATTATATATGCCTTCTATAATATTTCAAAGTATTAATAAAAAAATTTCCATAATCATACCACATTCCAAGTTTAGTATAAACCATTAATCTTTTGAGTACAGTTGTTCAACCTACTATGAGTCTACCTAATAGATCTTTTATATAGCCCATATCTTATGATCTTATTATATGATTCTATGGCAAATTTTTGTAATATTTTAATTTATTGAAGATGTACTAAATTTGTGACATCGTGTACTATTAATACAATGCTATGAAAAGACAACAAAATAAACATCATATGTCAGTCAATAAACACATTTGGATTTGCAGAGACCAAAAAAAAATTTATTTTAAATACCCACAAGTCATCCAAATGAAATACCCACAAGTCATCTATATGAAATACCCACAAGTCATCTATATGATATTAGGTCTAGAACTATATAAAGAATTACCATCAAGTTTATTGATCTGTAGTTTCCACCCTTTTCAAGAACTGGATTGACTTTTATCTCCCTTTGGTTTTCTGGTCTTTTAAACATTTGGCATGAGTTTTCAAGAACTATATACAGTATCTTTGATATCATATCTTTATTTTTTTTTAGCACTTGGCAGATCAATATTGTCCTACTATATCCTCAGCTATATTGAGTTATAATTTGTTTTACCTTTTCCTGTTTAATGATATTTCTAAAGGATATAATATCTGAATAGGAGTTAAATAGTTCTGCTTTCTCATGTTTGTTTCCTTGTTCTTACTTGAAACAGATAGGATAATGATAATACTAAAAACAATGATGAATACTAACATTAGAAAGTAATCACTTTAACATAAATTTATTATAAATATTAAATAAATCATTTTCCTTACTAGAAATTATTTGAACTGTCAGCATTGATCCTGACAAATTCTTATATATGAATTATAGGATAACAATTTACATTTCTCAGTAAAATAGAGCAATTTCCATTAGTCAACAGATATTGTTTAAGAAATTCTTACTACTTTTGTCTTTTTGTAGAGATATCTTCTTCAAATGAAAGGAATTTTGTCTTAGAGATGTCAAGTTAAACTATTTTCTTTCATGAACAATAGAGTTTCAAAATACTTCAATATATCAATAAATATTTTTGAAAGTCTATTAAGATCTTAGTGCTATGTAAGTCACAGTAGAAGATATATAGAAATATAAAACATAGTTAATTCATTCTTGATATTTATAGTCTAGTTGGGGAGATTATATTTCATATATACGTGTGTGTATATATATATGTGTGTATGTATATACATACATGATAAAATACCTTAACTACAGAAAATGTGTGATATTTGATCCAGAAAATGTATATTAGTAGAGTTCAGAATGAAATGATAATTTCCAGCTGAAATATTATGGGTAGTCATCACAGAAAATATGGGAATTTGATGTAATCCTTGAAAAATGTGCAGTATTTTTTAAAATGGAGGAAAATCCAGGTGGGAAGAAAAATATAAACTAAAGAATAGAGGAAAGTACAAAGTATATACAACTAGGTCCCTATGAAAACAAATAATGAATTCCCTGAAGAGATTGCACATTTTGAAATTCAGACCATTTGAATTTACGTTTATGTATAATATGGCAATTGAGTCCAGCCCAATGTAATTCAACCCAGTGTGAATTTCAAATAATGTGACCATTCATGGTGATTCATCATTCATATTAATAAAGACCTAGCTAAATTAAGGGGGAAGGCTATTGTACAGATTACAAGTGAAGTTTCTTATTAGTAGATAAATAGAATTTTGCCTTATAGATGTCAAGTCAAATTATTTACTTTCATGAACAATAGTCTCAAAATACTTTCATTAAATTTTAATAATTTAATAAATATTTTTTAATTTCTATTAAGATCTCAAATATATGTAAGTCACAGTAGGAGATACTTAGAAATATGAAGGACAATTAATTCATTCTTGATATTTATAGTCTAGTTGGGGAGATTCTAACTTTGGCAGATTCTGGGAGACCTTGACTACCAGATTTTGAATTCCATTCTGTAGGAAACTGAGAGTCAGTAAATTGTTGAGCAATTTAGTGATAACATGAAAATCATTATTTAGAAAGATTACTCTTGTAACAAAAGGAGGAGCTGGAATATACAATAGATGATCTTTGAAGTAGGAAGACTTCTGTTCAAGCTCTGTTTCTGATATATACAGGTTGCCATCTTGGGCAAGTCATTTACCCTTTTCATGTTTAGGAACCTCTCTAAGACTAAGTTACAGAATATGCAATGTTCTGAATTGGTAGAGGGTATTTTCTCAAGGGGAGTTCTCTATTATACTTGATGAATGTAGCATTAAAATAGAAATTGATTACTTGGTCCATATTTTCTTCTTAAATGTAGTAGCTATAGAAGGAATTCTTTAGAGAGGGAAACATTGGAACTAGGTAAGAAATTATTGCAATAGTCTGTGAGTGATTTGAAAAGGGACTGAGAAAAAGTAGTAGTAGGTTCTTTTTTTTTTAAATAACATAATGATAAAGAAGTACTGTTTATGCATTTCTAATTGCAATCATGCTATTGAATTATTATTTTAGAAATCAAGAAAGTTTCTTGAATTCTTTATTTCATGCTCATCACGTTTGAATTGTGGTTCTTGTTAGCACTGTGATAATGTCCTCATTGCTTTTAAGTGAAATTTTGTAATAAAATATTTATTAAGATACAAAGCTAACATGCTGCTTCCTAACTAAGAATTATGTTTCAGTTGACTTAAGCTACTCCAGAGAATATCCAAACTAAGAATTTGAGATGCATTTGGAGAATAGAAAGTCCATACTTATTAATGTTTAAGTCATTTCCATAAGTCTATGGGTTTTTTTTTTGTTTTCTTTCGATCTTTATTTTTGTTATGTCACCTTCTAAGTTAAGCTCATGCTAAACAACAGAAATAGTGAACATTTTTCATTTTCAAACTTCAATTTTACCTAGAAAAAGCATCTAGATTTTCCCAAGGCCTAAACCAATTACTAGGGTATAAGTCAAATATAAATTAAGAATCAGCTTTTTTCATTAATTTAGAAATGAAAGTACTCTTTAGTTTACAATTACAGTAAGCAATACTCAACAAGAGGTGGGATTCCTTGAAGTCTCAGTAACAGTAACAATAATTTCCTGTGGCTTTCACAGTGACAGAACCTTTAATCTCTTTAATAGTCTTAATAACTATGAGATTGGTACAGCAAATATTTTTTTAATTTTTCAAATGAAGAAACAATATGAAGAGCAAATATTCCTACTCAGCAGATCCTGAGTTCATTATTATAACACAGTTCAGTGATGAATGTTAATAATAATTAGCCCATGTTACCAATAAATGTTCACATATGTTGTATATCCTATTTAGGATCACAGAAACATAGATATACTACTGAAAAGGGATTCAGAAGGCATTTAATACCGGTTTCATTTTTAAAATGAGGAATCTACAGCTAAGAAAAGTTAATTGGCATGCCCAAAGTTTATCAGTACCTTAAAATATATATATACTGTGCTTGAGACACAGCTTCATCAAAAAGGGTCAAAATAAAAATGAGGTTTTTTGTCTATAAATTTTACTTATTTGGAAAAAAATAAAAGAGGAACCATGGCAAAACAACAAAAACAAAAACTCTCAGAAAAATTTGCTTAAGAAATAGGAAACTTGAACAAGTTAATCTAACTCATTGAGCCTCAGGGCAGTTAATTGACATAGAGGATAGAGACCAGCCTCACCTAGAGTCAGGGAGACTCATCTTCCTGAAAACAAACCTGGCCTCAGGTATATTAGTAGCTGTGTGACTCTGGGGAGATCAACTAATGCTATGTACCTCAGTTTCCTGATCTGTAAAGTGAAGTGGAAAAGGAAATAGCATACCACTCCAGTCACTTTGCCAAGAAAATTTCAAACCTCAGAGTCATTCCCCATTGAAAAATGACTAAACAACAACTAGACCTCGGTTTCCTCATGTGTAAAATGATAGAGTTGATTAAATTATTTCCAAAGTTGTTCACAACTGAGCCATTCTGTGAGATTCTGTCCTTTGTGAATGATGTTGGATAAATGAAGTGTCATTTTATATTCTTGTTTGGGTATTTCAGCTTAATGAGTATATATCAGAAAAATGATAATAGATTTCCAGTTTGAGATTAAGTATAATAGAAATATCAGGAAAATGTTGATAAAGATTTCCAGTTTGAGATTAAGTGTAACAGAAAGGATCAGAATAAAGTCACTTTATTGTTTGTTTTTCTTTTCATTTATACCATAAAGGTATGTGTATGTATATTAAGCATACATGAATATTTGAGCAATGGGAATATTTCCTTTTCTTTAAGGAAATTGCAAATAGAAACCATATTATCAGAAGCATTTTCTTTAATTTGCCAACAACTTCTTTTACTGAAAAATAAGAAATTACAATACAATTTTTTTTGTAGTGTCAATTATAGGCTTCTGTACTGTGAACATTACATTCAGAAATAACAATAGGGCACCTTCCTACATAAATTCCATAAAGACCTTGCAACTCCACTGAGTCTGTTTAGTTTAAGTGATAAGGAAACAAGATGTTCTGTTTGAAAGATCAGCAGGCCCCTAGATAGTGAGATACTTTCTCTTTAATGAGGCAAAATGATAGTTTTTATTGTACAAAAATAACAGCAAACAATGAAAATGTGTGTTACTTACCTCAGGGCTGTAAGGGAAATGAACCTCAGTGTGTTGTTGACTCAGAGTACTATGATACTTTCAGCCACACACAGTTTTAATAGTGATGGACATCAAATTTCAGAATTTCTTGCCCCAGATCTACATCTCCTTGCACTAAGCACTTTGCACTAATAAACATATATTATTAATTTTACCAGGATTGCCATTCACTATATAGTCTGAGACCTGTGCCTAAATTTTCTATAAAATAGAGAAGGGTCAACAACTCCCATCTGATGCTTAAGTAGTGTGTTATGTGAGTTTGGATGTTTATTTAGAAATTGCAGGTCATGAAAATCCACCAGAGAAAAATAATTGTCACCTAAAGAATATAGTTCAGTTTATTTACTTTGTGGTTTGAAAAACTCATAAGCAGCTTAAAATAATAGAAACAAGAACTAATATTCTCATAGTGCCTTCAGTTTTACAAAGTGTTTTCCTCCAAAAGAGCTCTTTAGGGTAGACTATGTAAGTATTATTCTGAATAACTAGAAAGATTTGGCCAGAAAACTTAATCGCAAAGGTCACTTTCAAAAATGGGTATGCCCTATGTAATTTTTTTGTTATAATTTCAAGAGCTATAACTTTGTGCCTATAGGTTGTCTATCATCTACCATTTTTGTGGGAATCATAATTTTATATTTTTAAGTAAATAAATTGTATTTCTAAGAATTGGCAAAAGATTTTGGTTACTTTAAAAATGATGCAACTCTTGCGTACCTATTTTATATACTTATATATATAAGTATAGATAAGTAAAAATTTTTGGCGAGAAAAGGAGTTGTGAGTAGAAAAAGTTTAAGTAGCCCTGATGTATAAAATTTCCAACTATACAACCTAAAAATCAGATGTGGATAAAGATGCCTGAATTTGTTCCACAAATATTAACTGAAAAATGCTCCAAATGATACACACTAAAATTATGGGAAATCATCTGGCAGCATGAAGACAGGAAACATAGGGGAAAAAAATAAAAAGAAAACATAACTTTGGACAAATGCATTGCCCCAATATGTGGTACAATTTGAATATAAATTACTGCTGTATAAGTAGAGATTAATTCATATGTTAAAAATACATAGAAACATACAAATACAAACTTACTAAGGAGAAATAATTTATTAAGCACCCACTTTAGAAAAACATTGAGCTGAATGTTAGAAATAAAGAGATAAAACTTGGATAGTTCTTTGCTCTCAAGGAATTTCTACTGGACATCGCATTTCAGAATTTCTTGTCCCAGATCTACACCTCCTTGCACTAAGCATTTCACACTATGGCTTACTCACTCATTTATTCATTCATTCAGCATGTTTTAGTAAGTATCAATTTAGTAAGTATCAATTATCAAAAATTATCAAAAATCAAATACAAGCCACTGTACTAGGTACTGGGGACACATAACCAATATTTACACTGAAATTTTCCAACTTCCACTCTGAAAGATGAATTGACCCTTATCTCAGAAGTACCCATAAGAGGTCAGAAGAGATATTCTAATACCATTGTCTTTGTCCCCCCCCACGATTTATTCCCCCACCAAAATTATTAGCTGAGAATATTTTGCTCATTTAGTCTTAAGCAGCTTTTTCAAAAGAATATTTGCTAAGGTAGTACAATAAGAACAGTTTATTTTAAACTTTCTTCTAAAAGTCTGTGCCACATTCTGTTAATAGTAAGCATAGAGAGTACATGTGGCAAAAGAGATACTAATGCTTGCAAAACTGAGATATTTTGAGGATGTTCAAGAAGTTTTTCCTATGATCTCTTCATTGAGTTCCTTATAAAGTTATAATTCCAGGCTATCCTTGCCTCTCAATGATAAAGGCACTGTTGCCAGTTGATCTGAGGATGCTATTTAGGATGAGAGCCACAGTTGTCCTGGGAATCTGATGCTAGAGCAACAACTAGAAGATTCACAATCCAATATCCTTTGGTCTTTTGAAGGTTGAACATTGAGTCAGAGCTGAGGGATAATGGAGAGGAGTGGAAGGGAAGAAGACCTGACCTAGGCTGAAGCTGAGGCGTCTTTTCCTCTTCCCTCCCCCAAGCAGTTCTTTATCAGACTTAATTCCA
>JAJPUD010002540.1:283180-313526 GCA_023553655.1 Myrmecobius fasciatus
TTCTTCTTCTTCTTCTTCTTCTTCTTCTTCTTCTTCTTCTTCTTTTTTTTTCACCTACTTAATAATTGATAGATGATCCCTGGACTGTGGTCAAGTTCAAAGTTATTTGAATTCAAATTTATGCAAATCATTCTAGTTTTATTACTTATTTTGTATCTAGTCTAAGATCTTTTGATTGGTTGATTGATTAGGACTTTTTTTCACAGGTCAAGATATCAGAGCTAAAATGGTGTGGGCTGATATTACTTTACTTACAGGAAAAAAAATCTCTATCCTCAAGGAACTTATATTTTGTGAGGAGAAACATCATGAATAAAAAAAAATTTTAAAAAATATATATGTATATGTATATACATACATATAAATAATTTCCCAGAGTAAAGAACTGTAGCGTTTGTGGGGATCAAGACAGGCTTTCACTAGGAAGTAGCTCATGAGGGAAATGCAGACGAAATTAAATATTCTAATAGAAAAGTGGAGGGAAATGTGTCAGATATGGAAAAGACAAGAAGGTGGAAAAAAGGCATGTTTTATATGAGAAACAGCAAATAAACCACTTTAACTAATACATGAAGATCAGTAATATGCAAGAAACCTGGAAAAGTAAAGTTAGTAAGTTTTTGCTATAGTTTGAAAGAGGTCTGAAGTATTGTGAGCAACAACTATAGGAGTGGGGAAGGGAAGAAGCAGAATACTGTGATAGTCTTTGGCCGTTGGCCTTGCTCAGTGTCTTCTGTAGGATTTAGAGAGTTACTTCAATCAGTGAGTTGACTTAGCTAGAATGACATCCCTAATTTTCTGAAAAACAGTGACCTTGCACAACCCTCCTTCATTCAAATTCAGTTCGCTTACATGTTATGACATCACCTCTTTGATCTCATGGTAGTCTTTTAGAACAAAAGACAAACAACCACAAGAAAAAAGCTCTTAGGATGCCTGCAATAGAAAACCCATTATCTACTTTTGTCATTCTTTGAGATCTGCCAAAGTAGACTGTGAAGCTGCCTTTAAGTCAAGGAAGAGAAGACTTTATGAAAGGATTTCTGATTTTAATGCTGTTTCAACCAAATATAAATAATACACTTTACCCTTTTGCCACCTTCCTTAAGCAAGGTTCTTAGACTCTCTCCTTAATTTCCCAGGGATAAATAAAAAGGGATGGTGATTCACTTTCTTTTGTGTTTTGCAAAAGGCTTTGTTTCCAACTCTGACTCTTACTTGCTGAAGCTCCCCTTTTTTCATTGGTATTAAGCTGGATTTTGTCTGGGTCTCTGAACTTTAATATGAAATTAAAATAAGCACTCAGCTTTTCAAATGCATGGCGTGGTACAGATGGTTAACATCATCAGCACGGGTGAGTCCTCAGCATGAGCTGAATGCTTACAGGATAATGGCCCTAATGCATTCCACTTTACTTTGGGAAAAGGAGTCACCTTGTTTCCTCTGTCCTCTTGGCTCTATAACTCTTAAGGGTGGCAGTGGAAAGGGGGAGTATCTAATTCTAAAAACGGTCACAGTATTCAACTGTATGCAATATCATGTTTCAAATTCTATTTATACTCCTGATAAGATTGGTAGGTAGCCTTGAGAATGGATTCTCATAAGGTTCTAGGAGTCATAAGACCCCAGAAATGCAGTCTATTCTAATCTTGACCTACAGTAACTAAATGGTAAGAACTTTGAATGTGAACTGAAGTTGGTAAAAGTCTGTAGCCTGTCACTGTTATTTTCATTACTAGGTAATATTGATTCGTGGAAATCAATTTCCAGAAAGGCATCTGCTTCTTGATCCAGTGTTTGGAAAGAATTGAGGGCCCCCTTGTGGCTATAATCTATCTTACTAAATATGGATGAAATGCTATAAGCCAGAAGTCATTTTAGTTTATGATTCTGAATCATATAGACCATATGGAACAATCAACTTTATTCAAAGGATTTTAAAGAGGACTCAGGGATAGTACCAAGTATCTGTTTAAACAGCAAAGGCTAGTTATTGCTCAAAATTATTTGAATTATATCCCTATCATCTTTATTAATGATGAGGGTATAGAAAATAGGAAATGTTGTACAGAACAGCCTAGTTAGAAAGGTTTTTTCAGGGGGGAAAAGCATGAAGAATGCATTATCCTGCTTTTTAAGCCCTACCCCAATATTTTAATCCATTTATCGATTAGATAAACAGAGAAGTAAACTTCAGCTGCCCTTGGCAATTAAAAAAAAAATTCACTTGCATTTCTCAATGATGATTTTCCAAGATATAGACATATCGAAGAAAGCTACATGAGAAATGTCCCCAGTTTAGAGAATTTTTTAAATCTCTAAAGAAAGGACATAGAAACCCTGTTAGCTGCCTGATGCTTCCATTAGGGCATGCCTAAAGAATTTTTGCTATTTATGGTCACTGTGCTCCACATTTGAATTACTAAAGGGGAACCCAAGGCAAAGTTTAGACAGAACAAATTGATTCTTTTCTAGGGGATTTAAATTGCCATGCATATTTTATTTCAAATTACTGTAAATTGCTTTATTAATTAGGTAGCATTATAACAGTGCTTCAGAGTCCACTGTGGCAAAGGATTCCCTTTGAGCTCTCATTTGGGAAGCCTTGGTTTTTGGAAGTTGTTCATGCGATTATGTTGAATTAGTTGATTTTAGAGTGAGTCTGATTAGGAGCCCATGCTACTTGAAGTAAAATTTGTTATTCCATAGACAAGTTTGTGAAGAACGGTGCTTGCATTTTTTTGGATGCACACCTCCTTTCCTCCCCCCCCCCCCCCGCTCCATCATTCCTAGCAAAGAAAAAAAGCCAAGAATAATAGTTGTCCAAGGAAGGAGAAACATTTGGAAAAGAGGGAGAAATATCAGTCCCTCTCTTGCTAGAGCTTCAGGGACCATGTGAGGTTTAAAAATTATATCTGGTTGATTTCTCCCTTGATACTAATAGGTACTTAACATTAAGAAAAATTATATTCTTTGCAGGCTTTGAGGAAAATAGAGTGCTATTTAAAGGTAATGCTAACAAAGACACTGAGCAATTATTCTAGAATTTACATCTCCTATGGAAAAGTCTGCACACCAGCACAACCCTGGAATTTTTTTCCTATTGCATGTTCACAACATGAAAGGTCATGTGATAGAGAAGCAGAAAGGACCTTAGATATTTTTGAATTTAATATATTTGTTGATGTAAGATTTCAAAAGATAGAATCATAATGTGATAAAAATAAACTCTCTTTCTTCCATACATACCATACAAGTTTAGCTAGTTTTGTCTTTATTTTTATTTATTTATTTATTTGTTTGTTTGTTTGTTTATTTGTTTATTTATTTATTTATTTTGCTGAGGCAATAGGGGTTAAGTGACTTGCCCAGAGTCACACAGCTAGGAAGTATTAAATGTCTGAGGCCAGATTTCAACTTGAGTCCTCCTGACTTCAGCTAGTTTTGTCTTAAAACATTATTAACCTTCCTAGAAAATGGTTGACTTAGGGGTCTAAAAACATGTCCTCACTGACAGAGTATAAACAACCACAAGGGGCTCTAGGGATATTGCTGTTATAATTGGCTGGTAGATTATAATTGATAACTCAGACAAGAAAGCTTCATTAAGCTAAATCAACTCAAAGTATCCTATAGTCCTCTCCTGCTGTTGCCTAAATAAATCTTTTTTTTTTAAACTAACAAATGAAATAAGAGAGTCTCATTTTGTTCCAGTATTCTACCTAAACTACTTGATGCCTGATTCAGGTGCAGTCCCAAATTCATGCCATTCTGCTACTTAAAGAATCGTAGTACAAATGAGAATTTAGAAACAATCTGTTCGACTCTGATTATTTTACAGAGGAGGAATTGAAATCTAAAAAGACTAAGTGATTTACTGAAATTAACATAGCTAGCAAAGCTGAGCATACACAAGTCATGAAATCATAGATTTAAAACATGAAGAAATCTTTAAGGCCATCCAGTCTTCATTTTACAGATGAGAAAACTGAGAGACAGAGAGATTAAAATTGATTTCCCCAAATTCACCCAGGAAATAAATGACAAAGGTAAGATTTGAATTTAGTTCTTTCCCCTGGGCTACACTGTTTCTCTGACTACAAAGTCATTGCTTGTTCTACTACAATATGCAGGTCATTCTTCCCATAACATTTTAGCTAATCCTCTCATGAAGCTTCTCCTTCTACATAGTAGTATAGTAAGATGTATATGTGTTTTGTTCCTTAGTCCCACTAAGATATAAAACATAAGTGGAAGATTGAACACTGGAAAGAACTACTGTTCCTGGAGACAGGAGGACCTAAATTCAAATCCAGCCTCAGATCCTAACTATCTGAAGCTGGGCAAATAAGTTAATCCTGTTTGCCTCAGTTCCCCATATGTAAAATGAGCTAAAGAAGGAAATGGCAAACCATTCTTATCTTTGCCAAGAAAACCTCAAATGTGATTGTGGATAGTCAAAACCTGATTGAAACACCTCAGCAACAACAACCGTCCAAGGGGTAGTTAGGTGACACAGTAGGTTGGTGTCTTTCATTCTTTTTAAAAACATTAAATTATTTATTTTACTACACATTGCTTTATGAATCATGTTGAGATAGAATAATCAAAGCAAAAGAGTCAAACCATGGGAGAGGGGAAAGAAACAGAAAAAAGAAGTAAACATAGCAAATGTTGATTTATATTCAATCTCCATAGTTCTTTTTTGGAATTGTAAATGGCATTTTCTTTCCAAAGTCTAATGGGATTGTTTTGGATTACCAAAACACTGAAAAGAACAAAGTCTTGATCATCACACATTCTTGCTGTTATTGGGTACAACGTATTTCTGGTTCTGCTTGTTTCACTCAGCATCAGTTCATGTCAATCTTTCCCAGGCCTTTCTAAAATCAACTTATTTGTCATTTTTTATAAAATAATAATATTCCATTAACTTCCTCATAGCTTGTTCAGCCATTCCCCAACTGATGGGCATCTAATTTTCCATTTCTTTTCTAACACAAAAAGAGCTTCTACAAACATTTTTGCACATGTGGGTCCTTTTCCCTCCTTTAATATGTCCTTGGGATACAGATGCAGTAATGGCACTGCTGGGTCAAAGAGTATGCACAGTTTGAGATTCCTTTGGGCATAATTTCAAATTGCTCTCCAAAATGGTTGGACCATTTCACAGCTCCACTAATAATGCATTAGTGTCCCAGTTTTCCTACACCCCCTACAAGCTTTATCATTATCTTTTCCTGTCATCTTAGCCAATCTGAGAGATGAGGTGGTACCTCAGAATTGTTTTAATTTGCATTTCTCTAATCAAGAGTGATTTAGAATATTTTTTCATAAAAATATAGATAGCTTTTATTTTGTCATCTGAAAATTGTCTGTTCATATCCTTTGAGCTCTCCTTCACTTTTGAAGAGAACCAATATGATATCACTATGTTACAGTCAAGTTACAGAGTATTCATCTATGGGTGATCAGACCAGCATGAGCTCAGAATGCTCTGCCACAGGTTGTACACAAACAGCCAACCTTTAGGGTGGCTTCTCTAACTTTGGATATCTCCTTTTTCTTCTGAGTTAATTCAATTCTGTTTTGTTCATAGAGCATAGCACCTTGTTTGATGGGTGGTCCTGTGCCAGTGTCTCCCCATGTCATAAATCAATTCTAAAGTTCTTAAGAGAGAACTTGAGAGTGTCCTTGGATCACTTTTTCTGATGGTCTTGTGAGCGCTTGGGTTGTGTGAGTTCTCCATAAAATAGTCTTTTGCCAATGTGGCTAATCCAAAGGAGTTGTGCTCTCTGCAGTAGAATTGGAATGCTTGGTAGTTTAGTTCAAGTAAAGATGTCAGTGTCTGGTATCTTATCCTGCCAGAGGATCTTCAGAATCTTCCGAAGATAATTCAAATATAAGTGATTCAGTTTCCTGGCATGCCACCGATAGACTGATAATCAAAGAATAGAAGAAATCTCATCTTACTGAGTTCAAATCTGGCCTTGGCCACTTAATAGATGTGACCCCACTTAATAATCACTAAATAATCACTTAATAATGTTTGCTTCAATTTTCTCACCTATAAAATGAACTGGAGAAGGAATAGCAAAGTATTCCAGGATCTGTATTAAAAACAAATAAACAAACAAACCAAACAAACAAACAAACAAAATGGGGTCATGAAGAGTTAGACACTACTGAAAAATGACTGAACAAATACAAGCACTATGTCAACCTACGTGTCCTCCCTCAATGAAGAGATGTTTCATAAAGATTGTGGGATGGAATTTCTTGAATTAGTCTTGTTCTCTAATTTATAAAGTCTTGCATTTTTCTGTTTTCTGTTTGCATTTTAAGCTAGATGCATAAAGTGACCATGCTTTGGGTCATGCTGAGCCCAGAGTACTTAATGTATTTCTTTTTGGTGATATTAACATCAAAAAACATCACCTGGAAATAAGAATCCTTCCTGTGACTATTTATTGGGATAAGAATTAATGTATGAAAAATGCTCAATGAGGGGAAGAAGGTCACCTGGAGTTAATGGCTGTCCTAGGTATAAAGGAAACATGAAAGAAATTATGGAATTTGGAGCATAAAAATGGTGTAAAGGGAATGAAAGTAACTTTACTTTCTTAGCTAGAGCAAATAAAATGAGCAGAAGAGCAAGTGAGGAAATGAGAAGGTCATTATGAAGATTGAGTAGATATTCTGAGGGGACTAAATCTCAGAGTAAGGAAACATTTGCAACAGCATCTTAGGCAGCCAATCAAAAGGAAGCTTCATATTCACCAAAATCCAAAGGCAAAAGAATTCATTGCATAGAGGAATCAATTAGTAAACATTCATTGTGATTGTTGATTTTTGGAATGTCAAAGAAAGGTTGTATTATATTTAGCATTCCATATGAGAATTTGAGTTTGGAATTCCTCTTATTGTCTGTTCCTCCCTGGCTTTACACTTTACAGAGATTTGACTGGGGAAGGGTTAATAGGAAGGGAGATGACAAAGAAGTGCTGAAGTCAAGGTCAGAAGCTGAGTGTGATAATAACCACACTAGACTTTCTTCTGCCTGGGAGCAGTTTCTGGCTTCTCTCATCCACATCAGTGATAGGCTAACTACCTAGAGTTCTCTGTCAGTGACAAAACAGCCTGAATTGAATTGTATGTAAACCAAACCTTGGTCTAGATCAATTCGTTTTCTGGGTGACTGTCATATTTTAGGAGTATGATGGACTTGCAGCTGCCTGATAGATATTTTAATGTTTTATTATGCATTGTTTTCTGCTTATTAAATACTGTTTAAGGTCAATTCAATTCTATGCTGAATGAATACTGTCTCTAGTGTCCAAACTTTCATGCCTACTGTTGAGAAGGCCAAATCCTTTATGCCAAGGTCAAAAGAATACCATTCACTGAATTCACAGCAAGTTGAATATCAATCAGTAAATGGTGTATTTTAAATTCCTATTATGTGCCAGGAATTATGTCAGTACTGGGATACAAAGACAAAAATAAAGCTATCCTTCCCTTACATTTTATCATGAAGACAACATATTTATAAGTAAACATACCCAAAAATCTATGCAAAATAAATATAAGGTAAAATTTGGAGGTACTTGGCACTAGCATCTAGGAGAGTCAGGAAAGTTTTCATATGGAAGGTAATGAGTGAACTGAGCTTTGAAAGAAATAAGGCGTTCTAAATGCCAGAAGTTAAGGACAGAATTCATTAAAGGCACCCTGTTGAAGGAGACAGAAAGTTCAAAAGGGCAGAAATCAGTGTTGGAATGGAATGTGTGAAACAAGAAGAGTGAACTTCTGAATAGGGAGAAGAAAGAGAATACCAATATACAAGATTATAAATGTAGTTTGAGAAATTGAAGTGTTTTTTTTTTTTTCAGGGGGTGGGAGCTCAGAACTAATTTTAGTCAGGATAGAACCACAAAGACATATATTCCTTGACAAGCTGTTGACACTGCCCTACAATAGTTGAGATGAGGCATAGAAGATCTTTGATTCTGTAGCAACCATAGAAAGCATAAAACAATAATTTCATCCCACTAGACATTTAATCCCACTAGAGCAGGTATAAATTGCCAGACTGAGCCTAGGACTTGAGTGGCTATCAACAGCTATTTAAAAATATAGGCTACTTCTCTCTGTGTGTATCTCTTCTCTGTCTCTGTCTTTGTCCCTGTCTCTCTCTGTCTGTCTCTGCCTATCTCTTTTAGGGTGACTAACATTTAAGATACTATTTTAACATATACCCCCATCCCTCTTCCAGCTCACTTGATATAGTCATGTGATGTAATAGTTGGTAAGGCATTAATACAATAATAAGATGTTAATCTCAGATCTTCCCTTCATAAAATATGAACATTTCTCCTTTATTTAATCTATTCATTGGATTGAGTGTGTGTGAAAGAGCCAGCAACAGAGAAGAACCTGCATCTTTTAGAAGGGAAAAAAGGATTTTTTTCTCTCTCCTTAGCCACTAGTTATATCATATAGCAGCAGACCTACTTGCTCAGAAAGGGACATCAAGGAGAGTTCCTCAGTTGAGGAATTTTCATGCAATATCCAGAACTTAAACAGAGATACATACACAGAACAGACATGCAAACAGAAAGGCAATCACTTGAAAAAAGAAGACAGAGAGAGATAGACAGAGACAGAGACACATACAAAGAGACAAAAACAGAGACACAGACAGAAAGAAAATTGGCAATAAAAATAATAAAAAGGAGGGCTAATGAGAGGAAAGAACTTTGAGGTCTGAATATATTAGAATTGGGGATGCTACAATAATAAAACAAAAGCCCAAGTAGAGTTAACTTCACTGCAAAAGGCAAAGTTTTGGATTTTATGCCAGACTTACTTCTTCAATAATCATAAAAAAATTAATTCTATCCAAATTTCATGCTCTCTACCTGTAGGTTTTCTCTGCTCAGGCCTCCATATTAATAAATCAGAAGGAGCCATTCTGTTTAAATCAGAAAGTCCTAGGTAGTTAAAGGAAGGAGAGGGGAAAACACTGGAAGAGATGAGATAAAGTTTTATGTTTGAGTTGCCTGAACTATGTTAAAAAAAAAAAAGAAGTTAAGGATTCTATAAGACAGAAGTGAGGAAGGAAGGAATTACCAGCACAAAGGAATGGAAATGGAAAATGGATTGTCATGTGTGAGGAACAGAGAGGTCAGTTTGGCTATAACAGAACAAAAGAAGAAGGGTAATGTATAATTTATAATTATGATGAAGTTACTGTCTTTGCCTGTCAATATTCATAAAGATTGTTGCAGCTCACTGGTTTGAACCAAACTTAAAATCTGGAGTATAGAGCTATTCTGATAGAGAGGTGAAGGAAAAAGGGGAAAAGAGAATGTGTGTTTTATGCATGAAGGGTAGTATTGAAGAGATAAAGAATGAATTACTTGTAAATTAGCCAATCAACAAGTGTGCCAGACACTATACTAAGCACTGTGAATACAAATATAAGCAATATATAGGAATATTTCTGCCTTTAAAGAATATATATCCCAATGGGGTAAGATATGCAAAGAAGCTGAGTTTGGGCAGGGTGGAGACAAAGATAACTAGGGGCATAGCAGAGAAAGTCCAAAGTATAGTCTGGAGAGGAATGAAACATAACTGGCTTGATCACCCTCATTAAATGGAAGTGGTTCTGGGAGAAGTCATTCAATGAGAAGGAGAAGCTACACAGGAGATGTTATTTCCAACATGTGAATTTTAAGGTCGAAGTAAACTTTCAGAATGATGAGGCTTCTGCTTAATTGTAGAGAAAATCTAATTGTAGCCCAAAAAGGAATTCTCTTTTATATGTAAAGAAATTTCAACCAGGAAAGTACTCTCCCCAACTTATTGCTCATCATTTCCTCTATATTGCTTATTGATATGCAAAACAATAACTTCCATTGAATTGGAGGAATAAAGGATAAACCAATGTGATGTACTAAAAAGAATATTGAAAGATATTTCAGTCATGAGAAGTTCAAATTCTCTCTGATGTTTATTAGCTCTATAAACATAGTTAAGTAATTGAGCCTTTCAGTGCTTCTGTTTCCCCAACTGTAAAATGTATTTAATAATAGAAGATAACATAGTAAAAAGAGAAAAGAACACTATCTTTGGAGTAATTGCACTTGACTTCATATCCTATGACTTTCTATCTCTTTTGTATTGTTTACTGTTTGTAGAGTCATACAAGATAAAAGAATTGCCTTTGTGTTGGAATAAAGGGTTATGCAAAAGTTGTTTCTAAATGAAGTATTAAAATATCTGCATCATAGAATATATCTAGGTATGTAGATAGATTTCTCTTTTTTACTGTTATTATTTATTACACCCTGTGGTATTCTATCAAGTATCAATTTCTGTAGAATTAAAATTATGGATAATCCAAAGGAGAAAAAAAGGTAGAGTGTGGAAGATATGAGGAAGCTGCATCATATAAGTGATAAAGAAAGGATTGTGCAGAAGCTACTAAGTAATATCATCAAAGAAAATAATTGGAAGCTAGGTGGGGTAGTACATAGATTGTTGGACATGGGATAAGAAAGATATGAATTCAAATCCTGACTTAATCACTTGCTAGCTGTGTGACACTGGAGTAAGTCATCTTCTCTGTCATTCTTAGTTTCATCATCTTATAAAACAGGGATATAATCACACCTATCTCACATATCTGTTGTGAGGCCCTATAATTTGGTCAATCACATAGTAAGAAAGAAAGATCATCATTCAATAGCCCACAGGTACCATCATTACCCATACAATGTCAAAAAACGTAGAGGAAAATATCCAGAGGTAAAACTTCTAAAGGATAGGAAGACACAGACAAGGGTCACTTAGGTATGGATGAAAAGATGTTGAAAAGAGATTTTTTTTAAAGTTTCAATCTTCAATGGGGTAAGGAGTGATGCCCTTGATGTTGAGTTTACTTCCAGATCCATCCAACTATCAAAATTATCATTTTTACTTACAATAAAACTAAATGGGACAGTGGAAAGGCTGCCAGCCTGGGATTTCAGATAATTGATTTCTAACCTTGGCTCTGTCCCTAACTAGCTATCCAACCTTAGGCAAGGTATTTAATCAACCTGAGCTTAATGTTTTTTCATTGATACAATAAGAAAGGTTAGATTAGATGTCTTCTGTGATTTCTTCCAGGGCTGAAATTTTATGACCATATAATGAGGATAGACCTGTGATAATACCATCAGAAGGAACTCCCTAACAACTAAATCACACAGCCTCTATGTGACATATTACAATAAAATCCTTATGGTCTGGTCTTTTATTAACCAGAATGACCTAGAAACCAACATTTCCCAAGTCCCAAGATATAAACTCTCAATCTGATTGTCAGCATTGATAAAACTGGTTGAAATAGAACAGTCAGACTCAGAGTTGCTAGATAGTTGTTTTTTTATTTTCTTACCACTGAAATCTGAAGATTTTTTGAAAATAATAATTTTCATGGATAAGTCACAGCACTTTCAATCACTTATAAATCCAAGGAAAAAAGTATGGAAAGATAACCTGAGAAATATGAATTAACTGAATGCAGAGTTTTTAAAAAATTGTTTACAACTAGGCACTTCCATTTCCCTAGAAATCCATATAGCAAGCTCTCAATATATATGCTGCCATAAATGATCATGTTGTTTTACTTCAGATGGTATCATCAAGTTGGGCCAGTAAATAATGTTCATGAAGTTGTGAATTAGTAAAACCATTTTGAAAAATCATTTTATAAATAAAATGACTAAAACATCTAGAGATTCTAGTACCCAAGGAGGTTATTGATACAAAGCATTTAATATAACAAAATATTTTTTGCAATAACAACTGGAAACAAAGTAGATGCCACTGTTGCCAAACAAGTTATAGCATATGAATATAATGGAATATTACTGTATTATGATAAATATAAATATAATAAATACAGAGAAACATGGAAAGACTTAAATGAAATGATGCTAAGTGAAGTAATAAGAATCAAGAACATAGCATACACAATGACTAAAACAATATAAAGAGAATGAACCATCAAAAAAAAACAACTTAATCTTACAAAATTATAGAAACTTAGTATAGCTGGCCACAAATGCACCTACCTTTCCTTACACATGTGAAAAGATGCCTTACACATTTTGGGGGAAGAAAGAAGTCTATAACTGTGAAACATTTTAATGGCAGAATTTTTTTTCCTATATATCAATTAGTTTTTCCCCCCCCTTCTCTTCCTCTTTCCTAAACAAACAAAAACCTACTTTGTCATTTGAGATGCTTCTCTTTGAGGTAGGTAGGGAGAGAAGATATCGATAAGATTTTATTTTTTAAAATAAAACAAAAGAAGAAATTTACAGGGAGCATGCTTCTGTGGCTACTGATGTAATGCTCAGGGAGAAACTGAGGTAGTATCACACAGTGGAAATTAGGTAATGCTTTATTGATGTTAATTGAGAGTTCAGAATCCATAGCTATGGATCAGGACTGCTGGGACTCATTTCTCAAAGCATGCAGTCCAGCCCAGAGAGTTAGACTGACAGACATGTCAGTCGGCTGAATAGGACAAAGTATTCAGTCCCTCATTGGTGGGGATCATGATTTTTATAATCTCCATAGCCCAGGGAGACAAAGAACTCATGGGAACAAGTGAGCCCATCTGGTGTCCAAGGAAACTATAAATTCAGTTCTGGCGGGTAGGGAGTGAAGAGTGCTGAGACAGAAACTGGGCAAGGTAGACAGTAAGTCTGGGGCCAAAAGATAAGGGTATGTCAAGGCTGGCCATCTGGAGGTTTTATAGCTTCTTTGGAATGTGAATCCAATTATTTTTGATGGTCAGAAGGAGGGAGATTGTTATTTTTGGGCAGAACAATTAAGGGAGAATGAAACAGCAACTAAGGGAAACTGAGAAAGGGAAACTGGCACAACACTGATGTATGAATTTTCTGGCTTCTGCACTTTCATTTGTCACTTTTTGTCATGAGTGTATTATTACTACTTTGTTTGAGAATTGTTCAAGATGTTAAAAATCTCCTCTCAGTTCTCCCCCACTCAATCACACATATTTTTTCTAAATCTGAATCAGGAACTTTAAATATTCTTGTTTCTGTGGTTTAGGAAATTCTGACTTTGTAAATTCTTTATTGTTTGTAAATAGCTAAAGGACAGTTTTTTGTGAGGTTAAAATGAAGTGAAAGTACTTCCTCCATCCCATTATGCTAGGAAGTTACAACAACTCCTTGGATACTGCACAGCACAGTTAAGAACTAAGTATAATATGGTAGGGGAAAGTCTGGGTTTTGAATGCTAGGAAGACATGGGTTCCTTCTTCCAAATGACACTTACAAGTTGTGTGGCTACTAATAAATCAGTTAATCTTTCTGAGTATTAGTTTCCTCATTTGTAAAATGAGAAGAACAACAGTATAATACAAAGAAAAGACCACTGATTGGTATCAGAGAACCTAAATTGTTAATGAATGTTTCTGATCACACAGATACCTGTGTGATCTTAGAAAAATCACTTCACTTTCTTAATTTTTTCATATTGATCTCCTTTCTGACTTCCTTTTGTTGTGTCTGACTCTTCATGATCCCATTTGGAGTTTTCTTGGCAAATTGAGGTAAACAGGGTTAAGTGACTTGCCTAGAGTCAGTTAGTAAATGTGCGAGGTCATATTTGAACTCAGATCTTTTTTACTCCAATTGGAGTGTTCTATCCACCTAACTGCCTAACTTCCTTTAGGACCCAGCTAAAATCCCACCTTGTACAAGAAGCCTTTCCCAGGCTCTTGTAACACAAGTTTCTTTCCTATAGAATTACCTCCAATTTATCCTGTATGTGATCTAAATCCTGAAATTGCTTATTCTCTTCCCTTTTCAGGAAATGGTAAAATGTGCACTTTGGAAACTTAGTTTCCCCAATTGTCTTATTACCATAGTTAAGGCAAAATTCAGGCTGCTTTGATTAACATCTTTAAAATACCTGTGATGGCAACCCAGGTTTTCCCAGACTGCCTTTGTTAGTATCTTCAAAGCAGTCTCAACATCTAAGTATATATCCTTGTTTCCATCTTTATTTCCCTCTTCCCCTTGAGAAAACCCCAAGGTTGTATTTCCCCTATAAATGAAGTGCTTATGGTGAAGATCTTTGCTAAGTCCTTTTCAGGATTAAGCTAAGTATGAGGTACTCTTCCTCTCCTCATAGCATCTTCCCTTTAATGTCATCTTTCTCCTTACAATAGCTAACTCTGATTGGTCTGCTAAACTCTCTGTGGATTTAGCCTGTCAATCAATGACAATGGTATATTCCTTTAAGCCTTCTTCCAACCCAAGGAAAACCTTGGTAACCCTATTGCTCTCCCAAATCTATTTCATATTTATTACTCCTGGTGCCAATTTTACCTCTCCATTTTGCCTGTAAGCTTTTCTCCTAAATTAACATACCTTTTGGCTAAGGGAAAGCCATTGTGAATTTATCACATGAACTAGAAATTGCTACTCTGACCTCACCATGTATGTTACGTATTTATACATAGAAATCTATATGATGTCTCTCCCATTAGACTGGGTGCTCTTTGAGAGCAGAGGATATTTTTGTTTTTATTCTCCCCCCTTTTCTGTCCCTAGTATTTAGCACAGTGCCTGGCACATGATAGATGATTAATAAATACTTATTGATGACTCAGTTTTCTCATCCATTAAAGAGTTAGTTGAGTTCTGACATCCCTTCCACCTCTAGATATATGACCTTGTCCCATTATCATTCTATTACTATCTAACAGAACCACAAAATGACAGCTCTGAGATTTTACAGTCCCCTAAATGTGCTAATTGTATTATTTCATCCTGGGTTTGCATTATTTTTGTATTCTGAAAACAATCTAGTCATTTCATCCAGCTAGTAGATTTGAAGGAGAAAATAATAGAAGAATTCAATTCTCTGCTGTTTAAACAAATAATAAAATCTCCCTTCAAATGCTCTTTTGGTCCTATCCAGAGATTGTTCAGCAGGTGATCTATCAAAGCAATCATATATAGATGTCAGCAGCAATATATTTGTTTTGGTATCAAATGTCATGTCTTACTTCATTCCATTTCCAAGCTGACCATTCTGAAACTTGCTTTGTAGTAATTCCCCTGCTTTCCTACATAATTCCCACTTGTGTCATTTCATACACCTTTTATGCAGAACCTGCAAAATCAGCTCCAAAGCAAAAACCTTGAGAAATGGAGGACTTGGTAATATTGCTTCCTTAGTTTACTTAGCATACTACCAGTAGTTTTTTTTTTTTTTTTTTATTCCAGGCTGAGATCAGGGTTGTGCTTGAGACTGGGTATTAGGCTTATCTCAGGAGCCCTGTATTCCTGGCTGAATCTGTTAAAGCTTTGTGGAGTACAGTGGGATTGCCCTCTTGCCTAAATCCCAGGGATCCTGTGTGGTTCTCAGTGCCTCTGAAACAAATAATCACTGAAGATTCTGAATAATGCATAAGAGAAGGCCCCTTCCAAGCACATGTGAGACTGTAGTGGGATGAATTGTACTCAGCAAGAGAGCAAAAACAAGCTTGTGGATGCTTATTCCCTTACATTTATTTTCGTAACACCATTTTGGAAAAGTAAAGGCAACTGAGTCAGTCCAGTGAAAATCATAGTATGTTAATGAGTCTAATCTTAAAATATTTAATGCTATTATAATTCAACACCATTGTCAATGTATTGACAAATACATTTTTTCTCTGCAAGGAAGTGTGAGTATTGAAATTACTATCATCTGAGAAATGACTGTCATCCAGAAGCCTTAATGTTTGAGTCAGTATATACTCCATACACTGTATCCAGTGCTGTCCCCAATCATCCTGATCTGTATCTTGCCAATGGACCTGGTAGCTAAGGAGGAAAAAGTGAGGCTGGTGACTTTGTATAGCCCTGCCACACTAAAATCCAATGTACTTGCATGCCATGGCATCAGCTCCCTGATGCCACAGTCCTCTTTGAAAATGAAGGACAAACAACAACTCTACATGCTGCCTCTTAAAGTACTATTTCTCTGACAAGGGACATCAAGTGCAGAATTTCTGGTTCTCTGATCAGATTATATATATATATATATATATTTCTAATTTAGCTATAACACTGACAAGCAGAAACTAACTTCAAAAAAATCTTTATTTTATCTTTTATTTTATTTTGTCTTTAATGAGTTGAACAAATAGAAAAAATAATAATCCACAAAGGATTTGTAAAGGTTAACTACCTTAATGTGAGGGCATTAGTGAATGGCATAAGCCACTCTTGACTGAATAAGGATTATAGCTTGAAGCTACTATAATTTTTCTCCTTGCTTTACTTACTATGGTAAGGACACCATGCTATGCCCCTTGATTGCAGGCTGCCATTCTTCTCCCATATAGTATTTTCAGAACTTTAGGAAAATAAATGGATCATCTTGGCTAAATTATTTTTCCTTCAGGTAAGTCTGATCCTTGACTGATGGACAAGAATAATGGAATCACTGGACTCCCTATAATCTTCAGTAGCCCTTATGACCTTTCAACCCTCACCCATTTGAAAAGAATCTGTATCACTCTATACTTAAATTCACAATCTGTAAACAAAAGGACCAGAATCCCTGGTGTGAGATGAGAAAAGGTAATAAGTAGCAGTTTGGCCTGATTTTTTTCTTCTGAATTAGGTGAGATAACAGCCCATGTTTGTCTCCACTTGCACATCACAATACAGGACATATTAGGAAACAATTACTTTACCCTTCAGACACCATAATGCTCTGGAAGTTCTCTATTCTGAGGCTTAGGAATCATGGCTCCCAATTTTCCATTGGCTTGGAACATCTTAAAACTTATACTCTGTTTTCAAGACTTGAAAAAAATTTCTTTTCATCTCTATGTCTAGATACAGTCTAATTATTGCAGTTTTAAGTGCAGGAATTCTATCAGATATAGTGCAGTGTGGAAACTAAAATACAAAGAAAAGAATAGCCAAGCTGCACTGTATAGAAAGAAGGAAATTAGTTTCAATCTGATCATTGGCCAAAGGATAATACAGTAGCTTTACAGTGTAAAAGTTGGGGTCAGGATGAAAATGTAGAAGGGCAGCCTTGTATTCCAGAATTCCCAAATGCCCCTCCATGATTCTGAATGCAAAGATGCTCTTGGCTACTTGCAGGCAAAATTCTTTGGTCTCTCTTGGCAGGTTTGTAAGTCTGGGTCTATAACAATATGAATAACTGTGAAATTTCAGATTATCAAATTACAGGAATAGGGAAAAGCCTATTTAATATGTGTGTGTATGTTTGTGTGTGTATCTATACCTATATAAGTATGTATATACCTATCTATATTTATATCTATATATACCTCCTACCAGATGTAGCTTAATCTTAGACCTGGATCATTTCTGCATTATTTAGGATACAAAGGAAGATAATGTGGTACAAAGCAGGGCTTCTTAAACTTTTTCTACCAGTGACTCCTTTTCACTTGAGAAGTTTTTATACAACTCTGTTGTATATAAGTATATAGGTCACAAATCAAACACTTAGTGATAATAATTTATTAAAATTTTATTTTAAAACCATTAAAACCATTAAAAAATTGCAATTGATTAAAGACAAAAGCAAAGGTGCAGACTAATGAAATGAATGTGCTTGTTTATTTTTACAAAGAAAGAATTAAATCTTGGCAGAATATTTGATATCTTTTAATTTTACCAAATTTTTCAAGACCTCCACATTCAATTGCCTGAGCCCATGTGGGGTTGTAGTCCACAGTTTAAAAAGCTTTAGTATTGAGGAAACAGAATTGTATTGGAAGTCAGAAGAGATCTATTGTTTAAATCCATAAATATCTTTATGCATTTTAGCTGTATAGTCATTGACAGGTAACTTCTATGAATCTCAGTTTCCCCACTCTATATCACCTTTTTATTTGCTTACTTCACAGAATTTTTGTAAGAAGAAATGAGAAGTTTATTAAGCTGAGTACTGTAGAAATATCATATAGTCATAAATGAAATTGTACGAGCATTGTACATTATACACAATAACAAGATTATGTGATGATCAACTATGATGATGCTGAGATTTTCTTGATTTTTACCAGATGAGTAAGGTGATCTGAAGACTGAGTGAACCTTTTCCCAAAACTTCTAGTGCCAGGGAACTTAACTAGGCAAGGGGCTCCCTGACTGTCCTATATTATTTACGTTTTCTTCCCTTGAGGAGGTGGTCTTGGGAGCTTGAAAGGTCTGAAGATCTGCCCACCCACTGCAATAGCAGTTGAAGTGGGTACATAGTTCACTTGGCTATGATCAGGCACTAAGCCACAAGGCACTAGTGGCCTGGAAAGCTGTAACCAAAAGGAAACCAGCCAGAAACTGTACCCTCTTTTCAAAGGTCTCTGGAGTCCTCAGTTCTTCTGGCTTAGCCAGACTCTCAGTGATGAGTCTTATATGACTGGGAAACTGGCATCAAGTTTCCCTGTAATGGTCCCAGGGATCATCCCAAAGTAGGAAGAGGATATCTGTTGCATGCTATGACAAAAAGAAGAAGAACCTTATTCCATTCACCTCAAATAATCTTTAAAATGGGGGTAATAACTGTAATATAAACTCCCCAGAATTGTGATAAGGATTTAGATTTTGCCTTGTCTCTTATATATCCTAAAAACAGCTTGCCCCAAGCAGCACTGAAGAGGGAATATTCTATAAAGATGGCTTTCACTTTATTCCTGTTTCCTCCCAATTTTCTGAAGGCAAACAATAAATAAATGACATCTCCCTCCCAGACAAAAAGAGGTGTTAATCTTAAAGCTACACATAAATGCTGACTGTAATTAGGGAATTACCTAATAGTGATTGTCAAATAGTGAAATGATTAAACTTAATATATATATTTAATTGAAAAGGTTACTAAGTAGGTTGATTGGAAAAATTAAGTAGATAATAGAGTTTTTTAAAATAAATTTTAGCAAAATATTTCATAGTCATAATATTCTTATGGAAAAGATAGATCATAAAATCTTATTGAGCTGAAAACACTTAAACGATAGACCCAGAGTAGTCATTAATAATTCTTTGACAACCTAGAAATAGATCTCTTGTGAAGTATACCAAGTATCTTGGAGGCAGCCACAATACAGTGTAAGTAATGTCCAACTTAGATTCAGAGGATCCACATTTGATACTTATTCTTCTCCTCAGTATATTTGTATCACTTAATCTCTCTGAATCTCAGTTGTTTCCTCTATAAAATGAATGCCTGGTCTCTTTCAGCTATAATTTTATATTCCTTCGATCTCTGCTTCTAAGTATTTTTTTAAGCAATACCTTAAATAAAAGCATAGATGGTGTCAACAAAATTTACACATTACATAAATCTGAGAGGAAGAGTGGACATCCTGAAGGACAGAATCAGCTTGACTGGCTGGAATATTGCACTGAATCTCTTCTAAGAAAATTAAGTAGCGATAGATGTGAAATTATAAATATGTTTTAAAAAACAAAACATTCACAGGTACAAGAAAAGCAAGGGATGGCTAGAGAGCAGTTTATCTGAAAGAAATCTGGGGATTTAAGTGGATTTCAGCAGCCAAGAAAACTATGATGATCTTGGAGTACATTGAGAAAAGCATTGTTTCAAGGAATAAGAGGGCCTTTATTTTTTATTTTTAGTCTTTACTATGCCCTGGTGAAACTATATTTGAAGTATTTGCATTTAATTCTGGGATTTGTTGTTCATTTATTCAGTCATGTCTGATTCTTCATGATCACATGTGCCATAGCATGCCAGTCTCTTCTATTACCCACTGAATCTTAAAGTCTGTGCAAGTTTATGTTTATTGCTTCCATGACAACATCTATGCATCTCATCCTCTGCCATCCCCTTTTCCTTTTGCCTTCAATATTTCCAAACATCAGGTCTTGTCCTATGAGTCCCATGTATGCATTATATAGCTAAAATATTAAAACTTTAGCTACAGTATTTGATATTCCAGTGAATGATCTGAATTAAGTATAGACTGACTTGATGTCCTTGCTCTTCATGGGATTCTCATGTTTCAAAATTTTTGTTTTCCCAATTATATGTAAAACAATATTTTATATTTGTTTTTTAAAACTTTGAGTTCTAGATTAACAAATTAGGTCTGACCTTTTTATAGCTTTGTCTTAGGTCTTGGAATACAATAGTATAAACATGTTGATTCAATAATACTATATGTGGAGTGCTATACTAGACCCTTGGCAAGTTAACAAAGTTTAGGTATGCTATCTTATCTGCTGTCATGGAATTTTCAGTCTAAGTGGAGGATGGCAAAAAGAGATTGTTTCCCCAGTCCTAAACTCTGTGTTATGGTATTAACTTCTTTATCTGATTATCTTAGACTGGCTTCTAGCTGCTTTCCTTTGGAGGCCATATGGCCCTGCATTCATATACACATACCATGATTTCTTTTTAGTGCAGTCTCTGTTTAAGGCTATTTTTCTTTTGTGTTCCAAACAACTGGCATCTGATGATTTTCCCACCCAATTGTCTTTCCAGCACTTTCTTACTACCATGTTTGTTTGTAAGGCAATAATAAATAATACTTCTTGCCTTTAATAATCATGTGACTACTTTTCTTTCTCCCTTCATCCCTGAGTCTCAGGTCTCAAAGTCATAGGTCATGTCTCTCTACCGGGGTTGTTGACTCCTAGACACAAGTTTTTATAGTAAGAAAAATATATTTAGTAGTACAGTACATAACAGCAAAAAGAAATCCTCCTTCCACGTCTATTCCCTACCATTAAAGAACAGGTCTGGCACCCAAGAGTCTCCAATAAAAATGTACTTTTCATAAGCAATGAATTCACAGGATACTTTCTACTGCACAACAGTAGAAATGCAAATCTAATACATATATTATGAAAGAAACCTATTTTCACTAATTTTACCTTACTAATTGGAAAGAATATTCTTTCTACTTGCTATATAATCATAATTCATTGACTTCATCTGCATGCATATTAACCCAACGATAACTGAAATATTAGAATATTATATATATTTTTACTCTTTGATTCATGTAAAACCTACCCCCCAAATGATGTAAAAACAGGCAAAAAACTACACAGATTCTTTAAGCTGAAGTTTAACTCTGCTTATCAACAACCTATAGCAGTGAACTATAAAAACACATTGCACAATTTAATGAAGGTAGGGGCTTTCTTTTTTCTCTTTTTATTTTTGTATATTTAGCACCCACTTCACTATTTTTCATGTAGTCATATATTTTGTCATTAGATGGTATATTTAGGATTTTATGGAACATTATGCAGAGGTGCCAAAGACTCAGGTGAGGCAAAACCAGTTTTGTAAGTAATTGGAAAATATTTAGCAAAATATTTAACAAAAAATATTTAACAAAATAAATGAAAATATGACACTATACAACAGAGATAATGTTAATTTGTGGCTTTTCTAAGTCAACATGCAGCCAGTAAGAATCTATGTCTTTTTGAGTTTGACACCATTGTCTTCAGGGATTCAAACCAACAGCTTCAGTTTATAGATAAGGAACCTGAAAGCCCAGTGATTTTAGTTGACTTGACAAAGGTCACAGAGCTAGTGAATGTCTAAGAAAGGATTTGGGCTGAATCTAGGTATGATGTTTTATTAACTACACTTTCAATAGTATCCATAAATATAAAATATATTTTAGATTTATTTATACATATTTATATTTAAATATATTAATATATTTAAATAAAAAGAAAATAAAGATACTCATTAATCTGACTTGAATATTTCAATTTATTATTTTTTAATAATTTTAAGTTATTTATGCAATCCTACATGAGGAGAGAGGAGCATGGTGCATATTAAATACTGACGTCTTATAAGTCAAAATATTTTTTATTTCATTGGTATAGGTTCTTTGCCAAGATAGCAATAAAGAATTGACTCTAAAGTCAGGGAGACAAGTCCTGACTCCGATATATACTGTTCTTGTTTGTCTTTTGTTCTTGAAAAACAACAACATAAGAACTATGATAATATTGATATATACAAATTATACATCATATATGAGATAGATATTATATTCATTTCAGCAAGAAGGGAACTAAGTTCCAAAGGGTTTAAATACCTTTCCCAAAGTCCATAGGTAATAAGTATCAGAAGTGGAATTTGAATACAGTTTCTCTAACTTCAGCACTACTTTCTACTATCCTATACTGCTTCCTGAAAAAAAGCAGTAACTTCATGAAAAAGTTACTATTCAAACACAACTTCTCTGACTCTAAATTCATATACATATACACATGCATATATAAACATGTATATATCTATATCTACATATACATGAATTCACATATATTTGTATAAGTATACATATATGAAAAACAAAAAAATTATAAATTCAAAGAATTTACTAATTCTTTTTCTAATCATAATGCAAACATGCCCTGCTAATGCAGTTTGCTACTTTTATAGAACAACTAAGGGAAAGGACATAGGGAGAAAACAGTTCCCTTATGAACACTGCCATAAATTGATATTCTTTTGAGTATTGTTTCATGATTTACAATTCTTACAATGTTTAAAGGCTTACATTTGGTTTTGATGAAAATCTATTAATAATATGACTGAAAAGACATTGATTGGGGATAATATTGTAGGGATATATTATAGAATGGGTTGAATGGCACAAATAAAAGGCATACTTTTATTTCATACCTGAACTTTCTCAAGAGTCTTTCCAAGATTATAATATTTATCTTCTTTTTTGATTGCTCTAGGATAGAGTAAAGACTTGCCTTCACCACTAATATATAGCATCAGTGGACCCTATCTTTCATAGGGTCAATCTTTATAAAAATTACATTCTAACTATTTCTTCTGTTGTTTCAAATCTTTATGTTTTATGTACCTCCCACTCAATTCCTTCTATTCTATGGGATAGTCTCATTTTATTAAGAGAGTTGAGATAATGGATGTCTTAAACAGACCTCTCAGAATTCCATGACTATATGCTTCCTTAAATTTGGTTTCATTTTTTATCTTTTCTGATGATTCCTTGCTCAGATACTTCATGCATCTCTCTTCTTCGTTGTCTTCTTCTTCATCATCTTCTTCTTCTTGCTGAGGCTATTGGAATTAAGTGACTTGTTCAAGATCACACAGCTAGGAAGTGTTAAGGGTGTGAGGTCATATTTGAACTCAGGTCTTCCTGACTTCAGGACTGGCGCTCTATTCACTGAGCCACCTACCTGTCCCCTTTCTCTCTTCTTTATATACATAAGCATAACGTAAGAATGATCTTAACCAACATTAAAATAAACCGTTAATTATTTCCATTTCTCTTAAGCCCATTTGGTATACTTCGATTTTAAATGGAAAAATGATTAGAAGGAGAAGGAAACTCAATTTTAACTATATTCTGACTTTGTTTTTGTAAGAGTTGGTTGTTCAGAAAACCTGTTGGTTTATTTTAGCATGTGTCCAAATTCTTGTCTTTTTTTGGCTGCTGTGCAGGATTGATTTTTTTGTAAATGAGATAAAGGCTTGCTAAAGAAATTCTCAAATGGTATCTGTCATCTGGTGCCAAAACCATTATACCATTAAATATAAGAACATTGTATACTGTTATTTGAATGGCCCAACTGTCCACTTTTATACCCCCATGTCAGTGGTCATTTGAGTTATAAATTGATCCACTGCCTACCTGGCTGACAGAACCCTTAGGCATCTTAGACTTCTTCACAGATAATCACTTTTTTATTAGATTAGTTGTTATCAAATAAAATTTTCAGCAGCAAAATTTTTGAGCAAAATAAGACTTTAGTCTTGATCAATTTCAGTCAGATGTGGAGATTAAGTAGATTTCTAAGATTGTGCCATGGCTATTAGAAAGGAAAAACAGGAAGGATGAATTCTGCAGCCTATTCTAACAAGTACACAAAAGTATTTTCTTCATATTCTAGTCAGGTTCAAACTAAACCTTTGCTTTATCAAAACTTTGCAATTTTCATCCTTAAATCCTTTGAACTGCCATGAGTGTTTAATCTGGCTCCTAAGATTAAGATGCTCTAATAGGGCTGACCTGTCATTTCACAGTCAAAAAATTATTTGCCCACTTTTGTATTTTGTGTTGTATTCAATTAACAAGGAAAAGTTTTCCTTTATAATATCATTTGCCTGGCTCAAGGATATAGTAGGCTTTGGATACTTAGGAGAAAAGACTTCAGGAATCCTTCAATGTGTTTTATTGTTACTGCTATAATCATTATTGTGTTGTTATTCAATAAATTCTTAACTGAGAACTAACAATATGTACAGGATAATGAAATACAATCAGCCCACATTGTCTACCTGAGAGACTCATAAACTGAACAAGTCACTATTTAGTATCAAAGTAAGGCTGACATATGTTACCATATATGCTCTCCAAACACATTTTGCTGCAGAAACAAAACAAAACAAAACAAACAAAATTCTCATTTGTGGAGACCATCAACTTATCACAGTGTTTCTTAGCTGTCTCTATCAGATCTACAACAGGGATATTGATGGAGAATTTTCTGAAGATGTAGTCTTGGAGAATGAAAAGGTAAAGGTTTGGGGATGGGAAGGCAGGGTCTAAGAAAGGGTACTTCAATAACAGGATGTGGGATGTTAACCTCAGACCAGTTTTACCAAATGACAAGTCAGGCTAATAGGGATTTAAAATGAGGATGCAGAGTTCCCTCAGAGAAAAAGCTACCACATTCTTAAATAATGGCCATCTGATCCAAAGTCATGTTACTTAAAACTCTCATCTCCATTGAAGTTTTGGGAAATTCCCTTTTACTGATGGAATTGTTACTCTAGCAGAGTGAATCACTATAGTGTAATGTCTAAACAGGAGCTAGCAAATGTAGCCTCTAGAATCTTTTAAGAGTAAGTAGATTCTCCTTTCTGATTTAAAATAAAGTGAATGTGTTTATTTGGGTCTCTATTGTATGACTTTAAGAAGTTCCTTTTCTCTTTTAATTTGTACATGTTTTGCATGATATAGGATTTAATATTTTAAGGTGATATTGGTAGGATAAAAAGTAATAGCTGTAAAAAGAGAGATAAACTTTGCATCTCACAAAATAAACATTTTACAGAAACCCTACCATGAAACACTGGATTTTTTCCCATTACTTTTTCTGTATGTCCATATGTTTTTGTATCAGGATTAAGTTTGGCCCCAGTGTACCAAAATATTTTTGTCCACTTAGCCTTGAGTTATGGTACAATGGGATGGCATCTTACATATCTGCAGTATAAATTTTTCATCCAAATCAAACTTCCACCCAACAACAACAACAAAAAAATTTCATTGGAATTAAACCATTAAACTAAATTAACCTAGTTTTGGGGGAAAAAAAACAAAAACATTTATCCATCACCCAGGCAAAAATCAGTTATCGATGAAGAATTTGTAGAGTTAAACTATTGTTATGGAGAGGTAGAGCACCAGTGCGTTGCTTCTAATACTTCTATTGTTATTCTCTCTTCCTCTGCTGTCTCAGTCTAAAAGAAATAATTGACATTTTCCTATATTCTTTACTTTGTCAACTACTAAGAAAAATTTTAAGGAAAATCAATAAATTATCACTGAAATTACTGATTCTAGGGAAGGAGGGAGATCAACTGCTCAAGTTAGGCACAAATTCAGAAGTGCTTTTCCCTTTATACCTTTTAAGACATAAAGAACAAAGGACATTTAGGGAAGAAATGAAATAGAACATGGAATCTGGGTCCCTTCCACTTTATTTCTTCATGTTGAGAATATGACTTTACTCTACTCTCATGTGAAATGTTATGAATTTGTATAATATCAAAAGTATTAATATCAGGAGGGTTTTATTTCATGTATTCCAAAGGATTTGAAGAGCTATCTGTGTTGTTTCCCTTCCCTACTGGCACAGATAATTGAGATAGTTATCTGTACCATGATGTAGAATAGCAGTCATGACCTAAGTTGGATAAATCATAGCAATAGTTCCTCAATCAGATATCTGAAGTACTTGCAGTGGGTCCATGAGGTCAAAATTATTTACATAACAATATTTTCATACTTAAATTTCTAATACAACAAGCATCAGTAGTCATAATAGATTTTTTTTAAAAAAATCTTTTAGAGAAGGGTTTGCAATGATGTTTAAGAGTATAAAGGAGTCTGACACCAAAAATTTAAAAATTGTTGTGCTATAGGATTGCAGCATATTTTTAGTTTTTGTGGTAAGTTTCCTTGCGTGCATTCAGAAGATTGCTCTTTTCTTTCAGATGTCTTAGCCATTTAACAGGTTTTAAGATTGAATGATTTTAATAAATACATTAATTAAGCACTTACTACACACCCAGCCTTGTGCCTTAAGCCCTGGGGACACAAATTGGAAAAGGAAGACAACCTCTGCCCTAAAGAAACTCAAACTAATTTTGGGAAGTATTATACAAAAGAAAGTTTTATTGTAGGGTATTTGGCAAAGCTTAGGAAACCTTGTTTTGGTAGTATCCATAGGTTAGATAACAAGGTTTTGCCTCTGGAGGACATAAAGCAAGAACAGATGGAAAGAACTAGAAGACCTTGGGATTAGCATTATTAGGGTATATTTTAAGGTTTGTTGGTCCTTCATCTCACAAAAAAAAAAATAGAGTTGGTATCATGTACTTGTCTAAGTGTCCTGAATAGTGATGCTGCCTGTGGAGCCTAGCTGGGTCAGGAAGGGGAAGAAAAAGGAGAAGGAGACTCCCAGAAGTGGTTGATTTTCTATGACCCTTGAAATGATAAAATAAATTACCTAAAAGAGACACCTTCAATCCCTAACCATAAAGATGATCAATAAAAGCCTTTTTCTCCACATGGTCCATTTCATTGTTTTTCTTCCTTTCTAGACTAGAGAAGAGGTTTATCTATATGGACATAGAGACCTTTAACAGACTAGTGAAATCCATAGACCTTTCTTAGAATACTATTTATAAATGCAGAAAATAAAATACATAGAATTGAAAAGGAAACAAATTAGTTGAAATACAATTATCAAAACATTTTTATATTGGGGGGGCGGAGCCAAGATAGCGAACTGCAGACAGCATTCTCTGTGAGCTCCTGAGACCTTCCCTTAGATCCAGACAAATTGAGCCTCTGAACTGGTTCTGGAGTGAGGGCTCCACCAAACACTTGGACCACAACGCACTTCTATCAAAAATCTATTTTGAAAGAACGCCGGAGAAGGACAGTTTTAGACGGGCAGGGGATTGAGCAGCTCCCAGCGCTCAGACGCCAGTGAGCAGCTGGGATGCAAGTCCCGGGCTGTTACGGAGCGGAAGATTTTAGGCTGCCAGGAAGTCCCTGGGAGAAGCTTGGGCCACTTTGCTCTGCTTGCGGGCAAGTGCTTTGGCAGATCTGCCTTTGGTAAAGGGTGGATTGAGAGCAGCTGAAAGCATGGTCCTAGTGCGGATCTAGGTGCCCAGCCTCAGACCAGAAGTCAACTCGGCAAACTGCCCCAGGGCAAATTGAAATTTCGGCAGAGTTCCCTGCTGGTGACTGATACCTCACCTCAAAATCATGAGCAAGAAGCAGAAGAGAGCTCTCAACATAGACAGCTTTTACGGAGAGAAAGTAGAGCAGACCCCAGATCCTGAGGTTCTGAAAATAACAGGAAGTCACAAAGGCGGACATGAGCTGGTCCCCCTTTCAGAAGGCTTTCCTGGAAGATTGCATAAAGAATCTCAAAAGAGAGTTAGAAGAAGAATGGGGAAATAAATTGAGAGCAGTGCAAGAAGGAAATATCGCCCTGCAACAGAGATGTGAAAAACTGGAAAATGAGACTGGTCAATTGGAAAAAGTCACCAACTCACTGGAAAATAAAGATAGTGAATTGGAAAAAAACAACAATTCACTGAAAAACAAAATTGGTGAATTGGAAAAAGTCACCAACTCACTAGAAAATAAAAATAGTGAATTGGAAAAAGATAACAATTCACTGAAAAACAAAATTGGTGAATTGGAAAAAGACAACAATTCACTGAAAAATAAAATTGGCAAAATGGAAAAAGAATGAAATGAACCAAAAAATTCAATTGGCCAGTTACAAAAGGAGCTAAAAAAGATAACTGAAGGAAATAATACCTTAAAAGTTAAAATTGAACAAATAGAAATGAATGACTCAATAAGACTTCAAGAATCAGTCAAACAAAAACAAAAAAATGAAAAAATAGAAGAAAATATGAAATATCTCCTAGGAAAAACAACTGACTTGGAAAACAGATCCAGGAGAGACAATCTAAGGATTATTGGACTCCCTGAAAGCCACGATGAAAAAAAGAACCTTGGTTCTATCTTCCAGGAAATCATGAAAGAGAATTGCCCTGATGTTTTAGAATTAGAAGGCAAAGTTGGCATTGAAAGAATTCACTGATCACCTTCTGAAAGAGACCCCAAAATTAAAACCACAAGGAATATCGTGGCAAAATTTCAGGACTATCACACCTAGGAAAAGATATTGCAAGCAGTTAGGAAAAAAAAAAAAAACAGTTCAAATACCGAGGAACTGTTATTAGAATTACACAGGATCTGTCAGCTTCCACATTGAAGGATCAAAGGGCCAGGAATCAGATATTCTGAAAGGCAAAAGAACTTGGATTACAGCCAAGAATAAGCTATCCAGCTAGAATGAGAATCATCTTCCAAGGAAGAAGATGTTCATTCAATGATACAGGAGAATTTCACCTATTTCTAATGAAAAGACCTGATCTGAAGATCTGAACAAAAAATTTGACCTCCAAACACAGAACTCTAGAGAAGCACAAAAAGGAAAGAACTCTTGAGGACTATATCTCTCCTATGGGTATCCTTAAAGAATGGGGGTATAATTTGATTTTACTTTGATAATAATGGAAAAGAAATTAGACGTGGAAAGGATATCATACTATAAAAAGGGGGGGGAGGAGGTAAAATATAGTAAAAAAAGGAGGTAAAATAAGGCAAAGTCTCATGAAGAGACATAGAAAATCTAATATAATTGAGGGAAAGAAGGGAGGGCGATGAGTATTGGGTAAATCTTACTCTCATTAGATTGGGTTCTAAAAGAGTATATCAGACACATTTGGTTTCAGGGAAAAACTTGGCCTTCTTTATACGGAAGTAGGAGGGAAAGGAGGAAAAGAAAGGGATAAACTAATAGAAGGATTAGGAGAAAGGTGTAAAAAAGAGGGAGAGTTCTAAAGGGGGGAGGATTGTTAGAGGGAGGTGGTAATCAAAAACAAAATACTGGGGAGGGGGGAAGGGAGTAAGGGGAAAGGGAAGAGAAAAATATAACTTTGGGTAAATAAGATGGCAGGAAATATAGATATAGTCATTTTAACTGTGAATGTGAATGGGATGAACTCTCCCATAAAACGGAAGCAGATAGTGGACTGGATTAAAAGTCAGAATCCCACAATATGTTGTTTACAAGAAACACATCTAAAACATAGAGATACATACAGAGTGAAGGTAAAGGGCTGGAGAAGAATCTTTTATGCTTCAAGTGAACAAAAAAAAAAGCAAGGGTAGCAATCCTTGTCTCAGATCAAGTAAAAGCAAAAATAGATCTAATTAAAAGAGATAAGGAAGGAAACAATATTTTACTAAAGGGTACCATAGACAATGAAGCAGTATCAATACTAAACATATATGCACCAAGTGGTATAGCATCCAAATTCCTAAAGGAGAAACTAACAGAGATGCAAGGAGAAATAGACAGTACAACTATACTAGTGGGGGATCTCAACCTTGCTCTCTCAGAATTAGATAAATCAAACCACAAAATAAATAAGAAAGAAGTTAGGGAGGTAAACAAAATGTTAGAAAAGTTAGGTATGATAGATCTCTGGAGGAAATTGAATGGCGATAGAAGGCAGTATACTTTTTTCTCAGGGGTTCATGGAACTTATATGAAAATTGATTATGTGTTAGGGCATAAAAACCTCAAAATCAAATGCAGAAAAGCAGAAATAGTAAATGCAGCCTTCTCTGATCATGATACAATAAAACTCACACGTAATATAAGGCCAGGAGAATATAGACCACAAGTTAATTGGAAATTAAATAATCTAATCCTGAATAATGAATGGGTGAAAGAGCAAATTATAGACACAATCGATAATTTCATCCAGGAGAATGACAATAAGGAGACAACATACCAAAATTTGTGGGATATGGCCCATAAGGGGTAACTTTATATCTCTAGATGCTTACTTACATAAAATAGAGAAAGAAAAGATCAATTAATTGGGCTTACAATTAAAAAAAAAAAAA
>JAJPUD010002541.1:0-53579 GCA_023553655.1 Myrmecobius fasciatus
TCGCTCTGCCTACCCATGAGCACTTAATGTTTTTCGAATTGACTAGGACTGATTTTATTTATGTGGAAAGTGTTTTGTAGTTTAGTTCATATAGTTTCTGACTTTCCTTGACAGATAGATTCCCAAATATTTTATACTATCAACAGTTATTTTGAATGGAATTTCTTTTTGTATCTCTTGCTGCTGAACCTTGTTGGTAGTATATAAAAATGCTGATGATTTATGTGGATTTATTTTGAATGCTGCAACTTTGCTAAAGTTGTGAATTGTTTCTAGTAGTTTTTTTAGCTGAGTCTCTAGGGTTCTCTAAGTACACCATCATGTCATCTGCAAAGAGTGATAATTTGGTTTCTTCATTACCTACTCTAATTCCTTTTATCGCTTTTTCTTCTCTTATTGCCAAAGCTAACATTTCTAATACAATATTAAATAGTAATGGTGACAGTGGGCAGCCTTGTTTCACTCCTGATCTTATTGGAAATGGTTCTAGTTTGTCCCCATTACATATGATGCTTGCTGATGGTTTTAAGTAGATGCTATTAATCATTTTAAGGAAAAGCCCATTTATTCCTATACTGTCTAGTGTTTTTAATAGGAATGGGTGTTGGATTTTATCAAATGCTTGTTCTGTATGTATTGAGCTAATCATATGATTTTGTTAGTTTGGCTATTAATGTAATTGATAGTTTTTCTAATATTGAACCAGCCCTGCATTCCTAGTATAAGTCCTACTTGGTAATAGTGTACTATCCTGGGGATGACTTTCTGTAATCTCATTGCTAATATCTCATTTAAAATTTTTGCATCAATATTCATTAGGGAAATTGGTCTATAGTTTTCTTTTTCTGTTTTCACCCTACCTGGTTTAGATATCAGCACCATATCAGTATCATAGAAGGAATTTGGTAGTATACCTTCTGTCCCTATTTTTTCAAATAGTTTGTATAGTATTGGATTTAATTATTCTTTGAATGTTTGGTAGAATTCACATGTAAATCCATCTAGCCCTGGAGATTTTTTCTTAGGGAGTTTGTTAATAGTTTGTTCTGTTTCTTTTTCTAAGATGGAGCTATTTAAATAATTTATTTCCTCTTTTGTTAACCTGATCAATCTAAATTTTTGTAGATATCCCTCCATTTCATTTAGATTATCAAACTTACTGGCATAAAGTTGGTCAAAGTAATTCCTAATTATTACTCCAATTTCCTCTTCATTGGAGGAAAGTTCTCCCTTATCATTCTTGAGACTAACAATTTGATTTTCCTCTTTGCTTTTTCTTATCAAATTAACTAAAGGCTCATCTATTTTGTTGCTTTTTTCTTAGAACCAACTCTTAGTTTTATTTATTAATTCAATAGTGTTTTTATTTTCAATTTTACTAACTTCTCCTTTTATTTTTAGAATTTTCAATTTGGTATTTAATTGAGGGTTTTTAATTTGTTCTTTTTCTAGTTTTTTTAATAATAAGCCCAATTCGTTGATCTTTTCTTTCTCTATTTTATGCAAATAAGCATCTAGAGATATAAAATTGCCCCTTATAACCACTTTGGCTGTATCCCACATATTTTGGTATGTTGTCTCCTTATTGTCATTCTCCTGGATGAAATTGCTGATTGTGTCTATGATTTGCTCTTTCACCCATTCATTCTTCAGGATTAGATTATTTAATTTCCAATTAACTTTTGGTTTATTTTCTCCTGGCCTTATATTGCATGTGATTTTTATTGCATCATGATCTGAAAAGGATGCATTTACTATTTCTGCCTTTCTGCATTTGATTTTGAGGTTTTTATGCCCTAACACATGGTCAATTTTTGTATAAGTTCCATGGACTGCTGAGAAAAAAGCAAACTCCCTACTGACTCCATTCAATTTTCTCCATAGATCGATCATACCTAATTTTTCTAACAATTGGTTTATCTCCCTAGTTTCTTTCTTGTTTATTTTGTGGTTTGATTTATCTAATTCTGAGAGAGCAAGGTTGAGATCCCCCACTAGTATAGTTTGGCTATCTATTTCTTCTTGCATCTCTCTTAATTTCTCCCCTAGGAATTTGTGTGCTATTGCACTTGGTGCGTATATATTTTGTATTGATATTGCTACATTATCTATGGTACCCTTTAATAAAATATAGTTTCCTTCCTTATCTCTTTTGATTAGATCTGTCTTGGCTTTTACTTGATCTGAGATAAGGATTGCTACCCCTGCTTTTTTTGTTCACCTGAAGCATAATAGGTTCTGCTCCAGCCTTTTATCTTCACCCTATATGTGTCACTATGCTTTAGATGTAATTCTTACAACATATTGTTGGATTCTGGTTTTTAATCCAGTCTTTTATCTGCTTCTGCTTTATGGGAAAGTTCATCACATTCACATTCACACTTCGAATAACTAATTCTGTATTTCCTGCCATCTTATTTATCCAAGTTATGTTTTTCCCTTTCCTTTCCTCTTTCTCCCTTTCCCCCTCCTCAGTATTTTGCTTTTGATGACCCCCTCCCATAAATAATCCTCCCCCCTTTAGAGCCCTTCCCCCTTTTTTACTCCTGTCCCCTGATTCTTCTAATTTCCCTTCTATTAGTCTATCCCTTTCTTTTCCTCCTTTCCCTCCCACTTCTCTATAAGGAAGGACAAGTTTCTGTGTGAAACCAAATGTGTTTAATATACACTTTTAGAGTCCAGTCTGATGAGAGTAAGGTTTACACACTACTCATCTCCCTCCCTTCTTTCCCTCAGTTATATTCGGTTTTCTTTGCCTCTTCATGAGATTTTACCTTATTTTTACCTCCTTTGTTTTAACCTTATTTTACCACCTTTTCCCTCTTTCCCCCAGTATGATAGCCTTTCCCCCTCTGGTTTTCTTTTTCTTATTATCAAAGTAATATCAAATTAAACCCCCAAACTTTAAGCATCCCCATAGTAGAAATAAAGTTCTCAAGAGTCCTTTCTTTTTTACCTTTTTATGCTTCTCTTGAGTTCTGTGTTTGGATGTTGAATTTTTTGTTCAGATCTGGTCTTTTCATTAGAAGTAGGTGAAATTCACCTATATCATTAAATGATTAAATGATTAAATCTTTTTCCCTGGAGGATAATGTTCATTCTAGCTGGATAGGTTATTCTTGGCTGTAATCCAAGTTCCTTTGCCTTTCGGAATATCTGGTTCCATGCCCTTCGGTCCTTCAATATGGAGGCTGACAGATTTTGTGTGATTCTAATTATAGATCCTCGGTATTTGAATTGTTTCTTTCTAGCTGCTAGCAAAATCTTTTCCTTAGTGCCATAGTCCTGAAATTTAGCCACGATATTCCTTGGGGTTTTAATTTTGGGGTCTGTTTCAGGAGGTGATTGGTGAATTCTTTCATTGGTGATTTTGCCTTCTAATTCTCCAACCTCAGTGCAGTTTTCTTTCAGGATTTCCTGGAAGATAGTGTTTGGATTCTTTTTCTTTTCATCATGGCTTTCTGGAAGTCCAATAATCCTTAGATTGCCTCTCCTAGATCTATTTTCCAAGTCAGTTGTTTTTCCTAGGAGATATTTCATATTTCCTTCTATTTTTTTCATTTTTTTTTGTTTTTGTTTGAGTGATTCTTGGAGTCTTATTGAGTCATTCACTTGCATTTGTTCAATTCTTATTTTTAAAATGTTGTTTTCTTCAGTTACCTTTTTTAGCTCCTTTTGTAACTGGCCAATTTGTTCATTGCATACTTTTTCCACTTCACCAATTTTGTTTTTCAATAAATTGATGTC
Organism: Myrmecobius fasciatus; assembly: GCA_023553655.1. Classification (NCBI taxonomy): domain Eukaryota; kingdom Metazoa; phylum Chordata; class Mammalia; order Dasyuromorphia; family Myrmecobiidae; genus Myrmecobius; species Myrmecobius fasciatus. The sequence goes on from JAJPUD010002541.1 coordinate 3,748, forward strand.
ATTTCCATATCTCTTTTGCAGGGCATTATATCCTTCTTGCAGGGCATTATATCCTTCTTGCACTGATCTCAGTTTATTTTCCCATTTATCATCCAGCTCTCTTTTGAGATTCTTTATGCAATCTTCCAGGAAGGCCTTTTGAAAAGGGGACCTTGATGGCTTACTCTGGTGTTGCTTTTCCTATAGGAACCTCAGGATCTCTGGTCTGCCCTTCTTTCTCTCCATAAATGCTGTCTATGGTGAGAGCTCTCTTCTGCTTCTTACTCATTTTTAGGAAGCTTGGGGGTCTGTTTAAGGCTAGAGATGCCGGGGTTCAGTAATTTGCCCTGGGGCAATTCCTTTAATTAACTTCTGGTGCTGGGTGGGTGGAGCTAGGGCTTTGCCTGATTTACTCATTATAAAAGGCAATTCTGCCAGAACATCTGCTCCCAATCAGGGCAGAGTGTCCCGAGTGCCTCAGATACTCCCCAAGTGTTTGTAGTTTGGGGTTTCTGCCATGCTGAACTGAGTCCCCACTAGTTCTCTGCCCTCCATTCCGGATTGCATTGAGCAAACTGCTTACCCTCCTGCCCGAGTGAAATAGACCTCCTATGAACTTCTTCAGAGATAACTGCAAGCAGTGTCCAAATATTTCTGGATTCGTTGACTTAAAGATTAGTTCAGAGATATTGTTGATTTGAGAGAAGGTCAGAGGAGGACACAGAGAGTCACATTTTCACTCCACCATCTTGGCTCCGGAAGTGGACCTAGAGATTGTTTTCTACATGTCACAAAAGAGGTGCCGGGTTGACAACTGTCAAGTGCTTACAACATGAATCTAACTCAAGTACCATACCCCTTTTTTAGTGAAATGTATTCAAGTGGAGCCATCAGAATTATTACCCCATCCATATCCTTGTGCATATTACTATATCCTTTCATTCTTACCTTACAACTTCATTGTAAACTTTTTTTTTAATTTTCAAAGACTAACTTTCAAATTGGAAACTCACATGTAACTTGCAGATTGGAAACTTTCACATGTCTATGGAAAGAAAATAATAATAATCAAACTGTAATTTTGACATCTTGTACTCCATTTGTTCTTTATGCACATTTAAAAATATTAAAAAGCTTAGTATTTGGGTTGTTATTCAAGGTTAAATGATTATGCATATAAGTTAAAAATAAAAAAAGAAAACATTTTTGTTTGCATAAGACACTATCTAATATTTTTGCATCAGTAATTTTTGAGGACTAGACCTGTTATATAATTAAGATAGGGAGGTGTCAAAGAGGAAATTCCCCTCCCAATGTATATCTACATCTTCTATGCAATTTTTAAGTCAGGGAGACCTGCCTAAGACAATGAATCATCAAATTAAGATGCTTGTTACACAGACAGAATATGTGTGAAGTAGATCTCACACTCAAGTCCTTCTTAACTCTATGGGTAGCTCTCCTTATACTATTCCAGAAAGACTTACATTTACTTCATAACAATGCAAGCATTTTTCTCCTGTCCATTAAAAGTTCCAAACAGATCAAGATGACAAATACAAATCAACTTAGTGTCGCAGATAGCATGAATGCATATAAAATAGAAATTCACTGTCATCTTAAGTCTTTTGGGGTAGATATTGTCAGGGCAATGCTGATTTTTTCCTTGCCCTACTTCATCGATCTTTCTCCTGCCAGCAGCAACCAAAAAGAAAAAAAAAAGATCTGTTTAAAAATTAAAAGTATCTTGGCTTTACTGTATTTAATTATAGTTAGATACTTCAAGATGAGGGTAGGTGTAAGGATTGGGTTCTACTTAATTATAGATGGGCAGTAGGGAATGTGTTGATATTTGCTTCTATCTATACTATTAAACCCTAAGGAATGGAGATGGCAAAATAATGTTTTAGATCAGGACCATAAAGTACTATCTGTGCTTTCATTTTGACTCATTTGCTAAATAATATGGGAAGGTAGTTCTCAAGCTCTAAAACCATAGAATAATACATACCTTTCCTAAGAAAGGATCAAAATCTGTTTAATGAAAAGGCCATATTGACTGTATGTAAAATGACCAAAGCCAATGCATACATATCATCGCCATGGAAACTTCCCACCACAGCAGGAATTTATGTTATTTCCTAGGGACATATGCCTGTGGTGTGCACGTATCTACCACCGTTGCCTTGAAATCTTCATATTGCATTAACATCATCCTTTTTAAGATTAATACTTTTTTGCTTACATCTATCTCATGCACTATGTAAATACTGTAACTAATCTCTGAATTGCCCACGTTTGTCTGATGTAGGATAATGATTTTTTTTTTTTTGCTGTGTGAAATATACCTTTCTCTAGAACTGTTATTTACTTAGTTCTTGAATAAAAAATTATACTCTTTTAAAGAATTAGAACTTAATTGTCCCATTTGTTTAATTTTTTTTTGTGGAAGAAAACTCATGGCCTCATGATTAACAATAACAAAAACAACAAAATAAGCTTCTAGGATAAATAGTAAATATAGGTACATATGGGGGAAATGTAGTTTGTAACAAATACTATACAATAAATTCAAAAATAAATAAATCAGGCCAACTAGGTGGTGCAGTAGATAAAGCACCCGCCCTGAAGTCAGGAGGACCTGAGTTCAAATCTAGTCTCAGACACTCAGCATTTCCTAGCTGTGTGACCCTGGGCAAGTCACCTAACCTCAATTGCCTCAGCAATAAATAAAAATAAAAATAAATCAAAGGTAGTAGTGAAGTACCTCAATTATATTTCTATAGATAAAAGTCCTGCTAATATTTTTTGCATTACTATAATTGAAAGAATATGTTTTGTATTGTTTCTACTTGTCTATTAAAAATATTCATGGGTGACAACTTGGCTAAGTGAATAGAAAGCCACTTTTCATGTATCATCTTCCTTCATTATAACTTATAATAATAAATATGCATAGATATTGATTTTAGAATTTAGAAACCCATACATTTCAAACCCTTATGAGTGCCTTTCTACTATACTACTACACTGAGACTGCCAAAGTTACCAGATAATCCCTTAATTGCTAAATCCAAATTCTTGTTAATTTCAGGCATATGATAAATCAAATTCTGTTAATACTTTTGTTTATATCTCCAGGGAGTACCTGTAGGCCAGTCTTCCATATAGTTGTAACTTCCTTCTATCTGCTGGTTTCATAAATATCAAGAATGGCAAGATTTTTTTTAAATCAGCAATCATCCTTCCACTCTCAGAAAACATTGATATTATATGCCACCGCTTTCTGAATTGGCATCTTGCCGATTGACCTTATAAAGTTTCTACAGCAGTATATATATCAGCTTGTTGATCACTGAATAAAGATAACACATTAATAGTATCAGTAATAAAGTTCAAGTTTACATATAGTCATAGAATTATGTGATTTTTAACATTTTCTGCATTCATCTTTTATGACTGTCATATTTACTGCAGAAGTCAAAGGAGGACATATAAGATTGAAAATTGTTTTATGTTTTTAATTTTATGAGTTAGCCTGAAAAAATAATTTTAGCAGTGGTCCTGTCATTACTTAAGACAACTAGTCCTAAAAAGCAGATTTGTTCTGTTGCTGGGACATTGAAGAATCATTCTAAAAGATATGACCATGAGAATCCATGGTCATCCGTATGCTATAATAAGGCACTGGATTAGGTAGAATCCTAATACATAGTAGATTCTTAATGTTTGATTGATTAACTTTGTTGAAAGAACTGGGGATACCTAGAAAAAAATAACTAATCTTTGGCCTACTAGAGTTTACAATTTCCTTCCAGTGGGGCAATGAATTGATGGGGAGCAATATAATCTATTCACAGACAGAAGCTAGAGAAAACATTAACATCCAAATACAGATGTTATCATAGAAAAAGGTGCCTGAGAAAGAATTTTCAAATAGTAATGGAAGGAAGCAGAAAGGCAACCAAGAGAGCCATTGTCATGAGAGTCAAAGAAAAAAGGAATATTCAGAAAGTAGTGGCATTTGATATCAATGCTTTCTGAGAGTGGAAGGATGATTGCTGATTAAAAAAAAATCTTGCCATTCTTGATATTTATGAAACCAACAGATAGAAGGAAGTTACAACTATATGGAAGACTGGCTTTTTTTTAATTAAAGCTTTTTATTTGTATAACATATGTATGGGTAGTTCCTCAGCATTGATCTTTACAAAGTTTCCCATTACAAATTTTACCCCCAGTCCCCTCCCCTCCCCTAGATGGCAGGAAGTCCACTACATGTTAATAATGTTGAAATATTTCACAAGTTGTGCAAGAAAAATCCTATCTACAAGAAAAAAAAAAAAGAAAATCAGAGAAAGGCAACACAATGCAAGCAAACCTCAATAGAGAGCATGAAAATGTTACGTTGTGGTCCATATTTCATATCCCTCTCTCTGGGTGTATATGGTTTTCCTCACTGAACAATTGGAACTGTTTTGAGACAATTCTTTGTTGCAGAGAGCCATGTCCATCAGAATTGATCATCATGTAATATTGTTGTTGCTGTGTATAATAATCTCCTGGTTCTGCTCGTTTCCCTCAACATCAGTTCATGCAAGTCTCTCCAGGCCTCTCTGAAATTGTCCTGCTGCTTGTTTCTTACAGAGCAATAATATTCCATAACATTCATATACCATAATTTATTCAGCCACTCTCCAATTGATGGGCATCCATTCAGTTTCCAGTTTCTAGCCACTACAAAAAGGGCTGCCACAAATATTCTTGCACATGTGGGTCCCTTTCCCTCCTCTAAGATCTCTTTGGGATAGAGGCTTACAGGTACTTCCTGGAGATATAAAGAAAAGTAATAAGAGTTTGTTTTATCATATGCCCAGATTTAACAAGAAACATCATTTCATGGGACATTTTGTTATTTTGCAGTGCTCCTGTTAAGTATTTGGAGGATAAGGATGGGGGGAGAGACTATCAACAGATAATAAATAGATTGTATCATTTTATGAAGAATTTAATAAGGCATTCCAAGTTAAATCATACATTTTGATACTCAATCAGTTCTATATAAAGATGTGAATAGGCAAGAAAGTTAATCAATAGACTGAAAAGCATTAATTCGGGCACTTGCGTGGCAAAGTGAATAACACAGTGGCCTGTAGTCCAAGAAACTTGAGTTCAAATCAAAATTCAGATATCTACTAGCTGTGCGACCCTGAGCAAGTCACTTAACCCTAAATGCCTCCAAAAAAAATCAAGTACAATCTATATCAGATTGCTTGATGTCTTTGTTGGGGGTTGTGATTTGGGGCCTCATAATCTTATAAAAATGAATGTTGAAAGTTATCATCACTTGTAGGAGGAATCAATAAAATGTTATTTACATGAAGAAAGCATAAAACTGAGAATCAGGAAAAAAGGAATGAGAGATATTCAAGACTTTCAGACTACACAGAAAACTGATGGCTCTACATTATGAATATTTATTTTGAGAAAAGAATCAGCAAGTGCTGAACATGGCAGGCATCAAATAAGATCACATATTGCATGTGCATACACACAATACACATTAAAATTAGGAATGTTAAATAAGAGTAAGAGTAAAAATTGTCCTTCAGGAAATTTATCATCAAAAGGAAAAGGTCTGGTTATATGATGAAGGCAAAGAATAACAAGTAGATCACCAGAGTGCTCCACTGGCATCCTCATAATATTAGGAAAAAATGAGGGTAGCCTGAGGGAGGACTTGGATCGCAGTTGCATAAAAGAGATAGAATTGGATGGTTTATTATCCCCATTTTTGAGGAGAACATCTAAATTGATGAGATAATATATATCTCCACTTGAATTCCCAAGTGCCTAGCAAAGTACAGGTACTCATCAAATATTTGTTGAATTACATTGAATTAAGATAAAAATTTGAGTAAAAAGAAGCAAACTTCTCAATTTAAAAATAATCTGAGCGTATGTTTTATTCATGAAAGAATTATGCATTATAGATTGTGGTTATAGACTGAAGTTGAATAAAATTAACTCAGAAAATAATTAAGGAGTATTCAATAAAAAAGATCAGTGCTCATTGTATTTCTATTCAGGTTAAAATTACTTTATATATTATTATTTGTTAATTGAAGATATTTACTGTTGGGTATTAAAATGGAATTTTCCTTTAAAAGCTTTTTTTTTAAAAGAAATCCCTTTTCTGAAATATTTTCTGGGAAGTGGATGAGACTTCTGAGCATTTTGTGACAAATGATTAAATTTTCACATTATGGCAGTGAGAATTAACAAGATTTAACTGTATATGCCAACATTTCAAATCTTTTTAAAGGCTGTAATACAGCATTTCAGGTAACTTTCACATACCATTAGATATTGATTTTATGTCACAAAACCTTATACAAGAATACTTCAGATATGAAAAGATGCACAACCTTTCTAAGGCTTAAAAGATTTATTTTCTAGGTATTAAAAAATCATAATCAATTAAATGAGGCTGAAAGCCATTACTAGAGAGCTAGAGCTGAGCTTCCTAATCTTCCCAGTCCTTCCTTTATTTAATTCCATGACAGCCCATGAGTCAAAACTGAATATCCAGCTCAGTTCTATATTCTTTAGAGAGACATATGTGTTACACCTCAGTGTGATGGGAATAAGTTTCTTTAAGCCTGTCTCTTTCAATAGGTTTATGTTCAGGAAGATAATTTCTTTCCCAAAAGTAATGTTCTGCATAAATACCAACATGATGGAACTACTTCTAGGTAGACTAGACAGCTATGAATTATAGTGTGATAAGAGGAGGTAGGGATTTGCTCTCCCCCAATAATCCTCTTTTCACCAGTCAGCCAAAGTAGCTAAATTTTTTTATTAATCTCTCCTTTTGCTTAAGACCCATCTTAAATATCTTTTATAAACTGATTTCACAAATATTTATCAAGTGTTTACTCTGTGCAGAGGGGAATTTAAACAATGAAAAACTTCTTTATAAAACTTCTTATGTGTTAGGAGGAATAAGTCATGTGTATGTAATGACCATAAAGACAACATTTAAGTACTCAATAAAGCAGCTTTAAACTTTAATTATGCACTAGATAATTTGCACATTAATCATATGAACAATGAAACAATGAATCAAAAGTTGCACACTTAGCATATAACCAATAAAAATAGCATGCAATTAATAACACAAAAGCACAGTCATATAATAACAGTTGAAATATAGATAAACCATATCACTAAGAATCCCTAACGTGGATTACAGTTTCCACAGACAAATACTTATGGAATTATTATCAGTACTGAATAGCATTTTCATATTTATACTTAAACATCACACAATAAATGTTATGGAGGAAAATACCTACCTGTGGGAGGATAGAAAATAAATACAAAATAAAAGAAATCCAGATGTATTAATAAGGTTGTGTTTGGGTGAGTTTTTTTAAATTGGTTATATTATTTCAGCAATAAAAGAACAATTTTAAAAAAAGAAAATAAGGAAATGAATTTGTAAAATAAAAAACAGAAACTAAGCAAAAATAAGCCAACTTCTATTAGTCAAATCATCCAATAAAAAATAAAGATAATATATTAAAAATTTTAAATTTCAGAGCCTAAGGGTTTCTTAAGTAATTTTAATCAAAATACAAACCTTGCTCACAAAAAAAAGAAAGAAAAAAAAAACCCAGTAAAAATCATCTTGAAATAGTTCCTCAGGAAAAATCACTAGGTAGCAGAGGTGAGCACAGTCCACCCAGTCTGTCTTTATAAAGCCAGCCACAGAACAGACAAATTTATACAACTTAATCCCCTTCCTTTATTTTTAAAGGAATTAATTTTTTTAATAACTTGAGCTTTGTTAATAACTTTTTTTAAATCACAGCTTGAGTCTCTTCTTATTAGTTCAATTCTGGCTTTCAGAGAGAATTCACATCTACCCATATATTCACACATAGGAGTATCTAATATGAGATTTGTTTTCTTTCTCCCTCAAATAAGCTTACTTACTTACTAGTAAGATTACTCTAAATTTGGAATTCACATTTTAACAGGAACATTTTTAAAAAGGATGGGTACAAGTTTATTATTACTCAGAACCTTGATTTAAATAAGACATAAGAGAAGAGGAAATTCATAGCGCAAAAGTAATGCCCAATTACTATAACCACTATACTTTACTTACTATAATTACTATAAGCCAGTATAACTAATAAACAACTTACAACATATATCATCACCAATCTGAGGAAGCACCAACATCTGAATTCCTTGGCTGGAGGACTCATGGTCACAAGTATTCAGAGTCTCGTGTGGGAACCATTGCTAGGCAAATTTGTATAAGATTTCCTAGCCCAAATCCTTCAAGTTCTCATTTGATACATGACTCTTGAGATGTAGCAGCTCCTAGGTACAGGATGCTCTATCACAAGAGGCCCACCAAGGAGAATATTTGTTCATTCTTTTAGAAGGACTGTATTTACTCAAGGAACTGGCTGGATTTCCAGGGTAAACACAGGTAGGCAATAAAGGATACTCACTGATTAATGTACAAGGAAGGATGGCTTTCCTTTCTTTATGTTTTCCTAGAATTCTATCAGATAACTGCAAAAATGTTCTTATGTTCTCAGCAAAAAGAAATTACACAGGGACAGCTGGGTGGTGCAGTGGTTAGAGCACCAGCCCTGAAGTCAGGAGGACCTGAGTTCAAATCTGGTCTCAGACACTTAACATTCCCTAGTTGTGTGATCCTGGGCAAGTCACTTAACCCCAATTGCTTCAGCAAAAAAACAAAAAAAAAAAAGTTACACAAAAGACATGGCTGAGACTTACTTAAGATTCTTTACTCATTTTTAATTATTGGTTCTTTCAATTCCCCAGCCAGAAATCTCATAGCCATACTTTTAATCAAATAGGAATAACCCCCAGTATTTTAAATCTACTTCCTTTGTTTTTTTCCCTTTAAATTCCCCCTCATTTGCCAGTTTCATTGCTGCGTTTATCTAAGCAGAATTTGCAAATTCCAATCATCCAGATTTTAATTCACAAACATATACAGATCATCTCTTCCTGGATAAAACAATTTTTCAGCAGCTAGTTAATCTATAAGGGTAGCAAGACATCTGTTTGCTTCTATGAGGTGGCTGGATACAAGTGTTGTTTTTGGTTGCATCCTTAAGATTCATTCTACTGGCTCTGTAGTATGGCTTACTGTGTACTTTCCTGATAGCATCAGTTGGATTTACTTTTGTCTGCTCTAAATGATTCTGTGTTACAACTCTCTGAAGAGGTCATTTTCAGTGAATCAGAGGGAAAATAGAAATTTTTTTTTAAAAATCCATTGTTGTGTCATCCCATGCCAACAAAACAAAGAAAATCAAAATCAATCTGTCCCTTCTATTCATCCCAGCTTTCCATGATGTACCAGAGCAAAAATATGCTTTATCTTTAAAGAAAATAAATCTTTAAAAAATAAAGTCTTAGTCCAGAACTTATGTTGTGTTCTATTTTCACTAAAATTCCTGAGGCAAATTCTGGTTTTAGATACAATGACTAAAAAGTCAGGATGATCTTTTGCCTCCTAACAACAAAGTTGTTTCTCCCCTTTATATAATGAGCTACATTTATGTCAGAACCAATAAAAGTGTCCACTTACCTCCCCCCTTTACTTATACTCAAGCACTAGGATAGGATTATTCAAATTTCCCAAAGCTTTCAATAGTTGCTTCCTTACATTATGGAAGGGTAGTATGTTTATCAGTCCTTAAGACATGTTTGCCTACAAGCTAATTCAAATCCAGGGAATGGAGAATGGCAGCTTCTAATACAGACAAGTACTCAACAGAGTTTTTATATGAAGTTCCCTAGAAATCTGAAGAGAGAGATTCCAGATGGCTGAGGGGAGTGAAGGCAGATAGACAGGAGCTTCAGGAAAGAAATGGCTTAAGAGCTGAGCCTTAAAATACAAGAAGGATTTAAAAAGAAAAAAAAACATACAATATAGGTATAAAGAATTCTAGAATGAAGAAAAAAATTGAGCAAAGGCAGGAAATTTTTGTTGTTTGGAAATAATTTTCAGTCATGAACAACTCTTTTATAACCCCATTTGGGATTTTCTTGGCAAAGATACTGAAGTGGTTTGCTACTTTCTTCTCCAACTCATTTTATAGGCAAAGGAACTAAGGCATATAGTTGGGTGACTTTCCCAGGGTCACACAGCTAATCTGGGTCAGGATTTGAACTCAGGAAAATTAATCTTCCTGATTCCAGCCCCAGCACTCTTACCACTGAGCGATCTAGCTGCCCTGGAGGCAGAAAAAATGGATTTATAATATGGGAATGGTATCTAGCTAAAGCTAGAAAGGGAAAGGAATAAAACTATTAAACTAAAATAGCCTGAAAGTTACAGTAGGAATGCATGAGAACAATAGACTCCCACAGGGTGGTGATTATTTTAGAGGTGGAAAAAGAATCTTCACAAGGGAAAAAGGGGGAAGTTTAAAAAAAAAAAACAAGTAGGATGTGGTACTTAAAATTTTTGTCTGTAACAGTCTGAATATTTTTCTGTAGATAACTTGCTTAGACCCCTGGACTTTCACTTCGCTGGTAGCTATATTCTGAATAGATGACAAAGTCTAGCCCTGAATTATGTAATGACATTTTTATAACATTTTAAAGTTCACATAGCACTACAAATATTGTCTTATTTTATCCTCAGGACAACCCTGAGATGTTAGTGCTATGATTATTCCTGATATGAGACACAGAGAAGGTTAACTAGCTAATCTGTGTCTTAGGATTTGAACTCGTTTTTCTCAATTCCAGTAACTATGCACAGAGCTGCTCAGTTTCTTAAATCATTATTGAAATGAGTAGAATTATGGGGATTTCCTCCTCTTAGCTAATATTTGTTTATAGTTTCAAAGAACTCAAAACATGTTATCTTTTTTGGTTTTCAAAACAGACCTGAAAAAGGTAGCCGCAAATATATTTGCTCTATATCTGAAGAAAGAATTTTAGTAGATAAGATCTCAGACATTTCTCTCCTTGATTCTGCTGATAGTTTTCATCCCATGCATATAAGAAGTGTGGATGATATAAAGTGTGAAAGCATAGCTAACATGTTAGATGACTGAATAGAAATCTAAAATATTTAACAAATGAGTATCAGGAGATAATTCACTTAAGAAGAAATTCATTAGGAATACATGCAAAGTCTTTAACTCAAATTTATTTCTCTTATTTCCCAAGTACATTATTGGAGCAGTGTGTAATAACAGCTAAAGTGAAAAGCAAATAAAAAACCTAAGGGGTTAAGGTTACTTCAGGTTTAATGTGTGAATATAAAAACGAAAACCAAAGACCTAATGGTGACCATTGTGACCCTTTGGCATGACTACTCTTACAGAATTCTGTTAAGTACTGGGAATGATAATTTAGGAAGAACATGAAAAATTTGCAGTCTAAATTTTTTTCTCTGTTTTCCATTTAATGAACTTATTTTTAAATAATGTCCTAAAATACTTCCTTTTAAAAAATCATGCCTCCCCATGATAATTTTCATGATTCTTTTTCTTTTGTGAAATTTACTGAGGTTTTTTTAAGACAAAATATGATCAGAGGAGAACAAATTTAGATAAAGTTATAACAAAAATGAGAGGAAAAATTTGAAAATGTGTTCTTGGATAATACATCTATAAAAAAGTCAGTTACAAGCATGTTGATGGTAAATGGATGTTTGTGTGTATGATAAACATATGCCCATTTACATTTGTATTTTAGATCTCTACATCTTTTTAAGTATTTGGCATCTTCGAGATTGGTCTCATCTAACTGTCTCTTCTCTAGTCCTTGATTTTACAGGCAACACATGTCCTTCAGTTCTTTAGGCTTAACTGGTTGTATCAGATATAAAGTGACTATGATCAGAAGAAATGATGGGAAACTGCTAATTAAATAATTGTAGATGTTTAGCCTAGAAAAAATTGGGGAGCAGTACAGATTATAGCTGCTTTCAAATATTTGAAGGCCTGACATCTGGAAGAATGGTTGAGTACTTCTTAGCTTGCAAGGGTCGAACTAGGAGGAAAGGTGCAAAAAAGACAGGATTTAGATTAGTATGAAAAAAGTCTTTAATAATTGTTAATTCTGTTAAAAAGTAGAAGCTACCTTATGAGGTCTTCAAGTAGGTGACTATTAATGCTATAGAAGGAATTCTTAGTCAAGTATGAATTAGCGAGATGATTTGTGAGGTCCTTTTCACCTTTGGGCTTCTGTGCTCTTATGGAAGAAGGAATTTAGACAGAAAAACTTGTACCAAGGCCCACATGACTATTTAGTGATACAGTCTGGACTCAAACAGAACTCTTCTGTCTCTAAGGTTTTTGTATCACTATGCTTCTCTCAGCAACCTTACCATTTGTACTCATCTCAATAGTTATATCAGTTCCAATCCTGTGGGACTTTCCATTACAAAACATTAAACGACAACAATAAAACAAACAATGACAACCCCCCTCCCAACAAAATCCTAATTTATAATACTATTCCTTATAATTCTCAAGGGTATTTGATGGCAAGTTCTCTCAGAAAATTCTCTTTATCTGCATTAATTAATATTATAACCCTCCTGAAAAAAAACATAAAGATGTCTGTCTATGAAAGAAAAAAGAAAAATAAAAACCACAACCATTTAAAAACTCTGGAATGGGAGTATGTGTTTTATGTGGTAAGAGCATCAAAATTAAGACTCAATTGTTGCAATGAAACAGTCAAAACCAGTTTCTATTTAAAATTTGTTTGAATGGACAATATAGGCACACTTTTTTGAGGGATTTAAAACTGTGAACTTTTATTATGTATTTTAAGAGTACATAAGCTTAACAGGATTATTAGTAAATATTATTGTCTGTTTCTTCTGAACTTTCTTCTGTCCTCTTCTATGCATTTTTAAATGTTTCAAGTTTTGCCCTTTTTTCTTATTTTTGTATTATTTATGAACTTATTGACTCCCTCTTTCCATCCTCCGAATATATAATATGTCTACTTTAACAAATAATCATAGTCAAGCAGAAAAAAAGTCTATATCTGAAAATAAAGATATCAGTTTTATAGCTTTAGTCTATCCCTTCTCTGTCATGTGGGAGAAACATACTTCATCATCAGTGTTTTGGAGGGATGAGTGTTCTTGTTTGGATTAGGCTTCTTAAGTCTTTCAGATTGATTTTTTTCTTTCTTTACATGGTGTAAATCATGGTGTAAATTGTTCTGATTCTGATTCTGCTCACTTCATTCTGTTTCAATTCCCTCAAGTTTTTCTACATTTCTCTCGATCCATCCCTTGTGCCATTTCTTGCCACACCACAATAGAATCGTAAGAACATAGATTTAGATGCAGAAGGGACTTAAAGACTGAGTACAATTCCTTCTTACAGATAAGAAAACCAAAACCCAGTCTTGAGGTGGGATTTGAATTTAGGTGTTTTTAACACCAAGTTCAGTGCTCTTAATCTATTACATTCTTATACCGCATTTACCTTTGCTATTTCCTTATTGATTCCATACTTTGCTTCCAGTTCTTTCCTGGGGAAAATTGCTACAAACATTCCATTTTCACTTCCTTTAAAGACAAAAGGACAAACTGAAGGCATGCCATTAAAGTGAAATCATTTGAATAGAGGACTCAAAACCATGAAATGTGTAATAGTCTATAATCTATTGAAGTTATCAGGAGTGTAGTGGGGGGGGATATAACTCATGCTTGTGATTGGGTCAGTTTTGGAGTCATAACTAGGACAAAGGTCTGGTCAGAAACAGGTCTAGTGTTTTGGCTCTCAAAATATGTGCCATGCACATTAAGCCTATTTCCCTAAAGGTGCAATTTATAATTGCAATTACATATACATGTGTGAATCTTTCTTGAGGATGTCCAGACTCCTCTCAGAAAAGAATAGTTTTTTTGTTTTGTTTTGTTTTTTCAGAAAAAAAGAGGAGGCAAAGAAAGGAAAGGGTAGAAATATTGTTCTGATGTATTAAATCAAAGGTTTTGTTCATTATAGGGTATAATTTAGTGTAAGAACAGTAATCCCTAACCCAAACTAAAACTTGAAACTTACTTTCCGTTTTCTCCAGAGAATATTAAATTGGACCTTGAAGTAGTTATTTTCCTAACAATTCGGCTCATGATAAGAAGGATAGATTCTTCTCCCTCCCCCCTTGTTTAGAACCTGAAAATATATTAGAAATGATGATTTCTGATATTAGCCTTGCTCCACCTCAACTTAAAAGAAACAGGAAGAATTCCAGGAAGGCAGAAGGACTGATCCATACACGCCTACACACTATATCTGCTTTGGTGAGGTGCTGAGAAAAGACAGCTTCACAGCTGAATGATGTGGGACGTTCTGGAAATTTGCTGTGCTCATTTGCCAAGAAAGTTTGCTTTGTATTTTTATCCATTTATCCTCTAACAGCTAGAAATGAGACAAAACAGATTAAACCAATGCATTACTAGTCTGAATGCATTTCATTTGCTCAAAGAGAGCTGGGAAGGAGGTTATTGTTGGTTACAGAAAAGAGAAGAGGTTCTAATTTCCTGGGCGTTTTCACAAGAAAAGGACTCCAGACAAACCAATGAGATTTATATTGATACAGACTATTAAATCAATCCAAAAGCAGAGAACAAATTAAATGAATCTAGACTGTCTTGTAAATATTCTTGTCCTAAGGAATACATACATACATATATATATATGTATATATATATATATGTCATCAATGTTTTAGGAATGAACTTGGTAAGTGGAAGCAAAAGAAAAGCCCTTTTGAGGAAGTGTAGCCAGGCACATCTCTCTCCCTTATAATCCTTCCCATTATTAAGCCCTATGAGGATAAGATGAAAGTACTGACTAAGGAAAAATTCATACCTATTGAATACTAGAAGGGAAAAATTGGAAATAGAGTGTGAGGACCAGAAAAAGGTCATTTTCTTTTGCCAAACAATTTCATTCTCTCAACTACAATTAGACTATCAAATATAGTTTTTGTTTAGGATTTATTTTGTGTAGAGGATGTAAACAGATGTCTTACAATAAATCTTAGTAAAATTTGGACTGGGAAATATAGTATGTGGAACAACATAATGTATGTGTGTGGGAAGACCCAGAAAATTAAATTGGAGATAATAATGGAAGGCCTTGAATAGGTAGTCCTTTAAGAATTTTATAATTTTCCTTAGGGGAAAGAGAGAAACATTGAAGATTTTTTATCATAGAACAAATATGATCAGGTCTGTGCCTTATCCAGTTCCTTTGTTATAAAGAACATAGATTAGAATAGAGGGAGAGGTAGGAAAACCAATTAGTTGACTGTTTTCATAGATTACATGAAGGGAGAAGGAAACAAACATTTATTAAATGCTTACTGCCTTCCAGGTAATGCTAACCACTTTCAAAATAAGGTATCAGTTTATTCTTAAGAACAATACTGGAGGTAAATGCTGTTATTACTCCTATTTCACAGTTGAGGAAACTGCAACTGGCATAAGTTCATATAGCTGTAGATCATAATGTATTTCATGCTATAAATAATTATAGAAATATAGATTTGGGCATCAATTGCATGAAGATGATAGATGAAGGAAGCAGTTGAAATTACTAATGGATAATATAGACTGATAGCAGATGACATGTAAGAGAACTTTCTTAGGGAGATACCTGCATTTAGAGAATCATACTAGTAAAGTGTCTTAGAAAAGGGAAACAGATGGGTAGGTGCCAGAACAAAAAAACAATTTTTCAAAAACAAAGAGAAGAAAATATTTTAAAAAATAAGCAATGATGTCAAAATCTGCAGAGGGGTTAGAGAATGAGGATTTCTTTTTAAAAGGCTATTGTATTTAGCAGTGTAGATAATTGTAAATCTCTGAGAATTTAGATTTAGTCAAATGTTGGGAGAGATTAAGGAATGAGTAGGTGAAGAAGGAACTCAAGTTTTGTGCTTAAAAAAAAGGAAGATGCAAACCAATAATTTAAGGGAAGATTGAGATCAATGTTTTTCTTTTTTTTACAAAGAGGTGAGACTTGAATGTTCATAGGCCCCAGTTACTAAATAGGAAGAGACTTAATGTTTTTTTTAATATGATTAGTAGGTAAGGAAGGAAGAATATTTGATTAAGGATAAGTAAAGGAATTTATGATGGCAAAAAGAAAATTAATATCCAAATTTTGTTGTGCAGAGCAGGGAAGAAAAAGGATGGCAAGATATCATTAGATTTTTTTTGTTAAATAGGAAATAAAATGATTTGCTATGAAAGTGGGGGGGAGTTGGAGAATTGTAAGAAAAGGAAAAGGAAATAATAGCTGTTTCTGGGAATATGATAATCAATCTAGGATAAATTAAAGGATGCTCATGCAACAATAGAAAAGAGCCTGAATTTAAATAGGATGAATTTGCAAATGTTATCGTCACTAAATTGTATGAGTTGCTCTAGTAGCAACTTTAGAGTAGAAGAGAAGGCAGATGTGAGGAGAGACCAAGCCTTGAGAATTGGAAGAATATAAACAATGCCAATAGTAGAGGTCTCTGGAAAACAAAGAATTGATTTTGGAAGAGTAGAGTAAGAGAAGAAAAAGCAGCAGATTATTAGGGAGAAAGCTCTGTTTAAAAGTCATGGATATGAAATATTTTGAGGTATTGGTAATGTCTTGCGTATGATTCAGATTGTTAGATCAATTAATCGCTGGTGGTGGAGAGTGGAGAAATTATACCCATTCATTTAATAATGATAAATTGTTATGTCTTCACAATGACTTAAAATATACAAATATTTTCTACTTGAATTTGATCGTTTCTGTTTCCCTATTAATATTCAATTTGAGTGTTTGATAGTAAAAAAAAAATTCTGACAGATAACGTTAACTGAGTTAGTGGTATAGAGTCATGCAGTTCTACACTTTGCTGCAGTCATATGGACTAACATACAAATGGAAAAATAGCTTGATAATTTACCGAGATCACAGAAACCATTTAATATCCTGTCTTCTCCCAATAATCTACTAAATCACCCTGTGTTTTTCGGTGTTACTTAGCATTGACTCTATTCTGCAAGTCATCGTCAAGATATCCTTAATGCAATCATTAGCTTCAGTGTTCCAAATGGCATCTTTTATCTACCATTCAGAGATTTAAATTGCTCTCTTAGAGTCAATAGATTGTTTTTTCTTCACACAGACTATCAACATTTATTAAGGTTCAGTGTCCACAGATTTAAACATAAATGAAACAGTTAAATGAAATGAGACTTTTTCTTTCTTAAAGTGGCAAGATTCATCTCTTGCAGAGTTTTCTTCACCTTTTCTTGCATAAAGCTTTTTAAAAAAAAAACATACTACAACTCCAGTAAAACTAGAAATATGGAGTGTAATGCCAATGCTGTATTTTGTAGGGTATTACTATTCCCTGCATCATTTTTAACACTAGCACTTTCAACATTTCCAGATAAAATGCAACACAAAGTAATCTTTGTTGATATAGATGTGTACTTAATATTTCTGAAGGTCGTTATCTTTTTTAGACCAATCATAATACTTCTAAAAAGAGGACTATTGCTTTGTCTTTAACGCATCAATGGCCAAGTTTATTTTTCCTTTCTTGGTCAATTCAACTCAGTTTGAACTAATATGTTAAATTGCAATTAACACTTATTGGCACTGAGGAAACAAAATTATAAAGGAATTCTTGCTGCCCCCAAAGAACTTTCATTTTATTGTAGAAGCTGGTTTCCTATTACCAGAGATGATCCTTGCTTGTCATTATCTAATTTCCAGGTTATGTAATCCATCCATTTAGAACATTGCTTAATCTGAGCCTAATACCTTTGGGGACAGTTCTAAAAGACAAATTATACATATATTCAGTTTTGATTCTGAATTTCTACTGCAATAGCATAGGTATGGGAAAGGGACAACAACTTAGGAGAAACACTGGATATAGATTTAGATATATATCCATATATACAGATATGTACATATATACATACAACACAAGTATGTACATATACATATATGCATGCATGCATACATCAATACACATATCCATATATATATATATATATATATATATATATATATGTAATATGATCCTGAAAGAGAAAGTGATTACTTTTTCATTATATGTTTAGCAGTTCTTTACTGCAGGAGCAGTTGGCCTCAAACAGAACACAGTTTTAAAAATTCAAATGAAAATCACAGCAGAATACTATTTTGGGACATAGGTATATGGCATATTGAAATGATTCCAAACTCAAATTATTTCAGTACTATTATTGTAACAAGCACAATACTAAAAGGGTAAAGTATGAGAGGATTTAATATGGGAAGAACTCTTAGAAATAGTCGTTAACTCCTTAATTTTACATCTAGAGGAAAGGTAGTTATACTACATAGTTTTCTGGAGCAATTCAAGAAAGGCAAATGATGATGATAAACCTCAGCTGTGATTTGTCATATATTCATAAACTCCTCGGGCTGATTGAGATATAAAGTATATTTTTATAATGAAATGAAGACTCAAATTGGGTCACTTGCCTATTATCATCCTATCTGTTATTGCTGTTTGTGCTTCATTCTTGAATTGTACCATATCATCAGGAAGATGATGTCATCTTCATATCTGTAGCAAACCAGAAGCATAATTAGATACTGCAGGTTCCCTATGCGGCATTTTTTTGTCGATTGTGTCAGAACAATGCAAACAATAAAAACACAGTCTTGTGGGGAAAGAATTGGGTTGTGAGTTTGGAGATTCAAGTTCAAGTATTGGTTCTTCCAGGTACTCATTATATGACCTTGGAAAAGTTACAACCTATTGGATTTCATTTTCTCAACCATAGCATGAAAGGATTGTATTAGAAATTAGATATTATTAACTTGAATCCATGAACTATTTTTTTTTATTTTGGTATATATATGCATATATATATATATATGTACACAGATATAGACATATCTTAATATAGTTTTCATCATAGTCTAGTCAATTTTATGCACTAAAATTTACTCTGAAAAATAGTTCATGTGATTTGACAGACTGCTGAAGAGATTCATGATAAAAAAATGGTTAAGAACCCAGGGACTAGATGATTTCCTAGAACTCTTCCAATTTTAAAAGTCCATAATTTTGAAGTTATAGAGCTTTTATTTGTTGGATGGTTTGTTTTCAAATTAAAGTTTCTTCCTAAATTTCTAGGCTTATTTATGACTACCAAGTGCTATCTTGATTTGACATCTCATAATTCAGTTCACCATGCATTTGCAAAAATAGCATCCTGACCACAATTTTCCTCCATCCACTTTCCCCCCTTAACCACCAGTGTAACCTGATAGATTGTGCTTCCTCTCTGACTTTTCCTCAAATCCCATAATTCCCTCAATAATTTCAAGTTTTTCTTGAGAGTCTTTAGAAAATAATTTATGGTTTATTTAGAAAATAGTTTCTAAAAGCTGATAAAACAGGGATGATTAATGGTCATAAGCATGTATACATCGGAGCGAATATATATACAAACACATGCCAAAGCATTACTATTACATTTGGCTGAAGGATAAGCAAATAATGGACTAAAATCTTGAGTTTTTAGTTACTTTAAATTAGATACAATAGGATAATTCCAATTTTTATATTTGTCACTAAGAATCTTCTTTTGGACCAGACAGTTTTTGACATATACACATGCACATGCATATATGTATACACACACACACATATATATGTATATACACAGACACATATACACAGACATGCACATAAACATATTTATGTATACATGCATAGATACATGTGTATGTGCATATATAGATACATAAAATATATCTATATCAGAGATAAATTGATAATATATAATCTATATATTAAATCAATTGATGATTTGATGAACTGTATTCCAGGCAGTTAGTAAAATAAAATGTATAAATTTGGCTTGCTTAAATTTAAAAAAAAATTGTCATTGTTGCTAAGCTTAAATATCTTTGATTAAATTGACAAGACAGTTCTCACCAGCTGGCATGGCTTACCATAGTTTAGGAAATATTTTCTGTTTTAAAGTTAACATGTATTCTGCCCATCTACAGAGGGACATAAAAATGAAAAAAAAAATCACATCAAAATGTGCATGGTGTTTAATTAAAAGTAAATAACAGCTGCTGCTTTACATTGTTGGAGATAAGTAACTTACAGAAATGAGTAATTTCATATTTAGTTTTTCTTCATGTTATGTAGATTGTTCAGTCAGATAGATTAAACTTTGTGCCTCAAGTGACCTTGAGTATTTAACCATCTGCTCAGGCAGAGTAGGGAAGAAGCTGGACCTAAGAAACAGCCTGAGTAAGGCCTGAAGAGACTGTTTCCCAGATAAGTTATGTTTGCTCATGTGGGACTGAGGGAATGAAGAATTGCTCAGCTGCTTGTGGATATAGTTTGGAATTCCTTGCAGGAGGAAAAATAATGCTGCTTCTTTGGGTCTATCAGGGAATATCTATCTTCTTAGAAGGGATACTTAAAATTAGAATTTAGAACATAATCCACAGGGATCACATATCATTTAAGGATCATATGTGAAAATTAGAGAAAAGACTGGTCATTTCACTCCTCTGCATTTGTACAATGAATTGTCCTGTACACTACATGTTGAAAGAATTTGTTTAAAATCTATATTGTAAAGCTATCTTGTAACTGGGCACGCAAAGGATTTTACAAGTGGCAAGATGGCATAGTGACTGTACAACTGACTCTAGCCAACTAAGTTCATATTTTAGTGTTCTCCACTATTCTCTAACATTATAAGTTGCAGAAAAACTGTAGAACTGCTTTGGAGGAGGAAGATTTCTTGTGATATATCAATGAAATTACAGGTCTGGAAACTACCCACTTCTAAAAAGAAGGGGAGGATTAAGTAATATTTTACTAGTAATATTTTAGACTGTTAAGATTTCAAATTAATGTAACTTTAAGCACATAAAAGGAAGCAGTATCTTCTTGTGCCAAGTTGATTTACTTAGTTGACAATATTAATCCAGGTTCTGACACACTAACCTGTAATCATAGACAAAGCACCTGGTGCTATATTTTGGTGCTATATTTTCCTCATCTGTGAAATGGGGTATTAAGCCTATTGTGTCAGTCTGTTAGTCAACAAGCATTTATTAAATGCCTACTTAATGCTAGTCTTTGTGATAAGTGCTTGGGATAATAATAATAATGATAAATCATTATTTATTAATAAATAATAAAAATATATAAATAATATATTATTTACAAAATAAGATATAAGAATGATGATGATGGTGATAAAATAAAAATAAATAAATAACAAAAATTAAAAATGATAAAAGGCAGTCCAGACTCTCAAGGGGGAAAAACTCAACATAATATAAATGAGTCATTTTCATATATAACATCAAAAATCTTGAAATTAATAGATGCATTTCCTGCCATTTTCATCACTGTGTATTTTTCTTTGTGAAAGTCCATCACTCTCCTTACTGGTAAGTATTTATTTACTGAATACATCAGTGATCCATCACTTCGGATGGCACTTTTAAAAGTCATCTTTAATTCTATCTCCTTTGGGATATGCCATTATCTTTGTTTTAATTAAAAATATTAAATGGTTCTCACTATTTCCTTAGAGGATTTTTAAAATGTTATTATTAATGTGGGTTTGGGGTCTGGTTAGTTTTTTCACTTTTTGTATATGAAAATCCATGAAATGAGCTAGTATGGTATAATATACATGAATGTTTACATGAATATGTATGAATACAGGAAAAAAGAAAGAATTTACTAAGCATTTAGTAAATTATAGGACAATATTAAACACTGAGAATATAAATGAAAAAGAAAAAAAAAAACAGTCCTTCATGGCTCTCTGCAACAATGAAATGTCTGAAACCAGTTCCAGTTGTTCAGTGAAGAAAGCCATATATACCCAGAGAGAGGGACATGAGATATGGACTACAACATATCATTTTCATGATCTCTATCAATGTTTGTTTGCATTGGGTTTCCTTTCTCAGATATTTTTTGTTCATGTAGATATGATTGTTCTTGCACAGCAAGATAAATATGGAAATATGTATACATATATTCGACTTGTCAAGTATTTTAACATAATTAACATGTAGTGGACTTCCTGCCATCTAGGGGAGGGGAGGGAACTGGGGAGAAAATTTGCAACAGAAAGCTTTGTAAAGATCAATGTTGAGGAACTATCCATATATATGTTATGCAAATAAAAAGTTTTAATTAAAAAAAAAACCTCTAGGAGCCTACATTCTATTGGGAGGATCAATACACAAAAAAATATGACATGGAAGGAAGGAAATTTTGGTACAAAAATTTTCTAAGTTAGTAAATGGAGTTATAAGTGAGGAAATAAATTGACACATTCCCTTCAGAAATAAGAACAATGTTGATTTTATCATGGTTCTATAATGAAAAGCAAAGGAGGTAAAGCAACAAATGGCCAGCCAATAGGAAATATACTAAAACTTGGGTGAGACCATCCTGAAGTGATGGACAAGGGGAGGCACACATCAATCAGGACAACTGGACCACAGAGCAAGCATTCCAGAGATAAAAGAGCTAAAACTTCTAGGGCATGTTCTCAGGCCCTGTTTTCATCATGGCTCTTATGAAAATGACCAAAGTGCAAAGAGTTAAAATGGAGAATTCCAAAGCTTGTGCCAATTGGCTTTAAAACCATAAGTGATATAAAAATATTACCAAAAAAATTCTACTAGAATGCTGAGACAGAATTGTAGTTAAGTAATTTCCCCTTTCAAATGAAAAATAAGAAATTTTAGGAAAAAAAGTCAGTAGATATATACTTTTAAGTTTAAATTAATCTTTGCCCATGTTTTTTTAACCTTAGCCCTCAAACCTCTTTCTCCATTTCTAAACACTTAAAGCTTTATAGCTTCAGGAAGATGCTATAGTTCTGTCTTTCTTTATTTCTCTTTTCAATACATTCTTTGTGATTGTTCAAAGTTGTGATTTTACAAATTTTTTTTTGTCCCAGTGAGTAATTCTTTAGGAAGACATTATTTTAGTTTTTCTTTTGTTGCGATTTCTTTGTTGGGAGCAGTATGTATTTCATATTCACTTTGGTTATAGGACTGCCACATAAATTGATTCTTATATCCATTAGTAAGATCATGTTTACATAGCTTTCTGGCTTCTCTTCCTTCCTACTCACTCTTCTTTTGAATTTCCTGTGTTAGAGTGAAATCCATCCATTTTGAAGTAATGGAAGAATAAGGATTCATTTACCCGCATCATAAAAAATCTTTAGCTAACTGAATTATTTTTCTTGTAGACTTTATAATGAAAAAATAATCTTTGATGTAAAACTGTTGCAGCAAAAAGTATGCTCAGTTTTTTATAATACAATAAGATGCTGTCATGATTATCATCTGTAATATGAAAGGATAAAAATATACATAGCTAAAGGACAAGAGTGATTGAAAAATAAGAAGTCTAAGATGCTGACCTTGGTTGCTGTTGTTAATGTTTTTTGAGCAACAGGGAATGGGGAAACAATGCAATATTCTTTTTTTTAAATTTTATTTTATTTGCAAAACATATGTATGGGTAATTTATCAACATTAACCCATACATAGCTTTCTGTTACAGATTTTCCCCCCAACTCCCTACCCCTCCCCTAGATGGCAGGATATTCACTACGTGTTAATTATGTTAAAATATTTGGCAAATCGAATATATGTATACATATTTCCAAACATCATTGTTGTGAAAGAAAAATCATATCTACACAGAAGACATATCAGATAAAGGAAACACAATGTAAGCAAACATCAATCAAAAGTATGAGTATGTTATATTGTGGTCCACATTTCATATCCCTCTCTTTGGGTGTATATGGCTTTCTTCACTGAACAGTTGGAAGTGGTTTGAAACATTTCATTGAACAACGCAGTATTCTAATAAAACTTTGCTTGCCTCATTTCTGAATAGTTATTTTTATCTTTAATATGGTTAAAAGGGGGATTTTTCTCCTTAGCATAAGTGATAGGATAAAATGATGGTAATAGCTTTCCCATTTATATAGCATTTTAAAGTTTACACATCATCCTCATAAAAGATATGTTTTATTCTTACATCTGATGTTTACTATACATGTGATCACAAGTAAGTCACTTAACCCTGGGCCTTAATTTCCTTGTGTATAAGAAAAGATAGTTATACCAGTTATTCTCTGACGTCTCTTTTTCCTATAGATCTGTGGTACAAGTTAATTATTATAGTAATTTTATAGATGTGATTATTGATATCAGAGATGGTATTTTATCAAAATTATATAGCTAATAAGTATAGAAACTGAGTCTTGAGTTCAGCTTTTCCATCTCTCTTCCAGTATTCTATCCTCCATATCATATGTTCTTTAATCATACTTACCAGAAAAAATAACAGTGACTCACCAGACTACAATATTTAGAAGTTAAACTTTAGCATCATTAATAGGGAAAGAAAGTAGATTTTTCTAAGTATAGTTATAAAATTTAATAGATACCATGCTTTTCTAGATATTAACAAAACTATTGTATATTTATCTGTAATCTACCTAAATATTTCTAAACAAGTAAACAGTCTAGAAAGCATCCCCTTACTATTTAATGCTTAAAGGTGACGAGGTCATTTTCATATATTAAGCTATTTCCATTACTAAAATTGGCACAATGATTTTGAAATCAAAGCAGAGAAACATTCTTTTGACCATAATTTTACATATTATGCACACACACACATGCACACTAGCACACTAGATATTGGGGTGAGTGGGGAAGAGGGCAGGATAAAAATGTATCTGCCCTAAATACTTAATAGAGTTTCTGTGTAAAAAAAGTCCTTATTAAAAGTTACTATATCATATAAGTTTTAGTAATTATATAAGTCAAATGCCTAATCAAGCTCAATATTTGACAAATATCTTAAATGGAATTGTTATTTATAGAACTGGAAGAGATTTTAGGATTTACAGTGGGGAAAGGATCACAGAAACTGTAAAATCCAATGCCTTCATTTTATAGATTAGAAAACCAAGGTCCAGAAAGATTGAATCAAATATGATTAAATAAGAAATTACAGAATTAAAATAAAAACAAATTCTCTCCTTTTTTCATAACAACATATTTTGATACTTTTAAATGATCTGATTCAACATTTTCTTTCAAAATGCACAACTAAGGCTTATAGAAGTTATTTTTCTATATGGACAGGAAGTTAGTAGAAGAAGCAGGCAGGGCAAAAGGCCAGGTTGACTAACTTATTGTGCAATATTCTTCCCATTCTATTACAACTTCAAAGAACAAAGAAATGTAGCCCTGGATTAAACTGGGATTAAGTTATAAACTCAGTACAATAAGGGGGTAAAACATAAATTTGCACTTAGAACAATTAAATTACATAAATCAGTACTCCAAATGAACAAACAAAACATCATAGAATTAATATTTATGAAAAGCAGTGTAATGAGATGGATAGAATGCTTGCCTTAAGGAGAAGATAGATAACATTGGAGGTCTACTTCAAATACATAGTGGTAATGTGCCCTTAGAACAGTAATTTAACCTCTCAGTGTTCCAAGTTCAGGATTGTAAAGAATTTATAGGTCCAGTCAAAAAATTTAAGCTTCTTATTCCTAAGAATATTATTTTAGATCAATGCTTATTATATATCTTGAATATATTTTTGTTAGAGCCTGTAATCTTATGGCTTTGACTATTCATTAGCCATGATGGAAAAAAAGACATCCTTATGACCTTGTCCTGTAAATTACAAAGAACTAACTACTATGCTATCACTTACTGTCAGTAGTACTAAATTGTGGATATTGACCCAAGGAATGAAATTCTAGATGGAAAATTAACCAATTTAAGTGAATATAAATATAACTCATGTTTATATATGTGTGACTGGCCTTATATGTCGGTATAACAAGGTAAGAAAAAAAATATTTTATTCCATAAATTCCATAAGAACTACCATGTTATCACTTACTGTCAATGATATCTAACCTATTTCATTGATCTACCACTCTATTTCTTAGCCTGTACTTCATGGTTTTGATGATTGCTTCTTTTTAATAGAGTTTTAGGTCTGGTAGTTCTAGGACACCATTCTTTGTATTTTTTTCATTAATTCCCGTAATATTCTTGAACTTTTGCTCTTCCAGATTAATTTTGTTATTATTTTTCTAGTTTTCTAAAATAATTTTTGGCAGTTTGATTGGTATGGCACTGAACAAGTAGACTATTTTAGGGAGTATTGTCCTTTTTATTATATTTTCTCAGTCTACCCATGAGTAATTGATATTTTTCCAATTGTTTAGATCTGACTTGATTTGGGTGAGAAGTGTTTTGTAATTATGTTCATATAGTTCTTGGGATTTGTCTTGAGAGGTGGACCCTCCAAGTATTTTATTTTGTCTACAATAATTTTAAATGGAATTTGTCTTTTGCTGATTGTTAGATTTGTTGCCATGTAGTTGGGCAAAATAGCTTCTAATTATTGCTTTAATTCCATTTTCATTGGTGGTTCACTTTTCATGTTTGCTGCTGATGATTTCTTTATTTTTCTTTCCTTTTTTCTAATCAGATTAACTAAAGGCTTATCTATTTTGTTGTTTTTTTTTCATAAAACCAACTATTAGTTTTATTTATTAGTTCAATAGCTTTCTTAGTTTCAATTTCAATAATCTCTCCTTTGAGTTTCAGAATTTCTAATTTCGTATTTAATTGGGGCTTTTTAATTTGTTCTTTTTCTAGCCTTTTTAGTTGCACGTCCAATGCATTGATCTCTTTCTCTATCTTGTTCATGGAATTATTTAGAGAGATAAAATTTCCCCCAAGAACTGCTTTGGGTATATCCCATAGGTTTTGGTTTTGACATGTTGTCTCATTATTGTCATTCTCTTGGATAAAATTATCATTTTTTTTCTATAACTTGTTGTTTGACCCATTCATTCATTTTTTTTCTGAGGCAATTGAGGTTGTGACTTGCCCAGGGTCATACAGCTAGGACGTGTTAAGTGTTTGGGGCCACATTTGAACTCTGGATTTCCTGACTTCAGGGATAGTGCTCTATCCACTGCACCAACTAGCTGCCCCTGACCCACTCATTCTTTAGAATCAGATTCTTTAATTTCCAATTAGTTTTAGTCTATCCCTTGCCCTTTATTCAATACAATTTTTATTTCATTTTGTCCTGAAAAGGAAGCATTTACTATTTCTGCTTTTTCTGTATTTGAATGTGAAGTTTTTAATATCCTAATACATGGTTAATTTTTGTGTAGGTGCCATGTACTGCTGAGAAAAAGGTGTATTCTTTTTTTTTTTGTTCCTATTCACTTTTCTTCAGATGTCTTATCATATTGAGGTTTTCTAGGATTCTATTAACCTCCCTAGTTTCCTTCTTGTTTAGTTTGTGGTTAGATTGTGAGAGGGGAAGGTTGAGGTCACGCAGTAATATAGTGTTGCTGTCTATTTCTTCCTGTAACTGGCTTAAAAATCTTCTCCAGGAATTTGGTTGCTCAAGATATCTGGTTATCAGATATATTAAGATATATTTGGTTATCAAAATATACTTTCCTCATCTCTTTTAATTATATCTATTTTTACTTTTGCTTTATCTGAAATAAGAATGGCTACCCTTGCTTTTTTTTGCTTCAACTGAAGCATGATAAATATTGCTCCAAACTTTTATCATTACTCTGTATGTATCTCTTTTTTTCAAATTTTTTTGCAAACAATATATTATAGGATTCTGTTTTTTAATCCACTCTGCTATTCGCTTCCATTTTATGAGAGTCTCATGCACTCACATTCACAACTATGATTATCAGTTCTGTATTTCCCTCTATTCTATTTTCTCCTCTGTATATATACTTTTGCTCTCTCATCCACTTACATTCACAGTTATGATTATCAATCCTGTATTTCCCTCCACTCTATTTTCTCCCCTGTATATACTTTTTTCTCTATCTACTCTTTCCCTCCTTAGTAGTGTTTTTTTAACACACCCCCTCTACTACGTGTCCTCTCTTCTAGTACCCCTACCCCCTTCTATTACCCCTTTCTCCTGGTGTTTATGTCCTCTTCTATCCATCTCTTCCCTTTTCTTTCTACTTTCTCTTCCTACTTCTTTATAAGGTAAGATATGTTTCTAATAACCAACTGAATGATTAAGTTATTCCCTCTTTGAGCCCAAATTGATGAGATCAAGCTTTAGATAATGTTCCTCCCCCTCTCTTCTCTCCCTTTCAAATGAATATTTTTATTAGCTGTGTCCCATTCCTAGAATTTGCTGCTCCCTCACCTCTGCTTCCTGAGGATTCCCCCTAGCTTCTTTCAAATCCAATTCTCCCTTCTGCAGGAAAGGTTTCCTAGTCTTTCATTTTACTATTTTCCTTCCTCTTTATACTGTCTGTGCATTCTTTGTATATCATATTCCTGTGCTGCTAGGTCTCACCCCATGTGAGCTCTTAGAGTGTAGGGATTGTTTTTTGTACTTTATTTCTCAATAAACACAGGATATGGCACATAGTAAATATTTACTTGTTGACTGACTAAAAACAGATTAGGTATGTTTTGAAGAGTCTATCTAATTTTGCCACATTTAAAAAATATTTTAAAATCACTATTAATAGACTTCTTAACTTGTTGCTACTATAGTTTTAAAACAAGAAAACAATATGCAGACTTCTTCCTCACCTGCTATAAATGATTATTTACCTACTGTGGAACCATGAGTACCTTTCCTAACTAATCAAGATGTCTGTATAACCTCCATAGCATGATGTTTTATTTCTAAAGCTTGCAAGTGGCATTTTACTTTGTCACTTTTTGACAGTAATTGAAATGGCTTCACTCAAGCAATCTAAACTTGCCTTTTGTTTTCTCTTCACAAACCCTATCCTGTGAAAAGGGTGGTTAATGAGGTCATCTTGCAAGAGAATGTAAGTCTAACTCTAAAGAGGAATGAAGTAGGTAGTCTTGAAGATGACACAATTTGAAGAGTGCTGTCATGAAAGCAGTTATAATCCTGTGAAATTTTTCATTCTCTTTCAAGTTTGAATTTTGTACCTTTGAACTCTGTATTTTAAAGTTCTTGCTAAAACACCGTTCCAAATATGTCTGTTAAAGAAACAAGTGATTTACCAATCATAACATATTGATCAAATGGGAAAGAAGGATGTTTAGATGTAGAGGTTCTCAATGTAGAGGTTTTAGGAAATTTGGAACAAAGGCACTTAACTTTGGGCCCAAGATCTAGTTTGGGTTTTTTAATACATATTTTGGTACATATATTTCAATGTAATTGCTTTTTTGTGATCTATTTTATTTTATGCATTAAAAATGGTATTCTGAGAAAGGATCTACAGAGTTTATTAGATTGCCAAAGGAGTTCATGATAAGATAAACAAAGACAGAACTAGACAGAAAATTCTGTCAGTAGGATTTCTAGGCCAACAATTCTCAAACTTTTTTTTTCTTAGGATTTTTTTATATTACTTAAATGTATTAAGGCCCCATGAAAGAGCTTTTGTTTATGTTGGTATGTCAATCAGAAATTTAAATTTCAGTATTATTACAAAAATATTTTTGACATATCAGAACCTATGGAAGGGGTCTTAGAGTATACTTTGATATGTTCTTTCTCTACAGCTTTCTACAGCTGAGTTTTAAAGGTAGGATTCATCATGTGGGCCTGTAGGATTAGATTATGAAATTAATTGTTCTAGGAATAGTTAAGGTGAAATAAAAATCCATTGTCTTATTGTATGTTTTCTGTGAAGGCTTTCTATCTTAACTTTGCATTGTTATTAAATAATTAAATTTTAGATGTTTTGATAATATTTTCTCATATTGTTATGACATTATAATTCACTCTCATAAAACCAGGGGTTATATGATTTTGATGACTACTATTATAATTCAGAAAAGCAGGCTGCAAAACATCTTTATCACCACCTAGTGACATTGTACAAAAATGAAAGAAGTAGTTACTTGTAATTTCATTATTGAAGATATTCCCTCAACAAATATAGATACCACAGCTTTTTACCCTCTTATTTGTATCCACCTCTGCCCGTAACTTATCTACTCAATTCTCTGGAAGTTTTTTTCTTAAAGTATATCAAGAGGCATTAGTTAATGTATTATTTTGGCAATATATTCTTTTGTCTCTTAACTTTCACAGTATAGTCTTATTGCTTCTGCAGAATATTGGTAGCAGAAAGAAGATATGTATTAATTTAAGATCATTCGAAGTACAGCACAATTTCTCAAATGTGATTCAGCATCTCTATATCCTATTTAATTTTTGACCTAACTCACTATCCATTTTCAATATTTATTGAGAGTAGTATTGATGGAATAAAATAGGTTGTATATGATAAATTAGCAATGTGTTATTAACTAAAAAAAAGCATTTGGGGAATCTCAGTATAAACAGAAATCCTTCCTTTTGGACTTCATTATATATTCCATTATTAATATTTCTTGTAGTCTTTGGGAGTATAAAAAATTGATCTCTGCTCCCTCTTTTATTTCTTTCGTGAAAGACAACATCTTAACCATCCTTCAATTCACTATTTATTTATGTCTTCTGGATCTTTTAGAGTGAGAATACCATGGGCCTGAATCATTTGCTGTGGTGATCTTCTCAGTTGTTGTCTATTGAACCTGTTAAGTTAGAATTAATAATATATACAATACCTTACAAGATTTTTGCAAATCAAAAAATATTGGAAATATGAACTATTATTACAATTCATACTTTTATAATAGAAAAATGGTTGTATAGATTTAATGAACTGTTTGTATTTTTTGTTCTTTTGGGGGTTACTTTGTCTTTCCAGAAGTATATATGGTAGGCCTCATTCAATAGATATGTTTTGTTAGCAGTATGTACTAGAAATCTTTCTAGTTTATGAAATCTTCCAAAATGTTATTCTGACATAGCATTTGAAAAGCCAAGGTCATTTTCATTCTTGGTGAGGCTAAATTCATAACTCAAGGTTATGATTACTCCAGAAAATTTATCTTGCTTGGCCAATCATGCTAGTCATATTCTTAATACTTCTAAAATTTTAATTATTTAATCATTTACAACTGTTAGCTTCTCAGAACTTAGAAATAGGGACATTAGTAACCATCTACTCCCATCTCCTCATTATTATATTTATCTTTCTTATCTATAATAAAGCCAGTTTTAAAACACTAGTCTATTGTTTAAGGGAGAAAGGAAGGCTGGTGAAGAAACTCACTATCTTTCTTAATGAAGCTAATCAAACTATTTCCATTTAATAGATTATGCTAATGACATTAAGTAATTGAAAAACAGAGATCGGAACTTAAAATAATGCAAGATAAAAAAAATAAGGTTTGATAGATAAAGCAGACAAGGTTGAAAGAACTGAATACAAAAGTAAATTACCTGAATGAAACTTGAGAAATTGAGGTGAATGCAGAGAAATTGCCTGATGTGAAATGGGTATCAAATGGTCCTGGGGTAGTTAACTGTGCAGTACCGTATCTATAATTATTATTGTTGGGTTTCTTTCTAATATTATTACTGCTATTTTACAATTTTGCCTCTGGTCAATTCATACATTTAATGTTAATTTTGACTCCTGATTTCTGGTAAAAATTTCCCTAGAGAGAGATATCTTTTTTCATTTTCACTGACTACAGCGCTTAGTCAAAAAGCTTTTATTAAGAACTTACTATATGCTAAGCACCATGCTAAGGACAGGAGACTTAATGAAAGGCAAAAGAAAATCTTTGTTCTCAAGGACTTCACATCTAATGGGATGGGGTTGGGGGACATGGAATCAACTTTGTACAAGCAATATATATGCAGGATAGATTGGAGGTAATAAAGAGAGAGAAATTTTTAGCATTAAGGAAAATCAGAAAAGATTATGTCTATAAAATATAATTTTATCTAGCACTTGAAAGGAAGTTAGAGAAGCCATGAAGAAAACACTAGGAGGAAGAGTAAGCCAGCAACAGCCATTGAAAATGCTAAGATTTTGGAGATGTAGCATTTGGTGTGAAGAATAGTAAGGAAAATAGTATCATTGAATCTAAGAATTTCTGGTGGGAGGGGCAGTGAACGGGGAGAGGCTAAGTAGAAAAAGTGTAAGGTTGCACAACTAGTATGCAACCAGGTTGTGATGTCCTGGCCCATCTGGTTTTACCACAACCCTTCTCCTGGGCCCTAATAAATGGGCATTGGCCCCACAAACCTAGTACTTTCTTGTACCAAGAAACCTATTGAAAATACTCAGTGATCTATGATGACAATATTTTAAAATGTTCCTTAGAAAATATATATTCATTTTCTCTCCCTTCTACTTTTTAATTTAAAGAAGGAAAAAAGTCTCATAAAATATAGTCAAACAAAACAAATTCCTTTATAGGACATGTTTGAAAATGGATGTCTCATTGTGAATATTAAACCATCAACTTGTTGTTTTTTAGGTAGTGGGTAATATGCTTCACTCCTATTTCCCTGTGATTATGTTTGACCATTGATTAAGCAGTGTTTTTAGGTCTTTCTGAGTTGTTTGTTTTAACATTTTGTCATTGCACAAATTATTCTTTTGGTTTTCCTCACTTTACTCTGCATAATTTGATGAAAGTGTACTCAGGTTTCTCTGAATCCATCCTTTTGTCCATTTACAAAAAAAGTTTACAGGCATACTTCTAGTCAGTAGTACAATTTCACATGAGCATATCTATTTTTTTCCCCTGGCAACTTGTTGGAGACCATTTAAAGGTAGGATAGTGAAAACATTTTATGTAGACATGAAAAGTTTTTCAAAATTATTTTATAATCTACTATAGAGTGGGTGATTCAATAAAATGAAATAAATCATGTAGACAATAAAAATTAATAGATATTTTCATAAATATAGACACTAATCTTTGGAAAGTGATCTAACCTTTATTACTATCAAAACAAAAATTCCATTCTGAAGACATTTTTTCAGGAAGATTCATCTTGGTGGGGTCATCTGTCCTTAAACATTACTACCTATGTAATACCTAGGCAAGTCATTTAGCCCTATTTGCCTTAGTTCTTCATCATAAAATAAGTTGAAGAAACTAACAAACTTCCAGAATTTTTACTAAGAAACCTGAAATGGAGTCATGAAGAGTCTCAGTGGAGAGACAGAGCACAGAGAGTGATAGATACACAGACAGGCAAAGAGAGAGACAGAGTGAGAAAGAGAGAGGAAGGGAGGAGGGAAAGAGAAACAAGTTAAAACAAGTTAAAATGACTACAATACAGTCAAGGTATTTCAGAATCAAGATGGAAGGGCTGATTTTCAATGAAAAATTAAATTCTCAAGATAAAACGATATTGATAGATGTTGGGTAACAATTTGGCTGATATTGGTCAGTAAGATAGTCAGCAAGTATTTATTAAATGCTTACTATGTGCCAGGAATACAAAGAAAAGCAGAACAAACAAACAGACAAAACAAAGAAAAACAGTCCTAGAACTTCAAGGAAAAATCATTGTTGTAGGCTACCAGTTGGTCATTCCTAGAATACTGTATAATATGACAGCAGGGTAATGTAAACTCAAATGAGTATAAATCATTAGCTCCAGGGACTCAGGAGACTTGGCACAATCTCTCTAACAGGAAATGTTCTTTTAGAGCTTCATTATACTTGCCAGTGATTCATAGATGTTAGGCTTGACTGAGAAGGGTGGAAGGGTCTAGAAAGTCAGTATGTTATATTTCAACCTTGCAAATGAGCATATTTCCTTGGGCCTAAAAGACAGCAATTGTAAAAGAAATAGATTAATCTCTGCCTTTTTTGTTGCAATTTTTGGTTAGATTGTCATAGTAATCTGTGCTAATAAAAAGAGCTCTAAGTACTTACCCCTTGGGGTAAGAGATAGGAACTTAAAGTAGATGCAGTATTACAACGTACATGATTCAGACACATTCTTTTGGTCAAGGACAAATCAGGTAGAACTCTCATTCATTCTGGAGAATGTAAATTTCTCCATTGCAAAAGACAGCTCTTCTAGACTAATGCCCCCCCCCCTTTTTTTTTCCATTTTGCTTTCCTTTTCTTTCCCACTTTCTTTAGCTGGAGGCTTAATCTCTTGTTTTTAGATTAGTCTGTCAGTCAACTAGCATTTCTAGTGAGATTCAGCATCATGGATCCAGAGGTAGAAAGATATCAAGGGTCATTTTGACTAAGCTACTCATTTTACAGGAAAAGAATTTGAAGCCCGGGGGGGGGGGGGTGGGGGGGATGGGGGGGGGGGGGGGGGGGGGGCGGGGGGGGGGGGGTGGTTGTGATTTTACATAGGTAGAAAATGCCTGAGATAGGATTTGAATCAAAGTGTGCCTCAATAGCAATGTGTGTGTATGTACATATGTCTGAAAATGGCAATGGTTGGTAATGTTGTAAATGACCCTGGACCTATCTATAGAGATGTAGTTCTTTCTAAATAAATTTGTGAGTAGAGAGAGTTTATAAAGACTAATAGATTAAATTGGGAAAGTTAGTGAAGATAATTGTTAAATCAAAAAATTTGTCAAGAGAATTTCCTGGATATCTCTACAGTAAATTATTTAAATCCATTTGTACTTCAGAATTGTGTGCTCATAATTTCAGATAACGTGCTAATTGTATTCAAAATAGAATGAATATAAGGTTGAAAGAATTCATTTTGATGTGAGATGGAATTACAAGGAAAGATATAAACAGAGGACAAATTTTCCTTTATGTAATATCACAGTAGCATATAGTGTAGAAGGGGCTAGTTGTATAGGTAAGATTATTTAGGGGCAGCTAGGTGGCGCAGTGGATAAAGCACCAGCCCTGAAGTCAGGACAATATAGCTCAAATCTGGCCTCAGACACTTAACACTGCCTACTTGTGTGACCTTGGGCAAGTCATTTAGCCCCAATTGCTTTAGAAAAAAAAAAAAAAAAACAAACAAGCAAAAAAACAAAACAGCAACAATAACAAAAAGATTATTTAGATTCGACTCTTATCTTTGAAAAACACTGATTTTATACTTATGAGCAAGTCATTAACTTCCCAGGGTCCCAAACAATTTTTAAGAAAACAAATTAGAAATGAGATAGAAATGAGCTGCCCAGTTCTATACTCTCTCTTTCAATATATTATATACAGGTACACACACACACACACACACACACACACACACACACAAATAACGGGCAATGAAGTGACAGTAAATAAAATTCTGGGCTTAAAATTAGGAAGATTCAACTTCATGAGTTTAAATCTAGCTTCAGATACTTACTAAGTTTGTGTTCCTAAATAATCACTTAATCCTGTTGGGCTCAATTCTTCTGTAAAATGACCTGGAAAATAAAATTATAAACCACTCTAATATCTTTGTTAAGAAAATCCTTAGCGGAGACTTGAAGAGTTAGACATGAACTAACAATAATAACATATGCAAATACAGGTATACAAGTTTGTAAATATATTATATAGATATGTTAATTAATTAATTAGGCATGCAGCATGCAGTGATTAGAAACAGTTCAGGTTGAACATTAATCATCATTATTAAATCTATTTTCAAATACAACAAATGGAAAATAAAAAGTTAATGACTTTTCCTGACTTTGATTTAGCATCATGTATAAGAATGGCTATTTCTTTATTGACTAATTATTTAAAGAAACAACAAATTTAGTGCTTTTTTCAATTACTAGGACTTTCTTTTCTTTCCTTTCTACTTGGACTCCAGTGGGGAGTAGGGGAAAGAAAGAAAGATAATTGGAAAACCCTTGTAAACATATGCATGGAAAAGTAAAATAAATTTCCTCATTAACCATGTCTAAATATCTGTCTCTTTCTGCATATTGAATCAATTTCTCAGGAGGTAAGTAACATTCTTCACCATCAATAATGAAATGATGAATTGTCATCTAATCAATCAGAGTTCTTAAAACCTTTTAGGTGTTTTTGTTTGTTTTTTCTTTTTGTTTTTTGGCTTGCAATGTTCTTATATAGATTGTTCTGGTTCTGCTCACTTTACTCTGTATTGGTTTACAAAAGTTTTCCTGGGTTTTTCTGAAGCCATGCTTTTCATTGTTTCATTTGTACAATATTATTCTATTAAATTTATTGCACAAACAGCTATAAACATTTTTTACCAGTTTGACTGTTTCCTTTTAATCTTTATTACATTGCTTTTGTCTTCATTCATCCTCTCTAGCCCTTGTTTCGTCAGTAATTCTATTACTATTCATAGATCTAAAAGGTAATTTCTTCTTTGCTCTTTTAATTTATGGTCTGATTTTTATATCTGTGTTATGTATTCATTTGGAACTTACATTTGTAAATGGTGTAAAATTTCAATTAAAATCTAATTTCTGCTACACTGCTTTCTCTTTTTCCTCATATATTTGATGTAATAGTCAAAGACCTCAGCATTGGAGTCTTTACAATTACTGAACACTAAGCTATTATGTTTGTTCACTTTAATAAAAAAGTTAATTTTAAACAACATATCAAGATTTCAGACTTTTAACAACTTGAGCCATTTAGAACGTAGTGAAGAACAGCAAAGTTAAAAAAAAAAATCTGAGACCACAATTCTAAGTTATTTCGTACACCCAAGGCAAAAGCAATTAGTAATCATAGCTGAAGATTAGAATTTGTTGCACTTTACAATTTGTAAAGTCTTTTGTAAGTATCTCATTTCATCCTCACAATAACCCTAGGAGGTTGGTGCTTTTATTATCCTCATTTTACAGTTGATGAAACTGTAGAAGCACACAACCAATTAGTATCTGAAGCTGTATTTGAACTCAAGTCTGGTTCCAGGTGTTATTCTCTTATCTACTTAATCAGAGCATATGGGACAGAGCATATGGGTCTGAGGATTCAGAGACAAGAGTAGAAGTGGCACAGGTAACCTGGGAGAAGAGACATTTCTCTCAGTATCTGGGCACTGAGGTTTCTGGGAGTGGGTTGCTATGATGATTAGATTCTAGAAGATAATAGAAGAGCCAGCGATAGGAAAATTGCAGAGTTCAAAGATTTTATTTACCTGGGC
Source organism: Myrmecobius fasciatus (assembly GCA_023553655.1). Lineage (NCBI taxonomy): Eukaryota > Metazoa > Chordata > Mammalia > Dasyuromorphia > Myrmecobiidae > Myrmecobius > Myrmecobius fasciatus. Next base: position 40,870 of record JAJPUD010002541.1, read on the forward strand.
ACTTGGGTCTTTGCTTACTTCTAATTAGCTGTAAATTTACCCTGAAGACTAGTACCTAAACCCACATTCAGAGTGCTAGGTCACAAGTGGTAGAGAAATGAGCACCCCCAGCAAAAGTGAGGGGAAGAAAATAGGAAAAAAAAGTAATCTCCTGTGTTCTCATTTTTCTTATCTTTAAAATGAAATATTTAGGCAAGATAATTCCTAAAATCTCTCCTTTATGGACAATCTCATAAGTTCTGTTAAACTACTATATTGCAAAGAGAGGGGGGCGAAAGATTAAAACATTATGATGAGAAAAAATCTTGGTAAATGTTGAAAATTCAAGTTCCTGTAATTTACCTGACTATAAGAACTTGGCTGATTCAGCTAACTATAAGAATTCAGAGAAGTGTATTCAAGAAAAGTATTTGGGAGATTTTTCTGAAATTTATTTTATCTAATATCAATCGGATCCTTACTGCTCCACAAAAATTCTTTTATTTTTCCCTGATTGACTCAATCACATTGTCCACAATAGCTTCTCTCTCTTTTGACATGCTGCTCCAGCTCCCATTCTCTCACTCTCAACAGGGAAATTACTTTTGTTCTTTTTTGAGAAAGTAAAAGCAAGCCCTCTTTTCACCCACACAATATCTTGAAACTCTTTTATCTTCCCAATTTCTCACCTTTGATGCTTCAGTCTCTGATGAATATATGGGATTTGTCTTTTGTGAAGCTAATTCCTCTTTTGTGCTTTTGATCCCATACTCTTTCTGTTTCTCTCAGGTATCTGGTCCATCAATAAATTCAGTAATACATTTTTAAGAATTAACACCAAGGATTAAAATTATATATTTGCACTTAAAAGGATGAAAACATTAGATAGAACATAATTTTATGTGAAACTTTTACTAACCCAATGATGATGGATGAATAAAATGGTATTTTAGTACAACTTAGAGAATAATTTAAAAAAAAACAAGTAGGTAAGTCAATTCAATTGTTACTTAGTTATCCAACTTTTCATATACATATACTCATATAAATAAGATTTTTATATATATAGATATATGTGGATATATATCTATATATAAAGACATATATATAGATATAGATATAGATATATAGATATAGTTAGATCAGAGTCTCTTTTGAAGCAAGTTTTCTGTCTCCTTCAGGGAACCAGATTTAACCTAACCCTATTCCAGATGATATATTTGAAGAAGCAAAATATAAAATCTCTGGGAATACTATTTGAAATTAAAGTGAAACATCTCTTTAATTTCTCATAAGAGCTTTCAAGTCCATATCCTTTCAAATATTATCTTTTTTTTCAGAAATAGCTACCTAACTTAAGCTTTGAAAACACAGGTTTATGTGTAAATTTGAATGATAAATTTGCCTAATACTGATCCACTGGAACACTTTGGCACACCTGTAGGTTATTTAAAGACTGCAAATAACACTCTTTTTATTACAGTGGCATCTAAATTGTTACAAAGCTATTTGAAAGGTCCAGTGAAATAAATACTGACCTTGATGACATCTCTCTAAGTGATAAATCTTTGAATAACTTTTGGGGAAAATGGGAGTTTCTATCATACCCTTTAAAACTGTCATTCCCTTAAAATCTCTTAGGAAGACCAAAGTTTATACTATCTTGTTCTGTGTTATGTATGTTTTACATGTTTGTGGTAATTTCCAGATAAACTTTAGTATTTCATTCAAGTTTTCTTTTTATATATTTATTTTGTATATGTATGTATTTTTTTACATTTTGACTTTTTATCTCAAGTTATTTTTAAGTAGAGAAAGACAATGTGGTCTGGTGGATAAAAATCTGACTAGATATTTTAGGCAGGTGCTGCAGGGGATAAAGCAGGTCAGGAAGTTGTGATGTCAGACACATTGAGAAAAAAAGAAAAAAAAGGAAAATAAAGAAAGAGGAGAAAGAGAAAGAAAGAAAGAGAAAAAGAAAACAAAGAAAGACAAAGAAAAAGACAGAAAAACAAAGAAAAAACAAAGACAAAAAAAGAAAGACAAAGAAAAACAGACAAAGAAAGACAAAGACAGATAGAAAGAGAAAAAAAGACAAAGGAAGAGAAAGACAGACAGAATGAAAAGAGGGCAGCTAGATGGCACAGTGGATAGCACAGTGGCCTTGAAGTAAGGAGGACCTGAGTTCAAATATGGCCTCAGACACTCAATACTTCTTAACTGGGTTAACCTAGGCAAGTCTCACTTAGCCCCAATTGCCTTGGGAGGGAAAAAAAGAAAAAAGAAAGGAAGAAAAAAATAAAGAAAACAGGACAAGAAAAAAAAAAGAAAAGAAAACTGGCCTCTGAGGAAAGAAGACTTAGGTTCAAATCCTACCTCTTCTTATATAGAATGACCTTGTAACTCTGTGCTCTGGGCAACTTTCTAAGATATCTCTTCATCTAGGAATCCCTGCCCTTTACCATTGTAATCAGAGATCTAATCACACTCTCATTTTGAAATGAATGCCACATTACATTAATCAAAACATAACTGCTTTGAGGTTGTACTAAATGCTCAGACTAGGTCAGTTCATATAACTGACATTTTCATTTTAGATTCAGGTGCTAGAGGACAGAATGACCTAGGTCCAAAACATCACTTCCCTCTATTCTAGGATTTCCCCTTCTCATATCCTACTAGTTGTTTAGAAAACAATTCTCCTGCCAAGTATCACTTAATACTTCTTCCCACCTGGAAGGAAGGAAGCAGAGAGCTTAGATTCATATTCTCCTTTCTTGGTCCTGAGCCTTCTAGCCTCTTACCTGTCTTCTCCCCACCACTTTTTTTCCTCTGAGGCAATTAGGGTTAAGTAACTTGCCCACCACAGCTAGGATATGTTAAGTGTCTGAGATCAGATTTGAACTCAGCTCCTCCTGATTTCAGGCTTGTTGCTCTATCCACTGTGTCCCCTAACTGCCCCTCTCCCCACAACTTTTTATAAGGACAAGGCTGTTCAAGTAATATGAACATATAGTTACCAACCACAATACAGTCAGATGTAGGGAGATTAGATATTGTTATGTGATCTGCTACAGTCCCCTGAATGCTGTCTTTTATTCTGGAACTGGGGTCTCAGAACCACCTGACATTTCCATCTGCCCTGTTATGCTTTTAGGAATAATGACTTATCATTTGCCTAAAAAAGTTACCCAAGAGACCAGTAGACCTTGTTTGTCCTACGTTTGAACCCTTCTATATATGTTGTCACTCTTCATTTAAAACATGACATGCTTGAGAAGCAGAGGATATTCATTCATTCACTCTGCTTTCATTGAATTTGATGTGCTGTCTTGGTGTCATGGATAGAGTATAATTTTGGCTTTCTAACTTCTAGCAGTTATTTTCTGCCTCGATTCTCAGACTCTTGTTAACCCCTGTGTTGTGGTCTTGTGTTCAAAAATTCACAAAGTAGTGCACAATAGGTGTTGTAAAACTTATTAAACAAATGATAAGTTTTTATATAGATCTCGTACACATAATTACAAATTTTATTCTCCTTCATATCAGAGATTTGTATAAGTCCATTTCATTTTCAGGATATTTTCCAAAAATTAACCAACCTTTTACATAATTTACTGAAACAGATATCTGTGATAAATATATAAACAGGGTCACTGTTACTTTGAAAGTTGCCAGAAAGATCAAGAAAGTAAATTCTAAAACAAATGAAAGAGGAATTTCTGATTACAAAGCCTATGAATGAAGTTGATAGCATTTCATTTTGCACTGGACTTGATTTAAAGTTTTTGAACATTTTAAAGGCAAACACTGGTTAAATTCAATGGATCATATTGAAAAGCAATCCTATAAATTGCATTTTATCACATGCAAGCGACTTGATATTTTTTCTAAATATTCCCTATTGAAAATACAGTCCTTTCACATATTTTACAAAGGTTTGCCTTTCACCTTATTAAAGATGCACTGTTTTGTGGTTTAAAAGTGAAGAAAAGTTTGCTATTAGAAAGTGTTAGTAGAATTTTTTGGGCTAAACATACTTCAAACTTTAGAATGGGACTTCTAGGGATTCATTATCTATAGACTTTCATAAATAGAGTTTGTATATAAAAAACATGGGGTCCATAATTGTAAACCACAGAACACATTCCAGTGGATCATCTTTCCTTCCTGTGTTAAAGTTATTTTACTACTTAGCTCTGACATTAAAATCAAAGTCATATTGTCAAAATGTTTTTATTTTGAATTTTTCAGTTCATCTTCTTTAAAAAAAATCATCTGTTGTATATAAAGGTGAACATTCAAGCTGTGTATTCAAGATTTGTTTTTCCCCTATAGAATTGTGTCACCAGTAAACACTATGGATATCCATCAAAGTGAAATCTCCAAGGACACGAGCTCATTATTAGAGAGCATTGTTTATTACCTTCAGATGGCTTAAGTTTCTTTCATAATATAACAAAAGAGAGGGAAAAATTCTAGCACACATTGTGTTAAAATCATTACATAAATTATACATTTTATTAATAATTTTTAAAATCTACCAAATCTTTTTCTGTTTTATTTTGAAATAATGAATCACTGCAGCCTGAGATCATTGTAATAAAATCATGTAGTGGGTACAAATCAGTTAAGGTCAGTGGCAGCTTCAGGTTATCAATATTGATTGGACTTGCTAGAGCTTCATAGCTAATACAATTCAACCAGGAAAGCTAATCTTGGAAGGGAATATAGCTTGTTTGATTAGACACCTAAGTAATTTTTTTAAACAAAATGAATTATATAAATATTTTGTTGCTATGGAGTACATTTTGAAATCATAACTGTTTCATGTTAAAAATAACTGTTTCATGTAATTTGCAATACTGAAAGACATTAATTTATATATATATATATGTGTGTATATATATATATATATATGTTTATACATATAAATATGTATAACAGAAATGACACTTTTAAATTCTAACCCAACATATATATGACAAATTCCCTTTATGAAATACCTGAGAAATATTCATTCAGTTGTTGCTTAAAGATTTTCACGAAGGAGGAATCCTCTTACCTACTAAAGCAACATATTTTATTTTTTAACTGCTTTAATAATCAGAAAGATTTCCCCCCTGTACAAAGCCATTGCTTGTGGGTTTCTTATTTTGTCTCTAGGAACAAGTAGGAAAAAACCCAATATTTTTTTCCACATATGAATTCTTCAAATACTTTACTCAAAAACTGCTATCATGTTTTCTCTAAACCTCTTCAAGTTTAGTACTCCTAGTACTTTTAGCCAATTTCCACGACTTGTTCTTTAACTCTCTTACCATATTGTTAGCTATCTTCTGGATATCTTCCAGAACTGAGCATGGTCCCATGAATTTGAAATAGAAAGAGCAGACAAGGGCAAAGATTATATTAGTTTTGTGCTTGTTTGTTTTTTGTCACCACATTAACTGTTGATATTGTAGGTCATTAAAACCTTTAATTATTCTTTACATAGACATCCTCCCCCCTTTCTCTCCTCCCCAAATCCCAAGTCTCTCCCTTTCCATGGTTCTTCTATGCTGTAAATTTTTTAATGTTTTGAATACTGCCTTTTTTATATTAAATTTCATTCTATTCATTTTTATTCATTGCTTTAACCTGGAAAAATATTTTTCCATATCTAGTGTTTGTCATCTAAAAATTTAGACATGCCTTCTAGTTTCATGACCAATACAAATTTGACAAGCATGCCTTTTAGAGCTTCATCCTATACATTCACAAAACTGCTAGAAACAAACCAAAACAGAAATGAGACAAAGGGTAGATTCCTTGGATGCTATATGAGAGATTGTCTTTTATGTTAGTTGATTGCTACTAATTTATCATTTCATATTTCTGAAAAAATGTGTTTTTAATAATAAGTAACCTTATTCACATGCAAAAATGGTATTAAAGAAATATAACTATTTGTTGGCCATCTCCACTTTTTTGCTTGATCTCCTTTGTGATTAATGTTCATTGTTAGAAGCAAATAATTAGAAGTAGGTATACAATGAAGGTTTTCTCCTCTTTGAAAATCTTGTCTAATGGGAACTGAACTCATGATCTTGGTATTCTTTGCCATCAAGATTTAATCACATGAGCTGTCTAGTGATTTTTTTTTTTGCTTTTTGCTGAGGCAATTGAGGTTGAGTGACTTGCCCAGGGTCACACAGCTAGGGAATGTTAAGTGTCTGAGATCAGATTTGAACTCAGGTCTTCCTCTCTTCAGGGCTGGTGCTCTATCCACTATATCACCTAGCTGCCCCGCTATCTAGTGATTTGTAATGAGAAATATTGCTCTACTTCTTTCTCAAGGAAAGAGAATAGCCTATGGTATTTTTAAAATTTCTGGGTTTTTTGTTTAATAATATGTTGGGCTAGGTTTCAAGAAATTTTGACTTCTAGAAGCAGACAGAACTTTGGTTGCCACAACTCTGTTGCTGTTTTTACTGACTGTTATTTTAAAAAATCACAAAGATGTATATTTAAATTATGCTTTTCACTTTCTATGTGAAAAGCCATTCAATTATGGTCAGTCTCTTATCTATTTATTTATTAGTTAATATTATAATTCTTGGACTTAGAAAGTTTTAAATTCAAATTTTGCCTATCTTAAGACATGAGTTGCTCATCTATACCATAGAATAGTATCTGTGTTTTTTTTTTCAATTGTACCTTTTTTCTATTTCCTTTCAACTAGGATTTTATTTTTAAGGGGTAGAAGTGATAACTAACTGTTCAGCAAAATCAACAGACTTCTTTCCCACATTTGACAATATCTTTAATATTCTGTGTCCATGGGTCCCCACCTCTGCATTGCAGGGATATAAATTAATTTACTTATCTCTTCCTGGGAAAAAATTGGTCATTATAATCACACAGGATTAGCTTACTTGTTTCTGCTCATTTTACATCATTTTTTAAATTTAATCTGCTCATGTTTTTCTCAATTCTTCATATTAATTCTTTTAAGTGCAGTAATATTCTATTCAATTAATGTACTGCAGTCTCTTGAGTAGTTCCTCAATAGATGGGCATCTGCTTTGTTTCCAATTCTTTGCTATCAATGAAATACTACAAAAATATTTTGGAATATAGGGCACCACTATGTCTGATTTCTCTGGGGTATATGTTTAGCAATAAGGTCTCTGAGTGAAAGGACAGGAATAGGTTTTTATAATGGCTGAATCATTCACAGCTCCACCAATAGAGTATCAGCTTGCATTTCTGGTGACTAAAATTTCTGTACCAGGAATTTTTTAATTTGCTGAAATCATGCCTGGTTGGAGGTGTGAGGGAGACAGCTTTTGGCAGTTCATAGATGGAAAATTCTACAAAGTAGAAAATGTATTCCTGGGTCAAAAACATATTTGAACCTCTTTATCTGAGAAAATTGTTAAGCACATCCTTTTTTAATTTTAAAAGCATTTTTAGTAAGTTTTTTCCCCTGTGATATCAAGAACATGAACATCCTCATAATTGAAATGATTGGGTGCAGTCTGACCCTAATTGAGGAAGTTTTATAATAGTTTCTTACCATGCAGTTGTAGAAGCAATTATGGACACTTGTCCTGGGGCTTCCATAGCACAGGTGTCTCTGCCTGATTGTCATTTAGTAATTATAGCAGTACTCCCAATTACTCTTGTACATCAGTTAATCTACACAACATACTTCATGTAAGTGAAGTCTCCTTGGAAGTACAAGTAAATACTTAATTATTTAGTTTGCTGCCACGTATGAGGTTGTCCTGTGTTAAAGTAGAGGATATGCAAAGCTTAAAATTATAGAAAATGAACACTCTCTTGTCAAGGAAGCTCAGGACTGGTGTAAAAATCTAATGGGCAATTAAAACATTGCAATTAGTAGTAGAGCTCTCCTGAAATATGGGAGAGACCTTAAATAATAGTTAGATGGAGGCTTTGCCAACTTCGGGAATTTTGTTTTTTCATGTCTTTGATGTCTGACTTTGCAGAACAGATTGTAAATCTCTGGCCCATTACACACCTGCAGAGATTTTGGTGTTTTATTTCTCTTGGGTGAAACTGCACAAACCCAAACCATGTTAATCACTGTCAGAACCAGTTGTATAAAATGCCAAAACGCAGTCAACCAAGTATTTTATAATAAATATGACAATGCAGTCAGTGTTGTTTTGTTAGGCTTTTTATTTTGGGTAATTTTTCATGTACATTCTTTGAGAGAAAATAGTCCTAATACTCGCCAGCATTATTTTGTAAATAGAGAAAAAGTCAAGACACTGTGTATACTAAGAGTCTAGATAGTATTTGATAAATTCATCAAGATACTAGCAATTAAGTTTGTTTATTAAGGGGTTTGCATTAAGTACATATCAAATAAAATTAATAAAAATCATGTATAGGTACTTAACTTGCACATTTTTGGAAAGTCTCATTACTATAACATCATTACTTTCTGAGAAATTTTCCTCTTGCTCTTTGAAAACTGGCTTAGATGTCCAGTAGTCATATATGTATACATATGTGGGTGTGCATACATACACATATGCATATACAGATGCATACATATGCATGTGTGTGCATGTATGTAGTATGGGCATGGTAAACCGTTATCTTTACATATTGGTGCAATTTTCTCCTATTCTAAAAAGAACATTTAGTAAATTAGCATTAAATATAATTTTATTGATTAAATATGTAATTAATTTGTTTTGCTTTTTCATTTTTATGTAAAAATAAAGATTTTTATGAATTTTATAAATTCAAATTTTAATATACACAAGACAATGGATTTCTAAAAGTAATAAAAATGCATTTGTGGCAAATAGGGGACAGGTTTAAGTAAACCTCACTAGATTCAACAAAGATGAATGCTTTTGATAAGGGAATTTTTTAATATGCAACTCTTCCAACATAAACTGTTTTCTATGTCCCTGCAATCTTGTTCATTCCCTCTAAAATTTTAGTATATAACCAGTTAGATTGCCTTTAGCACTAAAATTATGAACAGTGCAACTATTTCAAATGTGATAACTCCTTCAAATAGCCCGCACCATTTTGTTTATCTTTTTTCCTTTTATTTGTCATATTCCAATTTATTACTATAATGATTTTTGTACATGTTATATCATACCTAATGAATTATAATCTCCTTGAAGGCATGATTTGAGTCCTATTTCATTTTTGTATTTCCAGCAGCTAGCACATGGCTTTATATATAGAAAATGTTGAAAAATATCTCCTTAATCATATTTTAGTTAACTAATATTGCTGTATATTTGCTGTGCATTTGGCAGTGGACTTGACATAGAGGGCTATATTTAAAAAAAAGTATAAAGTTCCTATACTAAAATAATCAGTAACACTTGGATAGACAAAATATCTATTTATAGATATACATAATTGTGCCTACATATTTGTAGCATATATATGTGTGCAATACATGTTTATATTTGCATATATATTGCACATATATATGTATATATATATACATACACACACCCATCTCTAGTATACATATATAGATGAGAAATGAACATCTACTAGAGTAGCATTATTAGAGTAGCATATATATGCATTAAAAACTTATGTATCTTTAAATATATATATGTAATACAAACTATGTGTATGTATGTATATATATATGCATGCATAGATATATATTTATATATGTTTTCTATTATGCCAGTATCTCTAAATCCGCAACTATATCTAGCTTTGTGTCTGTAATAATATGGCAGATACTTTATTCTACTTTTCTCCTGTACATTGCTGCCAGTACTTAGAAAGGGGACATAATATGCTTATGTTTGTCTATTTTATACATATTCACACAGCGGCAAAAATGGTGGGGTAAGGTGGAGAGGAATGTAGAAAGAATGGAAGAAGAATACTATCTCTCATGAATTACTGGAAGCAAAGAATGCAATGTCTTCAGGTTGGGAAGAAGGAATTATCTATAATTCTCCCTTCTGTCTTTGGAAATGTTTATTCCTATTCTGTAGTACACAACTGATCATTGAACTGAGTAAACATTATTTAATTATCCACAAAGATTAATTTAGAATACTCTCCTAACAGCCCCTAGAAAAACTTTCCTTCAGTAATTTTTGTAATTACAAGTCATTATTAACTACATTTTGTATATAACTAGGACTCTTGCAGCTTTTTTTCAAGATTCAAGGCTCAGAATTATACATCTTCAACTATTGTTCAGTGATGATAGAAAGTCATTGTGCCCTTCACAGACCACTAGCTTCTGATGATCTAATTTTATATTTAACAATAATTACAGGAAAGGGAAAAATGCAATATTAAGAAGTGATGTTTTAGCTATTGTGCATTAAATGATAGAGGGGAGTGGGTTTAGTGTTACCTAGGCCAAAATAATTTAATGTCATTTCTCAGGGATTCTATTAACCAACAGTCAATGTTTTTTTATTATTATTCAGAGCAATAGAGGACTGTGTAATGCCAAAAAATAGTGTAAATATATTTCTGAAGGAATATGACTTTTTATTTTCTACAGAACTAACTTGTTTATTTTCTCTGTCTCTATCCCTTTCTTTCTATTTCTATCTCTTTTGCTCTTTCACACACACACACACACACACACACACACACACACGAAAATAAAAGGAAAAAATGCCTTTATATATGCTTACCTTCTTAAACCCATGGTTCTAGGTATTTCTCTAGATGTTAGTTATATAACATTATTTTAAAAATATAGACCTTTTAAAATTAAAATGCCAGTTAGAAGTTTCTAATTGGCAGAGTTGTGGGAGGAAAACCATCATAATTTATTCCTTGTTTTCTACTCTGATTCCTTTCATTGTCCTCTCTCATTTTTGTCTTCTTCCAATATTCCTTCAATTATAAGTTAAGACTTGCTAGATCGTTCTACATACATTCAGGCTGTCAGGTTGTTGTAATGAATTGACATTACAGGAGCTGCCTGATTCTTATACCTAGATCAAATAAAACTTGAAAGGAAAGGAAAATTTTAATATAAGCATTCCATTTCAAGTATTTACAAATCAATTTCCTTTTTATCTTCCAAGTTTTCAGATCTCTTTGATGAGTTTGATTTACAAATTCATGAAAGAATTAAAAGCATGAGGAATAGGGGAAAATGTTATCCTATGCATATGTGTTAAAACACAATATTCAAATAGCAATTTTTTACTGATTACTAGGTAATACTAAGTGAATTACCCTTCTCTAATTAAGATGATTATTTCAAAGATGAATAAGAATATACATTTCAAACTCAACATATCCCAAAATAAACTCTTTACCATTCTTTCCAAATCTACCTATATGAATTTCCCTGTATTTTTGGGGGGGAGATGGACAATGGCAGTCATCCAGTTTTGCATCCTCAGTGTCATGCTAGACTTTCCTCACTCTCACTCAGTCTTAATGTCTAATCATTTCTACCTCCATAATATATTTTACATATTTACCCCACCTTCACTTTTAGAGCCATCACTCTAATTCAAATACACCTACACCTCTCCTCTCACCTGAACCAATACAGTAATCTTTACTAAATGCCTTCCTCTCACCAATCTGTTCTTCAGCTGCTAAACTAATTTTTCTAAAGTACAAATACCCTACTCAAGAAACCCCAGTTACTCTCCCTTACCTCTCAAATCAAATATAAAATCCTGTTTGGCATTTAAAGATCAATCTATTAAGCTTCTATTTTGTGCAATGAACCATTTAATACAAGTTTTACACTTGTATATCTTAAGTTCATTTTCCTTTCTGTACTTTTCAGTGGATTGTGAGATGGTCACAAAAATGAGGTAGTAGAAAAAAAAGATCCCCATTTTTAGCTGTTGGGCTATATACAAAAGCAGCCTGTAGGTCAGATGTGGTATTCTTGCCATAGGTTGCTGAAGCCCTGAGCGGCAACATGGACTTTTTTGTAGAGTCTATTCTAGAATACAGAATGTCTCATTCCACTTATCAAAAAGGGAAGTGATTTCTTTTCCTTTAAGTAATTTTAGTGCTGTGATAGGGCTTTAATTCCTTGATTCATCTTCCTCTAAGATACAAACCTGACACATAGGAGATAATTAATATTGTTGTTATTGTTATTTTGATTAGATTAGCACTCTTCCCCACAATGTTCATAAAATGTTGGATTTAGTCCTAGGAGAAACTTTACTTTTAATCATTAAGAAACTGAGTCCCAGAGAAGTTAAGGTTACATAGGACTTGAATTTAAACCCAAATTCTCTAACTTCTAATAAAATTCTCTTTCCACGTACTCTGTGGTAGGGATAAATAGTTTCGAGGGAAGAGAAACTTTAACAATAGTTATTAAATTTCAGGACTGGCTTTGAAAATATAACCTGTATTAAATAAGTTTCATATAAAAAGAAAAAAAGACTTTTAAAAGCACTTTGGTTTGTTTTTGTTGTTTCTTTTAGAAATGAATAGATCTTGTTTAGACCACCAATGGACAGTGTTGGCTTTAAATATGAACCAAAGGAATTTTCTTCCTTTGAAGATGTTCAATATTAATGATGTTTGCATGATCTTAATGAAGCTTAGCCATTAGAATTAGGTTACCCATGTGCTAAACATGAGAAGTGAATCTAAATCCTAGAACATCACTTAAGAATTTTTTTTTTTTTTTTTTTTTGTTTTTTGCTGAGGCAATTGAGGTTAAGTGACTTGCCCAGGGTCACACAGCTAGGGAATGTTAAGTGGGA
>JAJPUD010002541.1:58295-71926 GCA_023553655.1 Myrmecobius fasciatus
CACACACACACACACACACACACACACACACACACACACACACACACTTGAGAAAGCTAGCAGTAAGAAATGAATTATTCAGTCATTTCAGTCTTGTCTGATTCTTCATTGAGGCTTTCTTGGGAAACTATTTTCTTCTCCAACTCATTTTACAGATGAGGAAACTGAGGTAAACAGGGTTAAGTTACTCACCCAGGGTAACATAGCTAATAAATATCTGAGGTTGGATTTAAACTCAGATCTTTCTGATTTCGGGCCTAAAGCTCTTTCCGTTGTGCCACCTACATGCCTCCAGGAAATGTGTATTTAGTTTTTATATGAAAATATGTAACATATAAGCTAAAATTATTAATTTGTGAAAGTAGGTATTATGAAGATTTTGTCTTTCTATTTTATTACTTACTATGCTCTCTTAGGGCATGATATATATTTTAAATTTTTTTTTGCCATCACCCTTCATGGTGCTAAGCCCTCTGTAACTGCATGCTTAATTTATTGATAATTTTTTTTCTTAATTTTGCTGAAACAATTGGGGCTAAGTGACTTGCCCAAGGTCACACAGCTAGGAAGTATTAAGTTTCTGAGGCTAGATTTGAACTCAGGTCCTCCTGACTTCAGGGCTGTTGCTTTATCCATTGCACCACCTGGCTGTCCCCAATTTACTGATAATTTTAAAACTTTCACATACTTGTAATAAAGTGTAAAAGATTTGTGCAATATTTTTCTAATCACATTTTTTCAAACCCATTTTTAACTTTTTAGTATTTTTAATTCTTTAAAAACTGAAAATACAAAAAATTCATTTTAGCTTTTAATACTAGTCAAATTAAAATACAAATTAAAACTAAATTTATTATAAGCATATTTAAAATAATCATATGGTATAATGAATAACATGCTAAACTGAATTTAAGAAAACATGGGGTTGGATTTCTTTCTCTACTTTCTAGGTATGGTCCTAATGGACAGGTGTCTTAATTTCTTGTGACACAACTATGTTAAATCACAGATCCTTTGTGTGTTGACATAGAAACATAGATTTAATAATTTTTACATATTATTTCCATCCATTTCAACAATTACAGCACTTATCAATTTATTTCTGATAAAAATATTAATGGAAGAGAGAAAAAATATCTCATCACAAAAAATTATATGATTTAGTTCAGCTTTATATGTTAATTTAAAATCCTGATGAAAGAGAAAGACTTTAAGAGATAATTTTAAATCCACAATGAAAACATGTAATTGGAAACGACACAGTTGTAGGCTTAGAGTACAATCCTGCCTCTGAAACTAACCAGCAGCGTGACTTAGTTTAGTGACTTAATTGAATAACTAAGTTACAAATGATCATGATCTGTGTTCATAGAACAAATTATCCCACCAATATCCCAGACCTTAATAACTACAAATATATAAGTAATAAAAGAAAAATGCTGAGCCCTAATTCAACCACTCATACTTTAGAAGATCCTTCTTTCAGAATTACTATTATTAAAATTTAAATAATATCAAATACATCTCCTTATCACAATGATTGGTTTTGTCAAGGTTGGTGTTTCTACCCTAGATTAAGCACAGTACTTAGTTATTAATTTTACTACTGTGCTTCTTTTGATATTCAGAATTCTCAGTATTCTATGCTGTATTATAGTGTCTTACAAAGAAAATAGAAAGAACCCTTAAGAATTTACCCTGTAACAGGGAGGATATGACAATGTTTATTGAAAGAAGTATATTATCCTATAATTAATGATTAGTAATTGTTCATTTTTGTAGTGTAGAGTCAGGTGTGGTTAATGTATGTAGAAGAAAAGGATCTTGGAACCTGCTTTTGAAGGTGTTGACCTGGTTTACCTAAAGGAGAAGTTAAATTTATTCTAGATCAAAATAATATCTTTTGTAGTTACTTAGAAGCAATAGAAAATAATTTTATTTATTTATTTTTGAGGCAGTTTGATTTAAGTTAATTGCTCACACAGGATCATACAGGGCCAGATTTGAGCCCAGGTCCTCCTGACTCCAGGGTCAGTGCACTATGCACTGCACCATCTAATCACTCCAGAAAAGTGAAATTAGGTTTAGGAACAGCAAACTGATACTTTTTGCAAAAAATCTGCATTAGATCCAGATTAATGAAATTAATGAAAATTATGAATCGCCTTAAAGTGATGGCATTTCTGAAGTATTACTTAATATAATACTTAATAATAATACTTATTTCTATTGGGTTGGAACCAGTTATCATATTTTACACAACTATAACTTTGATTAGGGCATGTTTAAATACATACAACTACTTCCCAGGTTTCCATACTAACTGGGATGTAACTGAAGGGAAGAGTCTAAGGTAATCTGATTAGATAGATAGATAGAAAGACAGTCAGACAGATGGACAGATAGATAAAATATAGGTTAATTCAATATAATTAAAATTATGTGCTATATATAAATTACTGGGAATTCAAAGGTGAAATATGGAATAGCTGCTAAGCCAAATGTCTTTCAACATGGTAAGGATGGAAGGGGGAACATGCCCACAAATAAATGCAAACAAAAGGTCAAATAGGACATCCTAAAGATTTGAAGTGATAAGAGATAACTCATCCCCCTTTTCAGGGGGAAAAACAAACAAACAACATCCTGAAGGAGATGATACTTTTCCAAAAATTTGAACAAGAGAATCATTTCAAAAAACATTATGATGTCTCCTAAGACATTTCTTCCTTTGTCCTCCTTACCACAAACTCATAGGCAGTACCAAGTGGTGATAATAACCAATCTAATTATCTTTTATTAATCTTCTTTCTTAATACTTCCTCCTATAATTGTTTACTCTCCTTTTTCTTTGGGTTTCTCCAAAGGAGCTTTACCTCATGTAAAAATGGAAAAAAAATTAGCAAAGCAGGTGATTCAGTCCTGCAGACTTCTTTTTCTTCTCACCTTAGCTTCAAAAAATACTGCAAGCCTACTAATCTTCAACCAATACTTCTATGTGACAATTGAAGAGTTATAAAAAAAATCATGATTTTGCATCCCTGGTTTCAGAGAGGAGCCAGATGCATTAAGACACTACTACAACTATCAGGTTTGTTGTTGTTCAGTCATAACTCTTAGCGACTCAGTTTGAGATTTTCTTATCAAAGATACTGGAGTAGTTTACCATTTTCTTCTCCAGGTACAATTATAGATAACTGAAATTAATATAGTGCTAGAAAATTTAAAAAGTACTTTTATATATATTATTTCATTTGATCTTGACTTAGTGAGTTAGACATTACCTCAATTTCATGCATGAGAAAACTGAAGCTGAGAGAGGTTAAGTGATTTATTCAGGATTACAGAGCTAGCAAGTGTCTGAGACAGGAATACAATTAAGGTCTTTCTAAACCTAAGTCCAATGGTAGTGACCTCTTTGGAATGTAGTAGATGAGATAAGGAAGATACCGAACTGAAGGACTCTTTGGCTATTTTTAAATTCTCAATTGAGAAAGGCAGTAACTTTCCTAGGAGCATATTTTTGTTGTTCCATTATTCAGTCATGAACAGCTCTTTATGGCTGCATGGATCACACACAACATTCTAGGTCCTTCTATCCTTCATTATCTCTCAAAGTCTATTCAAGTTTATGTTCCTTGTTTCCATAAAACTATCTATCTCATCCTCTATTTCCCCTTTTCCCTTTGCCTTTGGTCTTTCTCAACCTCAAGGTCTTTTTACAAAGGATCTCATCTTCTCATTATGTAGCCAAAATATTTAAGCTTCAGCTTTGATATCTGACTTTCCTGTGAATAATCTGAACTAATTTCTTTATGTATTGAGTGAATTGTTCTCCTTTCTGTACAAGGGACTCTGAAAAATCTTCTCCAGCATCATAAGACAGTGATTTCTCAAGGGACTTTCATTTTTATGTTGGCATCTCCATTGACTAACATAGGACTTCATAAACAGATGTTTAATTAATGCAAGATTGATTAGGAGGGGAAATAAAAGGGATATCTTCAGCAACTATGTAAAGTGTTTAATTAGATATATTTAGATGCACTCAAAATGCCCTGAGTTAAGAAGACCACTCTCACACATCAGTGGGTAAAATGGTAAAGCATGCAGATAGGAACTAAATAAGTATGCACTTGTTTGAATCAGTAGAGCAAATGGTTTTGTATTATGCATATTTAGTCTGAGCCATTTTCTGAGCTGTGCATAGTACAGTAAATTAAATAGATTTATAGGAAGACTGCCTAGTGTTCCTCCAAAATATATTGTCCCATAGAAATTTAACAGTGATATTAGTTACTTTGTGATACTAAGAATAAAACGTGTTAAATGCAAAGAATAAATTAAATAGGATTCTGGTTCAATACATTTGTCATTCTGGGGGTCAAGGTATGAGATGATTAATCGTAGAATAACATAGACCAGATGATGTCAGTACTAGGAGTCCAGCCAAGCAGGAGGGGACCTAGGAAATGCTAAATATGTGGAAAAACAGAGTATCAAGTTCAGGAAGATTAGCTAGGTGAGAGAGAAAAAGACATATGCACACTGTGCTAATAGGAAGACCATTTCTAAAGTATGAGGATTAGAGATTCAACAGAAAGGGCACCAGCTCCAAAATCCATAATAGCTGATTCCTAGCATAATAGAAAAAAATATGTATTTTCAGAAAAACTTAACATCTTTTGCTGAAACCAAAGAAGCAAATCCCCTAACAAATAAATGACCAAGGGAATTCTTGCTGAGAATGCCTCTGAATTTATATAGAGACCAATTTTTTCTACTTTTTTTTTTGGCTTGTAGCATTTTCCAGTATGAATTCAGTGGAATTTAATAGCAACTTTTCCTTTTCAGGCTACTCATGTAATTATGAATTTTTCCATTTATATTTTCCTAGTATTTACCACAGCATCTAACACAATTTGGTAATGGTGAGAATGCAATAAATGAAATTCATCAAATAAAATTCATCAACCTAAGTAATCAGTGCTGGACAACCTCTTGAAAGAATTTTTAAAGTAAAGTACCACGAGGAAGTTCGTTCTCCTTCCCTCTCTCTCTCTCTCTAGTTCAACCTTGTTTTGTATTAGTGGATTATAGTATAGTAAAATCTATCAAGTGAATAATGGTATAAGAAAGAATTGATTTTTTTTCTAGAAAAATTCGGTTTGTTAAAAGAGAGTCATTTCAATGTGCTCCATCTGGTGTTTTGATGATATAAAAATATAATACATTCTTAACAATTCATTTTCTGGCAGTATTTTTTTTATATTATATATTTAATTATGTGGAAAAATGGTTCTTTATAAAAGAATCTTTTAAAAAAGATTAATATGTGGGGCAGCTAGGTGGTACAGTGGTCAGAGCACCAGCCCTGAAGTCAGGAGGACCTGAGTTCAAATGTGATCTCAGACACTTAACACTTCCTAGCTGTGTGACCCTGGGCAAGTCACTTAACCACAATTGCCTCAGCAGGAAAAAAAGGAATATTATAAAATATAAACATATTTATATTGTTATTATAAATATAGTATTTCATATAATATCACATTATTTACATATATTTAAATATAATAAATAAAAAAATAATATATACTTATATAACATATTTACAAATATTATAGATAAGTATAGATAATATATTACATATATAATTACACATGTAATTATATAATAATATAAAAGAATATAATAATATAAAAGAATCATTTTAAAAGAATCTTATTTTATAATAGCTATATATTACATTATAGGATAAATATGTTCCTGAAATTTTCTACATGAAAAACAAATCTCTCGAATTTAATAATATTTTCACTTTATATATGTAGCTAAATTGAAAATATATTCTTATAGGAAATAATTGATTCCATGCTCTATGATCTCAGTCATTCATTCAGTAAACATTTATCACATATTCACTATATGACTAGCATAAAATAATAACAACTGAATATTAAAAGATCTTATTGTTATAATACATCAATACAAAATGAATCTCTGATCTCATAGATACTTTCTGCTCCATAAAGGAAAAGAATTATTCTTATTCTATCATTAAACACTCAAGAAAAATCCAACTTTTGTCATGAAGACCTTCCTCTAGATCTTTATAACATATAATGGTATATGTGAAACAAATGGATTATTTATCTATTATGCTTTGCTCTTGATTCATCTACTTAATAGAAAACATTTAATAAATGTTTATTGACTAAGAGACTGATCATAATATTCCTAAATATTATGACTATATGATCTCTTCCATATCTTTAGAAATAAACTCTATCCTACTTACCAACACCACTTAATTCTTTCTGTTGTCCTTTAGGTGAGTAACAATTTTAATTCTTTAAAGATTATGCTAATTCCATAACTCAAAGTATAGTGGCTGGAAAGCTGTAGGTACTTAACAATGCTTGTTGATTAAGAAAAAAAAAAGTACTATTAAAATGTCTATGTTGGTGTGTCTTTGAAAACATTTTCAGTTTGTTAAAGACAATGTACAATTCCTCAAATGCAATTCAGTGTGTTATTTTCCTCTTTTTCAATTATGGGTCCACATCACTGCTAATCTGCAAAATCTATACAAGATACATGTATCAATCACTCATTGGACTATCCATCCAACATCTTAGTCTGGGTACTGATAATTATTTACCCATTTGACTTTTTCATTGTAAAGTTTAACTCTTTCAAGTGTTTATAATTTTTACTGAGGAATTCCTGTAGTATTTAAAGGATTGACAGAATCAATACAAAACCAAAGGAAAATAGGAATATTTAGAGGATTCCCCTATTTTTTTCAACTAGACTCAATATAGGATATCTTTCCCAAAAATAATCTATATTTTTCTCTTAATATTAACGATTTTGAATACTAGGAAAACTTTTCTTTCTCAATTTTATGCTTTCATATAGATAACCAAAGGTTAACTGAAGAAAAATATCTCTGTTGTTTCATTTATAAAGAATTTTTTGATGTGGTTATATGCATGAGAGACTTCTTTTTTAGACTGCATTTTGCTTTCTGAGACAAATGCTATTGTTTTTAATAATCAGTAAAAAAGAAAATACAGTGGCAAACTTTATGTGCAGTTTTCCAATCAATAATGTAACTCTAGCTATGTTCTCTTTTGTACAAGGCCATTGTGAAAACCCAACTGTTCCCTTCTCAAATATTTACCAAGGATTTCCTTGATAGTTAATTTTTGTAAGTCTACATGAGGATGAAAAACTATTCATATAATAATTATTAATGCTATAAGTAGTGTTCTAACAACAGCTTTGATATTATTCCTTAAATATTAGATATTTTCCCTTTCATAATAGAGTTGACAGCCCAACTTAAACTGGTACATGACTCTATATAAGCTCTCTTACCTGAAAGTAGGGAGTGTGGTATTATGATTTATTATCAGGGTTTAATTTATATATCTATTTCTATGCCTATATTCTTGGAGTAATATAAAATTTCACTGGGCTAAAAGAAGTTTTGAGTGGAAAAAGATTAAGAAACCTGGTCTATAGCACAAATCTCTATGTATATAATGTGGTTTAGCTTATTTTCCTTTCTTTGTCTTTAATGTCATTCCCATTTCCTCATATACAAATTGGAGATTGAGCTCAAATATAGTGATTCTGTTGTCATAAATGATGAAAACACATCACTATACATAGCAAGCTGATTTGTTCCATTTTTGCCTATTTCTTGTCCTCCTTGTTTCATCTAAATGCATTTTTAGCACAAGATTTAATTTTGTCTCATGTTAAGCTTTCTGCAAACTTGTTTCCCCTTCCATTTCTTTCCACTACTTTATAAGGAAATATATTTGTAAATATATTTTTCTATTTTATTTTAAAAATTAATTTATATTCTAACTGGTGTTGGCCTTTATTGCCATATATCTTAACATCTCCCCCCCCCAAAAAAAAAGATCAAATGTCTCCCAGCTAAGGTAGTTTTTGTAGTTTTCTGGTATTCATGTTTTGACAATTCCTTTATATACATTTCACTTCTCTAAGAAATTGTTACCTTCTGTGTTGGTATTTCCCCTTTCATTTCTTTTCTTTTCTTTTTTTGGCATCAAGTTATTTACTTGTTTGGCACAGGTTGGAGTTATTACAACTGTCTATAATCTCATAGTTACCTTTTTATTTGTTTACTGTTAGTTTTAACCTTTGTTTTAACTAGTCAAATGACTTCCACTTTATGATTGCTATCCCTACTGCTTTTTGACTCTTCCTGATAAAATTATTTATGATATTTAACCATGAGATTTCTGAGTTAACTATGTTATCTAAACTTCACATTTATGATTTCTTAGACTTGAATCATGTTTTTCAAAACTTCCCCATCCACTGAATCCCAAGAGAAATATTGGAGGCTCTTGTTGGGTACTTCATAGACTATATAAGCCTTCTAATGATGAAGTTATATTCTCAGTCTAATGTTGACTTATGTCTAGAACTTAAAAGTTTTTTGTTTGTTTTGACTGAAACAACTTCATTGGTTAAAAAGAAAAATGCCAGAGCCAAGATGGCGGAGTGAAAACGTGACTCTCTGTGTCCTCCTCTGTCCTTCTCTTAAATCAGCAATAAAATAAGCCTCTGAACTGATCTTTAAGTCAACAAATCCAGAAATATTTGGACTACAAAACACTGCTTTCAGTTACCTCTGAAGAACTTCATAGCAGGTCTGTTTCAGTCTGGCATCGGGGTAAGCAATTTGCCCTGTGCAACTCCAGAACAGAGGGCAGAGAACTGGGTGGGACTCAGCTAAGGGTGACAGAAATTATAAACTTCAAACACCAAACACCTGGAGTTTATCTGAGGTACTCGGGACACTCTGCCCTGATTGGGGACAGGTGTTCTGGCAGACTTGCCTTGTTTAAGGAGTAATTCGGACTTAGTCCTAGCCCCCACCGGCCCAACACCTTAAGTTAATTCGCCGAAGTGTCCCAGGGCAAAGAACTTCAGCCACTGTTTTTTTCCCCTATCTTAAAGAGACATCCACGCTGTCTAAAAAAAAAAAAAAAAAAAAAAAAAATGAAGGAGCAAAACAGAGCTCTCACCATAGACAGCTTGTATCAAGAGAAAGAAGGGCTGACCCCAGATCCTGAGGTTCCTTTAGACAAAACTTCAGAGGTTGTTATCAAGGACCATCACTGGTCCCTTTTTCAAAAGGCCTTTCTGGAATATTGCATAAAGAACCTCAAAAGAGAGCTGGAGGATAAATGGGAAAATAAACTGAAATCAGTGCAAGAAGGATATGATGCCCTGCAAAAGAGGTATGAAAATCACACCAATTTACTGAAAAATAAAATTAGTGAAGTGGAAAATAGTGCAATGAACAAAAAAATTCAATTGGCCAGTTACAAAAGGAGCTTAAAAAGGTAACTGAAGAAAACAACACTTTAAAAATAAGAATTGAACAAATGCAAGTGAATGACTCAATAAGACATCAAGAATCAGTCAAACAAAGACAAAAAAATGAAAAATTAGAAGAAAATATGAAATATCTCCTAGGAAAAACAACTGACTTGGAAAATAGATCTAGGAGAGACAATCTAAGGATTATTAGACTTCCTGAAAGCCATGATGAAAAAAAGAATCTAAACACTATTTTCCAGGAAATCCTGAAAGAAAACTACCCTGAGATTGTAGAATCAGAAGGCAAAATCACCATTGAAAGAATTCACCGATCACCTCCTGAAAGAGACCCCAAAATTAAAACTCCAAGGGATATCGTGGCTAAATTTCAGGACTATAGCATGAAGAAAAAGATTCTGCTAGCAGCTAGAAAGAAACAATTCAAATACAGAGGATCAATAAGTAGAATCACACATGATCTGTCAGCCTCTGCATTGAAGGATCAAAGGGCCTGGAACCAGGACAAAGGAATTTGGATTACAGCCAAGAATAACCTATCCAGCTAGAATGAGCATTATCCTCCAGGGAAGAAAATGGTCATTCAATGATATAGGTGAATTTCACCTATTTCTAATGAAAAGACAGATCTGAAAGAAAAATTTGACCTCCAAACACAGAACTCAAGAGATGCATAAAAAGGTAAAAAAGAAAGGACTCTTGAGAACTTTATTTCTACTATGGGGATACAAAAAGTTTGGGGATATAATTAACTACATATTACTTTGATAATATGAAAAAGAGAACTAGAGGGGGAAAGGTTGTCATACTGGAGAAAAGAGGGAAAAAGTGGTAAAATAAGATCTAAAAAAAGGAGGTAAAAACAAGGAAAAATGTCTTGAAGAGGTAAAAAAATTAATATAATTGAGAGAAAGAGGGGAGGGAAATGAGCATTGTGTAAATCTTACTCTCATCAGGTTGGGCTCTAAAAGTGTATATCAGACACTTGATTTACATAAAAACTTGTCTGTTGCTAGAGGGAAGTGGGAGGGAAAGGAGGAAAAGAAAAGGATAAACTAATAGAAGGGAAAATAGAAGAATCGGGGGAAAGGAGTTAAAAAAAGGGGAGGAGATCTAAAGGGTGGAGTATTGTTTGGGGGAGGGGGTCATCAAAAGCAAAGTACTGAGGAGGGGGGAAGGGAGAAAGGGGAAAGGAAAGGGAAAACATAACTTGGGTAAATAAGGTGGCAGGAAATAAAGAATTAGTTATTATAACTGTGAATGTGAATGGGATGAACTCTGCCATAAAGCGGAAGCAGATAGCAGACTGGATTAAAAACAGGAATCCCACAATATGTTGTCTACAAGAAACACATCTAACACATAGTGACAGATACAGGATGAAGGTAAAAGTCTGCAGCAGAATCTATTATGCTTCAGGTGAACAAAAAAAAGCAGGGGTAGCAATCCTTATCTCAGATCAATTAAGAGCCGAGATAGATCTAATCAAAAGAGATAAGGAAGGAAACTATATTTTATTAAAGGGTACCATAGATAATGTAGCAATATCAATACTAAATATATATGCAACAAGTGCAATAGCATCCAAATTCCTAGGGGAGAAATTAAGAGAGATGCAAGAAGAAATAGACAGCCAAACGATACTAGTGGGGGATCTCAACCTTGCTCTCTCAGAATTAGATAAATCAAACCACAAAATAAACAAGAAAGAAACTAGGGAGATAAAACAATTGTTAGAAAAGTTAGGTATGAGAGATCTATGGAGAAAGTTGAATGGAGACAGTAGGGAGTTTACTTTTTTCTCAGCAGTCCATGGAACCTATACAAAAATTGACCATGTGTTAGGACATAAAAACCTCAAAATCAAATGCAGAAAGGCAGAAAGAGTAAATGCATCTCTTTTTTCGGATCATGATGCAATAAAAATCACATGCAATATAAGGCCAGGAGAAAATAGGCCAAAATTTAATTACAAATTAAATAATCTAGTCCTGAAGAATGAATGGGTGAAAGTAGCAAATCATAGACACAATCAATAATTTCATCCAGGAGAATGACAATAAGGAGACAACATACCAAAATTTGTGGGATATGGCCAAAGTGGTTATAAGGGGCAATTTTGTATCTCTAGATGCTTACTTGCATAAAATAGAGAAAGAAAAGATCAACGAATTGGGCTTATTATTTAAAAAAACTAGAAAAAGAACAAATTAAAAACCCTCAATTTAATACCAAATTGGAAATTCTGAAAATAAAAGGAGAAATTAATAAAATTGAAAATAAGAAAACTATTGAATTAATAAATAAAACTAAGAGTTGGTTCTATGAAAAAACCAACAAAATAGATAAGACTTTAGTTAATTTGATAAGAAAAAGGAAAGTGGATAATCAAATTGTTAGTCTCAAGAATGATAAGGGAGAATTTTCCTCCAATGAAGAGGAAATTAGAGCAATAATTAGGAGTTACTTTGCCCAACTTTATGCCAGTAAGTTTGATGAATAAATAAAATGGAGGAATATCTACAAAAATATAAATTGCCTAGGTTAATAGAAGAGGATATAAACTATTTAAATAGCCCCATATTAGAAAAAGAAACAGAACAAGCTATTAACCAACTCCCTAAGAAAAAATCTCCAGGGCCAGCATAAATAATTATATTAATAACCAAACTAACAAAAACCATATGATTATCTCAGTAGATGCAGAAAAAGCATTTAATAAAATCCAACACCCCTTCCTATTAAAAACACTAGAGAGTATAGGAATAAATGGGCTTTTCCTTAAAATGATCAGTACCACCTATTTGAAACCATCAGTAAGCATCATATGTAATGGAGACAAACTAAAACCATTCCCAATAAGATCAGGAGTGAAACAAGGCTGCCCACTGTCACCATTACTCTTTAATGTTGTATTAGAAATGTTAGCTTTAGCAATAAGAGAAGAAAAAGAGATAAAAGGAATTAGAGTAGGTAATGAAGAAACCAAATTATCACTCTTTGCAGATGACGGGAGGGTATACTTAGAGAACCCTAGAGACTCAACTAAAAAACTACTAGAAACAATTAACAACTTTAGCAAAGTTGCAGGATTCAAAATCAATCCACATGAATCATCAGCATTTTTAAATATTACCAACAAGGTTCAGCAGCAAGAGATACAAAAAGAAATTCCATTCCAAATAACGGATGATAGGATAAAATATATGGGAATCTTACTGCCAAGGAAAAGTCAGAAATTATACGAACTAAACTACAAAACACTTTCCACAAAAATAAAATCAGACCTAGTCAATTGGAAAAACATTAAGTGCTCATGGGTAGGCAGAGCGAACATAATAAAAATGACAATACTACCCAAACTAATCTATTTATTTAGTGGCATACCAATCAAACTCCCAAGAAATTATTTTATAGATCTAGAAAAAAATAATAGCAAAGTTCATTTGGAAGAACAAAAGGTCAAGGATTTCAAGGGGATTAATGAAAAAAAAAAGGCAGATGAAGGTGGGCTTGTTGTACCAGATCTAAAACTATATTGCAAAGCCACGGTCATCAAAACCATTTGGTACTGGCTAAGAAACAGAGCAGTCAATCAGTGGCACAGGATAGGTTATCAGGATAATCTAGGCACTAACTTCAACAATTTAGTGTTTGATAAACCCAAAGACCCCAGCTTTTGGGATAAGTACTCACTATTCGGCAAAAACTGCTGGGAAAATTGGATACTAGTGTGGAAGAAATTAGGGCTTGACCCATACCTAACACCACATACCAAGATAAGATCTAAATGGGTTCATGATCTAGATATAAAGAGGGACTTTGTAAGCAAATTAGAGGAACGTAGTATAGTTTACCTCTCAGACCTGTGGAGATGGAATAAATTTATGTCCAAAGAAGATCTGGAACTTCTAATTGAGCACCGATAGATAATTTTGATTATATTAAGTTAAAAAGTTTCTGTACAAATAAAACTAATACAGACAAGATTAGGAGGGAAGCATCAAATTTGGAAATCATCTTTACATTTAATGGTTCTGATAAAGGCCTCATTTCTAAAATATATAGAGAATTGTCTCATATGTATAAGAATTCAAGCCACCCTTCAATAGATAAGTGGTCAAGGGATATGAACAGACAATTTTCTTTTTTTTTTTTAATTTTAATTTTAATTTTAATTTTAATTTTTTTTAATTTTTATTTTATTTGCATAACATATGTGTGGGTAATTCTTCAACAAT
>JAJPUD010002541.1:76926-107677 GCA_023553655.1 Myrmecobius fasciatus
ATTAAGACAACTCTGAGGTGCCACTACACACCTGTCAGAGTGGCTAACATGACAGGAAAAGATAACGATGAATGTTGGAGGGGATGTGGGAAAACTGGGACACTAATACATTGTTGGTGGAACTGTGAATGGATCCAACCATTGTGGAGAGCAATTTGGAACTATGCTCAAAAATTTATCAAACTGTGCATACCCTTTGAACCAGCAGTGTTTCTACTGGGCCTATATCCCAAAGAGATCTTAGAGTAGGGAAAGGGACCCATATGTGCAAGAATGTTCGTGGCAGCACTTTCTGTAGTGGCTAGAAACTGGAAACTGAAGGGATGCCCATCAATTGGAGAGTGGCTGAATAAATTATCGTATATGAATGTCATGGAATATTATTGCTCTGTAAGAAACGAGCAGCAGGACAATTTCAGAGAGGCCTGGAGAGACTTGCATGAACTGATGCTGATCGAAATGAGCAGAACCAGGAGATCATTATACACAGCAACAACAATATTACATGACGATCAATTCTGATGGACATGGCTCTCTGCAACAAAGAATTGTCTCAAACCAGTTCCAGTTGTTCACTGAAGAAGACCATATATACCCAGAGAGAGAGATATGAAATATGGACCACAACGTAACATTGTCATTCTCTCTATTGAGGTTTGCTTGAATTGTGTTTCCTTTCTCTGATTTTCTTTTTTTTCTCTTGTAGATAGGATTTTTCTTGCACAGCTTGTCAACTATTATTATATTATTAACATGTAGTGGACTTCCTGCCATCTAGGGGAGGGGAGGGGACTGGGGGTAAAATTTGTAATGGAAAGCTTTGTAAAGATCAATGCTGGGGAACTACCCATACATATGTTATACAAATAAAAAGCTTTAATAAAAAAAAATGAATGTCAAAGAAAAACAAAAAAAATGAAAAAAAATAGAGGAAAAAATGAAATATCTCCTAGGAAAAACAACTGACTTGGAAAATAGATCTAGGAGAGACAATCTAAGGATTATTGGACTTCCTGAAAGCCATGATGAAAAAAAGGAATCTATACACTATCTTCCAGGAAATCCTGAAAGAAAACTGCCCTGAGGTTGTAGAGTCAGAAGGCAAAATCACCATTGAAAGAATTCACCGATCACCTCCTGAAAGAGACCCAAAATTAAAACCCCAAGAAACATTGTGGCTAAATTTCAGGACTTTTGGACCAAGCAAAAGATTCTGCTAGCAGCTAGAAAGAAACAATTCAAATACCAAGGATTAATAATTAGAATCGCACATGATCTGTCAGCCTCCACATTGAAGAATCGAAGGGCCTGGAACCAGATATTTCGAAGGGCAAAGGAACTTGGATTACAGCCAAGAATAATTTATCCAGCTAGAATGAGCATTATCCTCCAGGGAAGAAGATGGTCATTCAATGATATAGGTGAATTTCACCTATTTCTAATGAAAAGACCAGATCTGAACAAAAAATTTGACCTCCAAACACAGAACTCAAGAGAAGCATAAAAAGGTAAAAAGGAAAGGACTCTTGAGAACTTTATTTCTACTATGGGGATACTTAAAATTTGGGGGTATAATTTGATATTACTTTGATAATAAGAAAATGAAAACCAGAGGGGGAAAGGCTATCATATTGGGGGAAAGAGGGAAAAGGTGGTAAAATAAGGTTAAAACAAAGGAGGTAAAAGTAAGGTAAAATCTCATGAAGAGGCAAAGAAAACCGAATATAACTGAGGGAAAGAAGGGAGGGAGATGCGTATTGTATAAACCTTACTCTCATCAGATTGTGCTCTAAAAGTGTATATCAGACACATTTTGGTTTCACAGAGAAACTTGTTCTTCCTTATAGGGAAGTGGGAGGGAAATGAGGAAAAGAAAGGGATAGACTAGTAGAAGGGAAATTAGAAGAATCATGGGAAAGGAGTAAAATAAGGAGGAGGGGCTCTAAAGGGGGGAGGACTGTTTGGGGGAGGTGGTCATCAAAAGCAAAATACTGGGGGGAGGGGAAGGGAGAAAGAGGAAAGGAAAGGGAAAACATAACTTGGGTAAATAAGATGGCAGGAAGTAAAGAATTAGTTATTCTCATTGTGAATGTGAATGGGATGAACTCTCCCAAAAAGCAGAAAAGGATCTTTTCAGATCATGATGCAATAAAAATCACATGCAATATCAGGCCAGGAGAAAATAGACCAAAAGTTAATTATAAATTAAATAATCTAATCCTGAAGAATGAATGGATGAAAGAACAAATCATAGATACAATCAATAAATTCATCCAGGATAATGACAATAATGAGACAACATACCAAAATTTGTGGGATATGGCCACAGCTGTTATTAGGGGCAATTTATATCTCTACATGCTTACTTGAATAAAATAGAGAAAGAAAAGATCAACAAATTGGGTTTATTATTTAAAAAAACCTATTAACAGAACAAATTAAAAACCCTCAATTAAATACCAAATTGGAAATTCTAAAAATAAAAGGGGAAATTAATAAAATTGAAAGTAAGAAAAATATTGAATTAATAAATAAAACTGAGAGTTGGTTTTAGGAAAAAAACAACAAAATAGATAAGCATTTTGTTAATTTGATAAGAAAATGGAAATAGGAAAATCAAATTGTTAATCTCACAAATGATAAGGGAGAACTTTCCTCCAATGAAGAGGAAATTTGAGTAATAATTAGGAGTTACTTTGCCCTACTTTATGCCAGTAAGTTTGATAATCTAAATGAAATGGAGGAATATCTACAAAAATTTATATAGACTAGGTTAGCAGAAGAGGAAATAAATTATTTAAATAGCCCCATATTAGAAAAAAGAAATAGAACAAGCTGTTAACCAACTCCCTAAGAAAAAATCTCCAGGGCCAGATGGATTTACAAGTGAATTCTACCAAACATTGAAAGAATAATTAATTCCAATACTATACAAACTATTTGAAAAAATAGGGACAGAAGTCATACTACCAAATTCCTTCTATGATACCAATTTTGTGCTGATAGCTAAACCAGTTAGGGTGAAAACAGAGAAAGAAAACTATAGACCAATTTCCCTAATGAATATTAATGAAAAAATTTGAAATAAGGTATTAGCAACGAGACTACAGAAAGTCATCCCCAGGATAGTACACTATGACCAAGTAGGACTTATACTAGGAATGCAGGGCTGGTTCAATATTAGGAAAACTATCAGCATAAACAATTATATTAATAGCCAAACTAACAAAAAACATATGATTATCTCAATAGATGCAGAAAAAGCATTTGATAAAATCCAACACCAATTCTTTTTAAAAGCACTAGAGAGTATAGGAATAAATGGGAATAGTCAGGAGCATCTATTTAAAACCATCAGCAAACATCTTATGTAATGGCGACAAACTAGAACCATTCCCAACAAGGGAGGAGTGAAACAAGGCTGCCCACTGTCACCATTATTATTTAATATTGTATTAGAAATGTTAGCTTTAGCAATAAGAGAAGAAAAAGAGATAAAAGGAATCAGAGTAGGTAATGAAGAAACCAAATTATCACTCTTTGCAGATGACAAGATGCTATACTTAAGAGAACCCTAGAGACTCAGCTAAAAAATTACTAGAAACAATTCACAACTTTAGCAAAGTTGCAGGATACAAAATAAATCCACATAAATCAGCAGCATTTTTATACATTACCAACAAGGTTCAGCAGCAAGAGATACAAAAAGAAATTCCATTCCAAATAACGGATGATAGTATAAAATATTTGGGAATCTATCTGCCAAGGAACAGTCAGAAACTATACGAACTAAACTATAAAACACTTTCCACACAAGTAAAATCAGATCAAAGCAATTGGAAAAACATTAAGTACTCATGGGTAGGCCGAGCGAATATAATAAAAATGACCATACTACCCAAATTAATTTACTTATTTAGTGCCATACCAATCAAACTCCCAAGAAATTATTTTACAGATCTCGAAAAAATAGTAGCAATGTTAGTCTGGAAGAGCAAAAGTTCAACAATTTCAAGGGAATTAATGAAAAAAAAAAGCTGATGATGATGGCCTTGCTGTATCAGATCTAAAACTATATTATAAAGCAGCAGTCATCAAAACCATTTGGTACTGGCTGAGAAATAGATCAGTCGATCAGTGGCATAGGATAGGATATCAGGACAATCTAGGCAATAACTTTAGCAATTTAGTGTTTGATAAACCCTAAGACCCCAGCTTTTGGGATAAGTACTCACTATTTGGCAAAAACTGCTGGAAAAATTGGATACTAGTGTGGAAGAAATTAGGGCTTGACCCACACCTAACACCGCATACCAAGATAAGATCTAAATGGGTTCATGATCTAGATATAAAGAGTGATATTGTAAGCAAACTAGAGGAACATAGGATAATTTACCTCTCGGAATTGTGGCGATGGAATAAATTTATGTTTAAAGAAGATCACTATGTCATGATTTGAACCAGGATACCTCCAAAGACATGGACATGCCTCCTTCAGAGTGAAGCCTCCATGCACCAGCCAGTGGGCAAGAAAAAATAGCACCAAAATGTGTTCCTGCAGCATCTGGAAGAGGTTATTATATTTTTAAAAGAAATGTGAAGTTGGAAAGATAGCATTTGTCTTTTTGTTCTTCTTATGATAAAACATAAAAATTATTTGAAATATTTCTCTAACATAGATGATTAATAAATAATAGAGCAGATTCTGGTAGTAAATTAATCCCTCAAAATAAATTAAGCTATTTGAAATGCCCTTTAAATTTGATTTTTATCATTGGGCACACCAAAGTACTAGCCTTAATCCCCAGTCACTTGAAAAAGGAGATATGTGTCCCAAAGTGATTATTATATACCAGTTTTAATGTATAAAAACATCATGAAAATTGAGGTAAAATTGAGTAAAATTTTCTTGAAGGATTCACCAAATATAACAAAAAAATTCTGTACAGGTACTGAAAACTTGAATGGAACAACACAGAAAAAGATACAAAAAGAGAGGATTAATGAACTAAATATGAAATTTTAAAAATCCAGAAAAGATACACAAAATCAAAAATCGTAAAAGAAGTGCAAATGAAAATTTGAAAAGTAGAGCATAAATACAGAAATTTTTAACTAAAACCAGTATACACAATGAAATGATCTTTTAAAAAGAGTAATAAATTCAATAAATGTTAACGAACATGATTAAAAGAGGAAGGTACGGAAATCTATTCACCAAATTTAAAAACAAAATAATTTGAATTCACAATAGACAAGAAATACAAATAAACAGAAATTTATTCACACAAGTAGATGCTAGCAAACTGATAATTCAAAGGACATTGAAAAGGATCTACATGAACTCCCTGACTCAAAGAGCTATTCTGTAGCATCTTTCTTCCTTGATTCCAATTGATAACAGCAAAAAAATAAAAGTGATATCCTAGGTTCTTCAGCCTTCGAACTTTGAGAAAGAAGATATCAAAATGTGCCAGATAGAGACAGAGTGAGATATCAAAAAAGACAAGTAGCAATTTAGTAATATTTATGCAAAAATTTAAAGTAAAATATTCATAAGAGGATTATCAAAAAATAATTTCCTATGTATATGTTTGGTTCATACCAGGACGTTAAAAATTAAGAAAACAATTAAGATTAATAAGTACATTAACAATCAGGGTAGCCAAACAACATAATTATCTTGGAGACAATGAACATTTTAGTCACTTTAATTCCAAATTGCTTTGAAGAATGTCGAGACTAATTCACAACCATATTAACTACCATACTACTTTGATTGTTCCCAGACTTTTAAAGATTGCATACTATATTTGTAGTACTCCAATAAGGCAAATAGAGAAAAGGAGTTTGTTTTATCATGTTAAAAGTTCAATTCAGAAATATCTGATTATGAAGAGTTTTCCAAAGGAGTCCCTATGCAGGTTTCCTTAATCCAAGAGTTTCCCAAACATATGGAGGTTTCTGTAATCCAAGATCTATTGTATTGAAAGGTTGAGTTGACCAAGTTTGACATCTATCATAATCAAAATCTTGTAAATATAAATGCATATTGATCATTACATTTGTTATTGCTTATGTTGGTTAATAAATTCCATATGGAATTTATTAACCAACATAAGCAATAACAAATGTAATGATCTATATATATATATATACTTATTTCATATTTATTCATTTATAGGGAAATAAGTTTAAATGCTAATAAAAATGTTTCTCCAGATGATTAAGTAATTAATATTTCATGAATTTACCAGGCCAATAAAGCTAATTGGTGAGAAGAAATTGCATTTGTATTAATGACCAAGAAACTATCTGACATGTGCTTTGATCATTCTAATGCTTAGGAGAATAAAACTAAGAGGATAAAATTAAATGACAGGCTGCCAATGTTTGACATACAAATAAAGTTGCTGGTTAGACCTTAGATCATATCATGCCTTCTTCTACACAATGGAGAGGAAAGAAGTTCATGTATTACCAACTTTCCAAACCATTTTATTTTATTTTGCTCTGTGTTCCATATGATGTTAAATTGCAGGTTTGTTTTGATTTGTATTTCTCTTGTTATTTATGTTTTATACAGGGAGAATTCTTAACTAAGCAAAGCATTCAGAAATTCATATAAGAGACATTGGACAATTTTGACTATGTAAAATTAAAAAAAAAACTTTTAAATGACAATTTAAAAAAAATCAAAGAGAATTAGATTATAAACATTAGAGAGGAAAAATGTATCTAATAATTCAATCCCAAAATATTTATTAGACACTTGTATATATGATTTATGCTATAAGGTCTGTTGAAGCTATAAAGACAAAATTGAAATAGTCCTTTCCCTCAGAGAATTTATATTCTATTAGTTAAAACTGATCTATGAAATATAGAGGGAATTAATACAACATACAAAAAAACACCCAAGAGAATAATGTATACAACTTACTGCAACAATATAAACATAAATTAAATGATCACTAAAATTAAGTTGACTTTTGACTAATTGAAAAATTAGTTTAGGTAAGTGATAGAAGATAATGAAGTAGCTGATTCTCCTTATTTCCTGTCCTTCTCTCATTACCAGGCTGCTAAAGACTACTAGAATGGAATCTCATTTACATTGGCAAAAAAGTCACTGTATTAGAAGTTTTTCTTTAATCAGTTTAGAAGTATATATTGTCTGGAGAGAGATTAAACTAAAAGGCATCAAGAAATAAATACTTCAAACAAACAAAAATATCACTATGTGATCCATCCTTGTTCACAAGTAGCTAATGGAAAGAATATTATCTCTTTTCTTATACCACAGATTTATTCTGAGAACTAAATGAGATTATGACAAAGCCATTTGTAAACAATAAAATGACATGCATATGCAAAATGCAAGGTTATTATTGTTGTTGTTTTTATTTGGTATGATAAAATTGAGCAGGGAACTTGGGGAATTGCAGTTTGGGGTTAACAAGAAAGCCAGGTTGTAAAGCCATTTAATAGCTAAGATACGATTAGCAAACAATCCATGCAAGAGGTGATAAAGGTCCATTCTAATAGAGATGGTTACAGTGTGAAAAGAGAGAAAAAATTAAATGCAAGAAATGTCAGGATAGAAATGATAAGATTTTGCAACATGAGGGATGGGAGAAAGCAAAAAAAATTCTAACATCAAAATTAAAAAACATGGAAGACTGGAAAAATAGTGGTGTCTTCAACAGAATTAGGGTAGTTAAGGGAAAGGCTGGGTTTGGAGAAAATATAAGTTCTTATTTTAGAGTTGATATGTCTCTTGAACATCCAATTTGAAATGTGCAATAGCGAGAGATGTAATAATATGGAGTTATTATCAAAGGGGTGTGATGCTTTCTCTCTACCATTTAGAGTCATGTAGCTTAGTTGCAAGACCCTAGGTCAACTTGAAATGTTTTATCCCATTCACCATTTTAAATGTGCCTGTGTATAACCAAATACCAAATTTGGTTATTGTTTTCATTCATTGCTTTATAATGTAACTTAGATATGTATCAGATCATTATTTATAAGATGCTTTCTGAGTACCAGGGGAAAAATGGGGAAAAGAGAGAAAATGTAATAGTAATCTTATTTCTAGGTTCTTTTATCCTCTTCAATCCCTGTTTTCTACCTTGGAGATTCTCAATTCATCTAAAATGTAGGGCCGTAAGAAAATGTCTTACACAAAGATGAAAAATTCTACCACTTAAAAGTGTCTATTTTCTGATCTTCACATATCCCCATTTCTCAAGTTTCTTTTTCCTAAGAGATCTTCACATCCAACATGTGGTGCTTTGAAAATTAGAGTGAAGAAAAACTTGTTCATAGTTATTCATATTCTCGGAAACTTCATTCATCTTATGCTAGAAAAAATAGAAAACTTAGATAAGAAAGAAATGCAGTATAAAATACACTTATGAATTCAGGAATGCATGAATTATTGACTATCTGTATAAATGTAGCAAACAAAATTAAATCTAATGGAAAATAATTATTGTAAAGTATTTTCACAGTGAAATGTAATAAAATATGTGTAATTATACATTCAAATAAATAAAATGATGTTTGTCTTTTATTAAATAAGAATGGAGATAATATAATCATTAAAATATTAGACTCAATCTTAGGTGTTTAACAACACATCTGATATACATGAAATTTCATGCTTCTGTGGGGAAAGTACATGAAATTTTGACAGGATATCAAATAAGATGTTTAATTCCCAAAGTATTATGAGCATAGGTTTAAAAATATTTTAATTAAATGGAGTAAAAATATTCCTTTATGGGAATGCATTTTATTTGGGATTTCATTTAGAAAAACTGTGAAGCATGGTCATTCTCATACATAGATGTATATGTATTTATATATCTGTTAGATATATGTATATGCATGTATCTAATAGGTAGATACATATACACATCTAAGCATATATTTGATTTTCATTCTATCTTTCTGTCCCTGTCTGTCTTTCTGTCTCTTCTCCGTGTGTGTATGTCTTTCTCTGGGTCTATCTGAATCTCTTTCCTATCTTCCTTCCTTCTCTCTTTCTCTCTCCCTCACTAATTTCTAACACTAGCAGTTCACACAGATTCATTGCTACCTACTAGAATCCCTACCAGGACAAATTCACACCCAACTCAGACTTGAAAATTGCTTTATTTAATTCTTCACAAATATTCTAAGAGGCAGGAAGCATGCTTAAAAATCAAAAATCATATTTCCTAAGTGTGCTTGCCTTTAGGTCCTTCAGTCCTTCTGATGGAGAGGATAAGAGACAGATAGTGGACGGCTCCTTCCAGATCCTCCATTTAAGAAGGATACCTAGGGCATCCATTGCTTCCTTTCCTATCCAGCTGCCCTCCTCTGGATTTAATCATGCTTCCCTTCTCCCCATTTTAGATTCTTTCATGTAGTCTTCTACCCTCAGACTGTGAAATCCTTAAGGGCACAGACAATCTTCTATTTCCTTTTCATTGCCAGCACAATACTTCATAGCAGGCACTTAGTGTTTATTGACTGATATTTCTGTCAGGATATTTCTGAGTCAAAGGGTACGTACAGTTTGATGAATTTTTTTTTGATAATGGTTAGGCCAATTTGTGGCTCTAATAGTGAGTAACAATGCCTCTCTTTACTCCCTTTATTTATTTATTTATTTTTGCTGGCGCAATTGGGGTTAAGTGACTTGCCTTTGAACTCAGGTTTTCCTGACTTCAGGGCCAGCACTCTATCCACTGTGCCATCTAGCTACCCCTACTCCCTTTAAAATTTATAATTTTCTTAATCTTTTGTCATCGTTGCCAGTCTGATGGAAGTGAGTTTAAAACCTTAAAATGGCTTATATTTGGGTTTTTATTGTTGGTTATTTGGAGCATATTTTTTTATAGTTGTTGACAACTTTGGCTTCTTCTTTTAAAATGGTTCATGTCCTTTAATCAAAGAACTTTTATGGAATGGTTCTTGTTATAAAATATTTGCATAAAATGCCTACATATCCTTGTATATTAGACACTATCAGAAAATTTTGTAGAAATTTTTTAACAATTAACTTTGACACTAAGTTTATAAAGTATGCGAGATCACTTAATATGACAAAATTCTTGCTTTTTGAAATCTTTTGGTAAGTATGATGAATCAGTTATTTATTAATTCATTTGGTCTTAATACTGACTTAAGGCTTACTTGACATACAAATAATTAATAGGAACAGAATACTTTTGCTAAGGAATGGATCAACTATGAATGCCACAAGTTAAAAGGAAAATTACATTAACTTAATGTTATTTTATTTCATGTATGTTGAGCTTCTATTTACAGAAGGAACTAAGCATTGATTAATCAAAGTAAATTGATAAGAATCAATTTTCATAACTGTATTTCATTAAATTATAAATGATATGGATTATATCAAGATTTCTTCCAAATCAAATATTCTGTGATTTTTCTATTTTATCATGCCAAATTAAACGTAATCATTATAAATAACTATATAATTTAATTTTACTTATTATATTAATTCAGTTGTCAGTTTATTCTTATCATAGTTCCTACTTAATTTTAATGTTTAAAAATGTTTCTCCCCAAACAATAGATAGTTATGCGTTCTTCTTCTCTTTTCCTTTTATTTTATTTATTTTTCGTTATTAAAGCTTTTTTTATTTTTCAAAACATATGCATGCACATATTAGCCCTTGCAAAATTTTGTGTTCCAATTTTCTCCCCCTTTCCCTATCCCATCCCTTAGATGGCAAGTAGTTCAATATATGTTAAACAAGGTAGAAATCTATATTAGATCCAATATATATATACATACATATTTATACAATTATCTTGCCACACAATTAAGTCAAATCAAACTAGGAAAAAAAAGAGAAGCAAAATAAAATGCAAGCAAAAAAAATAAAAAGAGTGAAAATGCGATGTTGTGAACCACACTCAGTTCCCACAGTTCTCTCTGGTTGTAGACGGCTCTCTTCATCACTAAACCATTGGAACTGGTCTGAATCAGTCTCATTGTTGACGAAAGCCATGTTCATCAGAATTGATCATCATATAGTCTTGTTGTTGCCATGTATAATGATCTCCTGGTTCTGCTCGTTTCACTCAGCATCAGTTCATGCAGGTCTCTCCAGGCCTCTCTGAAATCGTCCTGCTGGTCATTTCTTACAGAGCAATAATATTCCATAACATTCATATACCATAATTTATTCAGCCATTCTTCAATTGATGAGCATCTTTTCAATTTCCAGTTTCTTGCCACTACAAAAAGGGCTGCCACAAACATTCTTGCACATGTGGGGCCCTTTCCTTCCTTTAAGATCTCTTTGGGATATAAGCCCAATAGAAACACTGCTGGGTCAAAGGGTATGCGTAGTTTGATAACTTTTTGAGCATAGTTCCAAATTACTCTCCAGAACACTTGGATCCGTTCACAGTTCCACCAACTCTGTATTAGTGTCCCAGTTTTCCCACATCCCCTCCAACATTTGTCATGATCTTTTCCTGTCATCTTAGCCAATCTGTGAGGTGTGCAGTGGTATCTCAGAATTTTCTTTGCATTTCTCTATCAATAGTGATTTGGAGCACCTTTTCATAGTTTCGATTTCTTCACCTGAAAATTGTCTGTTCATATCCTTTGACCATTTATCAGTTGGAGAATGGCTTGAATTCTTATACATTTGAGTCAGTTCTCTTTATATTTTATAAGTAAGTCGTTTATCAGAACCTTTGAATGTAAAAAGGTTTATTGCTTCACTTCTAATCTTGTCTGCATTATTTTTGTTTGTATAAGTCTAACTTAAGGGCAGCTAGGTGGCACAGAGGATAGAGAACCAGCCCTGAAGTCAGGAGGACCTGAGTTCAAATCTTCCCTCAAACACTTAACACTTCCTAGCTATGTGACTCTGGGCAAGTCACTTAGTCCCAATTGCCTCAGCAAAAATAAATTAATTAATTAATAAAATAAAACCTTTAACTTAATATAATCAAACTTCTATTTTGTGATCAATAATGATCTCCAGTTCTTGTTTGGTCACAAATTCCTTCCTCTTTCACAAATGTGAGAGGTAAACTATCTTATATTCTCATTTGTTTATATCATTCTTTATGTCTAGATCATGAACCCATTTTGACCTTAACTTGGTATATGGTGTTAGGTGTTGGTCAATGCCTATTTTATGCCACACTAGTTTCCAGTTTTCCCAGCAGTTTTTTTCAAATAATGAATTCTTATTCCAAAAGCTGGGATCTTTGGGTTTGTCAAACACTAGATTACTATAGTCATTGACTATTGTATCCTATAAACCTAACCTAAGCCACTGATCAACTTCTCTACTTCTTAGCCAGTATCAAATGCTTTTGAAATTCTTCATCTTTTGTTCTTCCAGATGAAATTTTGTTGTTGTTTTTTCTAAGTATGTAAAATAGTTTCTTGGGAGTTTGATTGGTATAGCACTAAATAAATAGATTAGTTTAGGTAGTATTGTCATCTTTATAATATTCCCTCAACCTATTCAAGAGCACTTGATACTTTTCCAATTGTTTAGATCTGACTTTATTTGTGTAGAAAGTGTTTTGTAGTTGTATTCATATAGTTCCTGACTTTCCCTTAGCATATTGATTTCCACATATTTTATTCTATAGTCAGTTATTTTAATGGAATTTCTATTTGGATCTCTTGCTGTTGGACTTTATTCTTGATGCATAAAACTGTTAATGATTTATATGGATTTATTTTGTATCCTCCAACTTTGCTAAATTTGTGGATTATTTCTAGAAGTTTTTAGTTGATTCTCTAGGGCTTTTTACATATACCATCATATCATCTGCTTAGAGTGATAATTTGGTTTCTTCATTACCTAATTATTAATTACCTAATAATTAAAGGAATTACCTAATTCCTTTAATCTTTTTTTTTCTTCTCTTATTGCCAGAGCTCACATTTCTAATACAATATTGAACAGTAATAGTGATAGTGGGCAACCTTTTTCACCCCTGATCTTATTGGGAATGGTTCTAGTTTATCCCTATTACATATGATGCTTCCTAATGGTTTTAAATAGATGTTACTGATTATTTTAAGGAAAAGTCCACTTATTCCTATACTCTCTAGTATTTTTACTAGGAAGGAGTGATACATTTTATCAAATGCTTTTTCTGCATCTATTGAAACAATCATATGGGCACACTTCCAGGGGGCGGAGCCAAGATGGCAGAGTGAAAACTTGACTCTCTGTGCCCTCCTCAGATCTTCTCTCAAACTAGCAATAAAATAACTCTCTGAACTGATCCTCAAGTCAACGAATTCAGAAATATTTGCACACTGCTCTCTGAAGAACTTCATATCATGTTTGTCTAACTCGGACAGAGGGATAAACAAGCAGACTCTTGTATAGGCCGGAAGTGAGGGTGGGACTCAGCTCAGCTCATCCTGGCAGAAACTCCACACTCCAAACTCCAAACACCTGGAGTTTATCTAAGGCACTTGGGATGCTCTGCCCTGATTGGGGGCAGGTGTTCTGGCAGACTTGCCTTGTTTAAGGAGTAATTCCCATTTAGTCCTAGCCCCCACCAGCCCAGCACCTTAAATTAATTCACCGAATAATTGCCCCAGGGCAAAGATTTTTTCCAAGCCTTAAAGAGACCTCCACACTGTCTAAAAAATGAAGAAGCAAAAGAGAGCTCTCAAAATAGACAGCTTTTATCAAGAGAAAGAAGTGATGACCCCAGATCCTGAGGTTCCTTTAGACAAAACTCCAAAGGAAGTTTTTAAGGACCATCACTGGTCCCCTTTTCAAAAGGCCTTTCTGGAAGATTGCATAAAGAACCTCATAAGAGAGCTAGAGGATAAATGGGAAAATAAATTGAAATCAGTGCAAGAAGGAAACAAAATTGCAAGAAGGATATGATGCCCTGAAAAAAGAGATATGAAAAAGACACCAATTTATTGAAAAATAAAATTAGTGAAGTGGAAAAAGAGTGCAATGAACAAAAAAAATTCAATTGGCCAGTTACAAAAGGAGCTTAAAAAGGTAACTGAAGAAAACAACACTTTAAAAATAAGAATTCAACAAATGCAAGTGAATGACTCAATAAGACTCCAAGAATCACTCAAACAAAAACAAAAAGAAATGAAAAATTAGAAGAAAATATGAAATATCTCCTAGGAAAAACAACTGACTTGGAAAATACATCTAGGAGAGACAATCTAAGGAATATTGGACTTCCTGAAAGCCATGATGAAAAAAAGAATCTAAACACTATCTTCCAGGAAATCCTGAAAGAAAACTGTCTGGAGATTGTAGAATCAAAGGGCAAAATCACCATTGAAAGAATTCACCGATCACCTCCTGAAAGAGACCCCAAAATTAAAACCCCAAGGAATATCGTGGCTAAATTTCAGGACTATCGCACCAAGGAAAAGATTCTGCTAGCAGCTAGAAAGAAACAATTCAAATACAGAGGATCAATAAGTAGAATCACACATGATCTGTCAGCCTCTACATTGAAGGATCAAAGGGCCTGGAACCACAGATTCCGAAAGGCAAAGGAACTTGGATTACAGCCAAGAAAAACCTATCCAGTTAGAATGAGCATTATCCTCCAGGGAAGATGGTCATTCAATGATATAGGTGAATTTCACCTATTTCTAATGAAAAGACCAGATCTGAACAAAAAATTTGATCTCCAAACACAGAACTCAAGAGATGCATAAAAAGGTAAAAAGAAAAGGACTCTGGAGAACTTTATTTCTACTAGGGGGATACTTAAAGTTTGGGGGTATAATTAACTAGATATTACTTTGATAATATGAAAAACAAAACTAGAGGGGGAAAGATTGTCATACTGGGGAAAAAGAGGGGAAAAGTGGTAAAATAAGATCTAAAAAAAAGGAGGTAAAAACAAGATAAAATCTCTTGAAGAGGCAAAGAAAACCTAATATAATTGAGAGAAAGAGGGGAGGGAGAGGAGCATAGTGTAAATCTTACTCTCATCAGGTTGGGTTCTAAAAGTATATATCAGACACTTGATTTCACATAGAAATTTGTCTGTTGCTAGAGGGAAGTGGGAGGGAAAGGAGGAAAAAGAAAGGGATAAATTATTACAAAAGAAAATAGAAGAATCGGGGGAAAGGAGTTAAAAAAGGGGGAGGGGATCTAAAGGGTGGTGGATTGTTTGGGAGAGGGGGTCATCAAAAGCAAAGTACTGAGGAGGGGGGAAGGGAGAAAAGAAAAAGGAAAGGGGAAAACATAACTTGGGTAAATAAGATGGCAGGAAGTAAAGAATTAGTTATTCTAACGGAGAATGTGAATTGGATGAACTCTCCCATAAAGCGGAAGCAGATAGCAGACTGGATTAAAAACCAGAATCCCACAATATGTTGTCTACAAGAAACACATCTAAAACATAGAGATACATACAGAATGAAGGTAAAAGGCTGGAGCAGAACCTATTATGCTTCAGGTGAACAACAAAAAGCAGGGGTAGCAATCCTTATCTCAGATCAAGTAAAAGCCAAGATAGTTCTAATCAAAAGAGTTAAGGAAGGAAACTATATTTTATTAAAGGGTACCATAGATAATGTAGCAATATCTATACTAAATATATATGCACCAAGTGCAATGGCACACAAATTCCTACGGGAGAAATTAAGAGAGATGCAAGAAGAAATAGACAGCCAAACAAAATTAGTGGAGGATCTCAACCTTGCTCTCTCAAATTTAGATAAATCAAACCACAAAATAAACAAGAAAGAAACTAGGGAGATAAACCAATTGTTAGAAAAGTTAGGTATGATAGATCTATGGAGAAAGTTGAATGGAGACAGTAGGGAGTTTACTTTTTTCTCAGCAGTCCATGGAACCTATAGAAAAATTGTTAGGACATTAAAAACCTCAAAATCAAATGCAGAAAGGCAGAAATAGTAAATGCATCTTTTTCAGATCATGATGCAATAAAAATCACATGCAATATAAGGCCAGGAGAAAATAGACCAAAAGTTAATTGCAAATTAAATAATCTAATCCTGAAGAATGAATGGGTGAAAATAGCAAATCATAGACACAATCAATAATTTCATCCAGGAGAATAACAATAAGGAGACAACATACCAAAATTTGTGGGATACGGCCAAAGCGGTTATAAGGGGCAATTTTATATCTCTAGATGCTTACTTGCATAAAACAGAGAAAGAAAAGATCAACGAATTGGGCTTCTTACTAAAAAAACTAGAAAAAGAACAAATTAAAAACCCTAAATTAAATACCAAATTGGAAATTCTGAAAGTAAAAGGAGAAATTAATAAAATTGAAAATAAGAGAACTATTGAGTTAATAAATAAAACTAAGAGTTGGTTCTATGAAAAAACTAACTAAATAGATAAGCCTTTAGTTAATTTGATAAGAAAAAGGAAAGAGGAAAATCAAATTGTTAGTCTCAAGAATGATAAGGGAGAACTTTCCTCCACTGAAGAGGAAATTAGAGCAATAATTAGGAGTTACTTTGCCCAACTTTATGCCAGTAAGTTTGATAATCTAAATGAAATGGAGGAATATCTACAAAAATATAAATTGCCCAGGTTAACAGAAGATGATATAAATTATTTAAATAGCCCTATTTTGGAAAAAGAAATAGAACAAGCTATTAACCAACTCCCTAAGAAAAAAACTCCAGGGCCAGATGCATTTACATGTGAATTCTACCAAACATTCAAAGAACAATTAATTCCAATACTACACAAACTATTCGAGAAAATAGGGACAGAAGGTATACTGCCAGAATCCTTCTATGAGACCGATATGGTGCTGATAGCTAAACCAGGTAGGGTGAAAACAGAGAAAGAAAACTGTAGACCAATTTCCCTAAAGAATATTGATGCAAAAATTTTAAATAAGATATTAGCAATGAGATTACAGAAAGTCATCCCCAGGATAGTACACTATGACCAAGTAGGATTTATACCAGGAATGCTGGGCTGGTTCAATATTAGGAAAACTATCAGCATAATTAATTATATTAATAACCAAACTAACAAAAACCATATGATTATCTCAATAGATGCAGAAAAAGCATTTGATAAAATCCAACACCCTTTCCTATTAAAAACACTAGAGAGTATAGGAATAAATGGGCTTTTCCTTAAAATGATCAGTAGCATCTATTTAAAACCATTAGCAAGCATCATATGTAATGGAGACAAACTAAAACCATTCCCAATAAGATCAGGAGTGAAACAAGGCTGCCCACTGTCACCATTACTCTTTAATATTGTATTAGAAATGTTAGCTTTAGCAATAAGAGAAGAAAAAGATAAAAGGAATCAGAGTAGGTAATGAAGAAACCAAATTATCACTCTTTGCATATGACATGAGGGTATACTTAGAGAACCCTAGAGACTCAACTAAAAAACTACTAGAAACAATTCACAACTTTAGCAAAGTTGCAGGATTCAAAATAAATCCACATAAATCATCAACATTTTTATATATTACCAACAAAGTTCAGCAGCAAGAGATACAAAAAGAAATTCCATTCCAAATAACAGATGATAGGATAAAATATTTGGGAATCTATCTGCCAAGGAAAAGTCAGGAACTATACAAACTAAACTACAAAACACTTTCCACACAAATAAAATCAGACCTAATCAATTGGAAAAACATTAAGTGCTCATGGGTAGGCAGAGTGAATATAATAAAAATGACAATACTACCCAAACTACTCTACTTATTTAGTGGCATACCAATCAAACTCCCAAGAAATTATTTTACAGATCTAGAAAAAATAATAGCAAAGTTCATTTGGAAGAACAAAAGTTCAAGGATTTCAAGGGAATTAATGAAAAAAAAAAAGGCAGATGAAGGTGGCCTTGCTGTACCAGATCTAAAACTATATTATAAAGCAGCGGTCATCAAAACCATTTGGTACTGGCTAAGAAATAGAGCAGTCGATTAGTGGCACAGGATAGGTTATCAGGACAATCTAGGCAATAACCTTAACAATTTAGTGTTTGATAAACCCAAAGACCCCAGCTTTTGGGATAAGTACCTAACACCACATACCAAGATAAGCTCTAAATGGGTTCAAGATCTAGATATAGAGTGATATTATAAGCAAGTTAGAGGAACGTAATATAGTTTACCTCTCAGACCTGTGGAAATGGAATAAATTTATGTCCAAAGAAGATCTGGAACTCCTAATTGAACACCAGATAGATAATTTTGATTATATTGAGTTAAAAAGTTTCTGTAGAAATAAAACTAATGCAGATAAGATTAGGAGGGAAGCATCAAACTGGGAAATCATCTTTACATTTAATGGTTCGATAAAGGCCTCATTTCTAAAATATATAGAGAATTGCCTCATATTTATAAGACTTCAAGCCACTCTCCAATTGATAAATGGTCAAGGGATATGAACAGACAATTTTCAGATGATGAAATTAAAACCATCTCTAGTCATATGA
This sequence comes from Myrmecobius fasciatus, assembly GCA_023553655.1. Lineage (NCBI taxonomy): Eukaryota > Metazoa > Chordata > Mammalia > Dasyuromorphia > Myrmecobiidae > Myrmecobius > Myrmecobius fasciatus. The sequence continues at coordinate 95,396 of JAJPUD010002541.1, forward strand.
AAATTTGCTCCAAATCACTATTGATCAGAGAAATGCAAATTAGGACAACTCTGAGGTACCACTAGACACCTGTCACATTGGCTAAAATGACAGCAAAAGATAATGATGAATGTTGGAGGGGATGTGGGAAAACTGGGATACTAATACATTGTTGGTGGAACTGTGAACGGATCCAACCATTCTGGAGAGCAATTTGGAGTTATGCTCAAAAAATTGTCAAACTGTGCATACCCTTTGACCCAGCAGTGTTTCTACTGGGCCTATATCCCAAAGAGATCTTAGAGGAGGGAAAGGGCCCCACATGTGCAAGAATGTTTGTGGCAGTCCTTTTCGTAGTGGCTAGAAACTGGAAACCCATCAATTGGAGAGTGGCTGAATAAATTATGGTATATGAATGTTATGGAATATTATTGCTTTGTAAGAAACGACCAGCATGACGATTTCAGAGAGGCCTGGAGGGACTTGCATGAACTGATGCTGAGTGAAACAAGCAGAACCAGGAGATCATCATACACAGCAACAACAGTATTACATGATGATCAATTCTGATGGACATGGCTCTCTGCAACAAAGAACTGTCTCAAACCAGTTCCATTTGTTCAGTGAAGAAAACCAGAAAGAGGGATGTGAAATATGGACCACAACATAACATTTTCATGCTCTCTATTGATGTTTGCTTGCATTGTGTTGCCTTTCTCTGGTTTTCTTTTTTTTCTTGTAGATAGGATTTTTCTTGCACAACGTGTCAACTATTATTACATTATTAACATGTAGTGGACTTCCTGCCATCTAGGGGAGGGGAGGGGACTGGGGGTAAAGGTTGTGGTGGAGAGCTTTGTAAGGATCAATGCTTGGGAACTACCCATGTTATACATGTTATACAAATAAAAAGCTTTAATAAAAAAAGGGGAAAAAAAGAAACAATCCTATGATTTTTGTTAGTTTGGTTATTGATATAGTCAATTATGCTAATATTTTTCCTAATATTGAAGCAACCCTGCATATCTGGTAATTCTTCTCTTTTCTAAGGAGGAAACAAGAGGGTAAGAGAGGATAAGGGCATAATTCACAATCAAATCAAACAAATAACTAAAAAAGTGCAGAATTTCTGCACCTGCTGACTTCAAGAATTAGCTTATGAACATATTTCATAATTTAAAGTTTATTAATGGTAGAGTTGATATGCATTTTGAATGATTGATAGGTCATTTATAGTACAAATAGTACAAGGAATATATGTTTAACACTCTGAAAAATTAAAACCTTGTACTAATATATATATAGTATTCTTATTTTTGCAATTATTTATTGCTATATGTATTTGATTACTATATAATGTTCATACTATCTTTTGTTTTTAATTTTAATTATTAATGAATAATTAGTACCTTAATATTGCATTAAGATACTCATAAAGATTTTTATATTTACAAGTAAATTATTCATTCAAAAAAGTTGCATTGTCTACTTTATCATTTAAAGGATAATTAGAATTAACTTTAAATAATTTTAATGTTGACCTGTTTTCCGTGTTTACCATTTCTCTTCTAAAAAGCTTCAAGTGGTCCACTAAAGTCCATTTTAATGTTTTCTCCAATCATTAAGAACCATGAGAATGTCACTAAGATTTCTGGTTAGAAGAAGAAATAGGAAATTAAAGATAAAATTTTAAATAGTATCTTACTTGCCTTGCTTTGTGAGCTTAATATATATATATATATATACATATATATATCCTAATAAAACAAAAAGTCCTCAAACTTTCTATATTATTCAATAATAGTGTGTTTTTAGTATCATAATACTATGTATTGTCTGAAGATTGGATAATGCTTAATCCCATTTAAATCATTTTTCCTCTTTTAATATAAAAACACCAGTTCTTCAGACAATACATTTTAGAAGCATGATTCCTTATTTAATCCTTCTACTAGGTTTTCTTTCTCACTTTTAGTCTTTACATTCCACTAATATTCTACATATTTTGTGTTCAGTATGTCACAGAAAAATATTTTTCAATATAATTTTAAAGTACCTAATATAGAAAAATTACCAATCTGCTATTAAAAATTTGAAAGGAAAAGACAGGCAAAGGCAGTACACAATGTCAAAATAAATTGTGCCTTTGCAATTTGAATCTAGCAGTTCACCAGAGGTCTCCCTCAGAACCAATTCATCTTAAAATGCACAGTCTTTGACGTTATACCACAAGATGTCTCTACGTGTACCAGGAGCTCTGATCTAAAACTGTAAATATTTTTGTCACCATATATTGTGTGAAACAATCAATCTCAATTCCTTGGCACACAAGCTTTATGGGGAAAAAAAAAGAAACTTTTTTTGTTTCACCTATACTGAAAGAGTAGTAAATCAGTTTCAAATTGATGTTTTGTGTAGCTCAGTATGTAAAGTGTATTCTTTTTGAAAAGGGGGCAGAATAATAGAATGATTTGTTAGAAGGAATTTTTCAGTATCATTAATGTCTTTTAAGTGAAACATTTCAATAAGTACTTCAGTGCCCTCATATTAAAAATGAGAATGTTAGACTAAATAACTTCCGAGGTCCCTTATTGCTCTAAATCAATTTATTATCATCATGCTATCAGAATGAAATTATTTATATCTATTAAGGATCACTTTGGATGGAAAATACTGGAGAGTTGTATTGAGTTAGAAGAATGATATATTTCAAATAAGTATGTGTGCATTTTCTTAAGAAATTTAAGCTTCCTTATCTTGTGGATGTTTTTTAATAGATTTATCCTAGAATATTCTATGTTCATACCATAGAAAATATCTGTACTTTAGACGAATATTTTCCAGTGGCAATTAATGTACTATTAATTGGATATTAATGAACAGGTTTTTACCTTCGTTCCTTTCTACTTGTTTATATTGTAAGCAAAACAAAACAAAACCCCCAAAATGCAAAATTTTATTAAGCCAAATGATATAGTGAATGGTCATTCATGTTTATAAAGCTTTGTTTTAGAAAAACATTCCTTTCCCAGCTATAAGCATCTAAGAGGGACAATAATGTTGATGCTGAAAGTTAACATGTTTATTCATGGGACATACAGCATTTTAAGGTGAACAATTTAAAGCAGCAAGATCATTTGGTGAGCAATCTCTTCCAAAAGTCAATTCAGGTTGCTTCTACAACAGCAAAGAATTATTTCAGGGAATCTTCCTCTACTGTGGTAAAATATTAAAAAACATTGTGTTGTTACAGAAAAAAGTAAAACTAAAGTTAAGAAATTGAGATATGTGTACTGGTTCAGAAATTTGCTAGCTCCTTAACTATGAAAAATAATTTTGGGGATTTAATTTTTTAATGCAATTGACAACTAACTCAAAATTAGATTTTTGCAAAACTACTCAAAATAAGAAGGATGGGGTTTTTTTGTGTTGCTGTTTTTTGTGGGTTTTTTGTTTATACTTGTCAAATTTTTATTTAAAATTTTTATCCTTTATAAAAAATAAAATTACTTTCAAAGCAAATGATTTATAAACATGTTTTCAGTGTTGTTCTAACTAATCACTAGCCTATAAATCTATGTATAACCTATATCTATATCTATATATAGATAAGCCTATAAATCTATAAGTTATAGATTTTTGAAAAATAAAAATATATTGATAAGTTATAAGGCAGTCAAATGCTAGATTATATTAATGATATCTTTTCATTAGTTCTTTTCATACTGTGCTGAGATTTCTGTGAAATATCCCTTTAAAAATCCATGGCTTTCTTAAAAACTCAACTCCTGCAACAGGCATTTTAAACCTAACTTTTACTTCTCTAACCTTCTCCAAAACTACCTTCTAGCTATTCTGTATATTGTGTATTCACCTATGGGCAGAGACTTTGATTTTTTGTCTTCCTACACTGGAACTCTAAGCAGTACATATGGGAGGAAGTAATGGCTTAATATTCAGGTCCCACCCTTTATCTGAAGGCATTCTTGATAAGAAAGCTGTTTGTCTTCTCTTCCTAAATGCCTCAATTTAATTACATTGTGATTATTATTGTTGTTGATATTGTTGTTATCACACATATATTTGTATAAGTTACATATGTATGTGTAATATGTATAATATGTTTATATTCTTTCTTATTATTCATCATTGACAAACTTTTCCCCTCCATTTTTCCCCCTCAGTATAGAGCACCTCCTTCTGGAAGAATGAAAATCTTGCAACAGGGGTTGTGATAGGGAACCATGAGAAAGGCAAAAATAATCAGATATATGATTAGATTATTAGATAGTAGAAAAGAAGCAGTCAAACCAGTAAAATACTTTAACTTTTACTGTATTATTTATAGATATCATCCTTACAAGAATACTATGAGTTAAAGACTATAGAAATTATCATTTTCAATTTACATATTTTAGGACTTTCACAAAGATACAACTATTAATTGTCAGAGGCACTGAATTTTAGCTAACGCTGCACAATTCCCTCTTTTAAAAAATAATGATCTGTCTTCCACCAGTTCTTAATGATAGAAAAACTCTTACATTGGGCATTGTCAGGTTCAATCCTACTTGCCTGTCTGATAGCATGGATAGCTCAAGTATTTGTGGGTACTATTTCCCCCATTATTTCTATTTCATTTTTGTCCTGTAACTAATCAATGTTAGTGGTATCACTAACATTTCAGATAGAGGTCTCCAATGTTGTCTTGTCACTTTCAGCTGCAACATCTTGCCATTTATATTTCTTGTGTAATTATATATTTGTACAGAATAAATATTTCTATATTCTGTTTTCTATATAAATGGTCCTACAAGTTAATATTTTCTCCTTTAACAGTATAGTTAAATGAGCTCTGCACTTGGACTAAGGATACCTAGATTTGAGGATTTAAGAAATTTACTAACTCTGTGATCATGCTCAAACTGTATCAGATAAATTCTAAAGTCTGTTGCACCTTTAACATTCTCAAAGATGCTTTGTTACCTTATAAGTGGATTTTGCTTTAAAACAGAACATTGGATGCTTGCTATCTAATGAAACGTTTCAGACATTCAATTTTGTTAAACATTTATTTAAAGATAGTAAACTGTAGCAGGATATCTAAGAAACTGCTTTGTGGTGGACTGAAGTGTCTTATTACAGGCAGAGTAAAAAGATGAAATATTTAAAAACCTATTTTACAAAGGCCAAATATTAATTACTTGTGAATGGTAAAAAAGTATAAGTATATAGTAAAAATAGTATAAATATAATTAAACTATAATACTTGTGATGAGCAAAAATAGTAATAGCTGTAAAAAGATGAATATATGCAAACAATTGCCACAGTGACCCATATGAGAGTAGATTGTAAGTCATCTCAGGAAAGCAGAACAGGTAACTCATTAGTCTTTTTAACTCCAATCATATGAATAGGATGTAATAGAATTTTTGAATGTAAACGACAGGCATTCAGATAATGCTTTGACTAGGGCACCGGGTTATTTCAGTGTTATATCTAGCATGACATGGTCCCAAGAATACTTGTGTTTCCAAACTGATCTCTCATAGGATGGGTGATAGAGTGAAAAAAAGCAATACAGTTCAGAAAAGAGGTTACTCTTGGGGTCTTATTAAAGTATATAAGGGCTTAGGAGGCTAACATAAGGCTAGGAAAAAGTGAATTTACTCTGAACTGCAACAAAACACATGAACATTACTTGAAAACTAACAGCCCTAGAACAATCCCTGTGTTAGGCCAAATGCCCTTAGGACTGGAACTTTTAACCCTGAGAATTTTTTTATACTTCTATTAAAAACAATTGAGACAAAGTAATACAATATAAGTAGTTGAGTTTTGATGTATTCATAGTAAGAAAATCAATTAATTTTAAAATTATGTTCACCTAATATTTTTTCCAGAATATATTACCATTATTATGATTAAAAAGAAGATAAGTGGACTTCTCAGAACTACTTTTCGTTATTTTCTGTCCTATGGAATATTTTTATAATGGCCAACGTCTCATATGATATTTTTGTTCATTCTATTGATTCTACTGCAGGGGTGGTGAAGATATGGCCTATGGGCTGTATAAGGCTGGTAAAATCATTTGCTAAGGCAAATGTGATGATGAGCTGAAAACTAGGTACAACAATTTCCCAATGCTTGAGTCCATAATTTGATAATTTTGCATAGCCCACATATGATGTTATAAAAATCCAAATGGCCTTTGGCAGGAAAAAAAAAGAAAGATTCCCCAATCCTGTCCTAGTGAGAGTCAGCATGGAGTAATGGGTGCAAAGCTAGCTTCACAATTAAGAGTGTGTCTTGGATCAAATTTTGCCTCCGACACATACAAACTACTTGAATCTTTTACTGTAGCAGGAAACATTTTACATATAAATTAGAGATGAACTGATGAGCTTCAGAAGGAGTTATCACTCACAATACTAAGGAAATCACAAGCCTACAACAACAACAAAAAATTGGTTCTAGTTTCATAAGACAAAGGAGCAGTATACAGATGGGTATGAGTATGCGTACAACATTTTACTAATGAAGAAAAATACTGAAAAAATAATTAATTGACCTACTTACTGGAACATCTGTCTGGAAATGAAGTAAGAGAGAATTTATAAGAAGAATCATCCTGAATGAGAGAGTTTGGATGGGTGATGTGATTTATCCTGTTGGAGGAACTACCCCACATTAATGAGATCACAGATTTAAGTATTGCTAATATTCCATTAATCCTTGTATGATTAATAATACAAAAATCAATCTTGAAGCAACAATTCCAACTCTCTAGCATTTATCACACATGTACTATGTACACTTATCTCCAATGACATATACGTTAATTTAGTCCCTCACCATCTTTCATCTGGATTGTTGCAATAGCCTCCTTCCTTAATTGAGCTCCTCCTTCCAGTCTGTCTGTCACATTCTACCCGTCTTCTACCTATTAAAACGATTTTGCTAAACTAAATTTCTAACCATTTTACTTCTTTTATTGCCTCATTAATCAAGTATAAATTCTTCTTTTGGCTTTTAAAGTGCTTCTCAATCTGACTCCTTATTAAATTTTTGGCCTCTTCACACATGTTGTGATTCAGCCCTGCTAACCTCCTTGCTTTTCCTCATATATTTTTTTCTCTTGCCCCTATCATGACTTTGTATTGCATGTCTCCTCTTCCTAGAATGCTCTTATCCATCTTTTTGATCTTTGGAACCCTTGGTTTCTATCACTACCCAGTCCACGTCACCATCTGCATGAGATATTTCCTGGTTCCCTAATTGCTACCTTTTTTGGATGCTTAATGTATGTGTATGCCCATGTTTATTTACACAGACATACACTGACTGGTTTGTTGTTTGTATCATTAAAACTAAACAGTGCCTGGAATTAGTGGATAGTCACTAAATGCTTATTGTTTGATGAGCATACTAAAAATGAAAATTTCTGAGTTTTTCTGTGTCCTATCTATATTTAGTCCTTCATTGTTGCTTGTTTTTGTTGTGAGCTACTCACTGTGACCCCATTTGGGGTTTTATTGGCAAAAATATTGGAGTGGTTTGTCATATCCTTCTCTACCTCATTTTACATATGAGGAAACTTCCTTAAGTGATTTTCCCAGGGTCACACAGGGCTGTGACTGAGGCAGGATTCGAACTCAGATCTCTTGACACAGGGCAGACATCCTTTTCATTCTGCCACCTAATATTGAATAGGTGACTTACTTGTTATTTCCTTGGGTAAGAATGTCTGAGCTTTTATAATACAATGTTTGTGAATTCATTTCTTGTCTGGTTTTTTTTTTCTTAGTAGGAATTTCTAATATACTTTATGTAATAAATAATTTCTAATGAATTTGAAACTTTCTGATTGGTTATCATTGAATATGATTTAACTTTGCCTTACATTTTGCATCAAATGTTTTAAAACATTCACATCTTGTAGACATTATTTTGTCACATAACTAGTCAATTAATTTAGGGGGAAAACTAAACTAAAAAGTCAACCCCAAATGTCATTAATGATCCTACTTTTTGTCTGCATAAACTTAAACACACACTAAGATAGATCCTGCCATCGTATTTTAACAGACCCTTAAGGAAATTGTCAACTGATTTGGAAAAGAAAATGGACTTTACTATATCTGACTTTGTTCTTTATTTAAATAACCCTAATTGTTGATAACTCTTAATTGCATTTCTGGAATATAAACTATGCACTTCAAACTAGATTTGGATCTAAGGCAATGATTTAACAACATAATTTGTATACAAATAAGGGATTTAAGTCTCATCTGCAGTAGAAAGATCAAAGTCTCTAAGAGAGAGCTGTGCTGTCAGTATCATACATAAATGTATTATGCTTTCTCTTAGGCATGTGGTAACAGTATTTAATTATTGCAAATTTGTGGGGGAAGCAAAATGTAATATATTATTTATTGTGGCATTTCATGCTAGATTAAGCAACTTCATACTACTAGAAATGCCACTCTGAAGCAAAAGAATTTAAAATTTGCCCCCAAAAGATTAATAGAAATTAAAATCTATCCTTGTCTCACACCATATTTTTTAGTAAGCATTTAACTGTTGCTAGGATAATTTTGCCTCTTACAAAATCTACTCAAAATCCTATGTTGATTGAGAAATTTAACATGCTATTTTTACACATTGCAGATTTTTGTTCTGCTATATTATGTATGAAAAAGATGTCAAAAATCCCTTAATAAAAAATCAAAAATAAGATTTCCCTTAACAAGAGATCTTCCCAACCTCTTTTCCAAAGTCCTCCAATTTGTTGGTCCTAGTATTATTTGTGAAGAGTACATTTCTTTCTTTGATAATTATTTTCTCTATCAGACTTCTTTATTGCAGGTGAAGATATTTCAGTATTTCAAAGATGTATAATTTTGTTTCCAGATTTTCCCTAGATCTGAAGATGATGGTATTTTTATGTTTCTTCTGAGATGTATGGGCAAAGAAAATAATCTTTCTTGATAGCCAAATTTATGATGGTTACACTCCTAAAATTTAGTGTAACAACTCCCCTGGTATACTATAGCACTTATATGTGGAATTTCCTAAGGAGATAATTACTCCAGTTTCAGGGTTCAAGGTTCTTTGTACCCAAGGGTCTGTACTAGTAAAAATATACCACCAGTACATTTACTATTTAATCAGTTGACACAATTAATTCAATCAAAAGCATCTACTGAAATGGCACGAATAGCAGTTGTTTTTTAAATACCCTCTGCCGCCTCTCCACAGCCTCCCAAAAACAGATATACAGAGAACTATGGATACACATAGAATATATAATAATACAATAGAATAGTATACATATAGGAAATACATTTGGTCAAATGAATTTATACTTCTTGTACAGCAAGGCCTCTTCTTGTATCTGTTGGTACTCCTTGATCCTTCTAATTCACCTAAACTTCACAGCTTGACAAAAAGCTAGAGTCCCCTTTTTCCTTAAATAATACTTAACAGACTTCTCTCTGTATAGCTGGTTAGTTTTTCAAAGACTATCTATGGTATGGTTAGACCTTCAGTCAAGCAATATCTGACTGTCCTGTTATTTTATCAATATGATGGAGGAGCTTCTTCATATTTGCTAAAGAAATATAAATATTCATTTAGACTCTTTATTAGCTATGAATCCAGTTTCAAATTTTACATGACAGCCAGTAGTGGCAAAATAATTTAAAATGGCTAGGAAGTAATGTTTTTATTTTATTTATTTCTTTTTTTGCTGAGGCAATTGGGGTTAAATGACTTGCCCAAGGTCACACAGCTAGGAAGTGTTAGGTGTCTGCGCCAGATTTGAACTCAAGTCTTCCTGACTTCAAGGCTGGTGCTCTATCCAATGCACCATCTAGCTGCCTCTAGGAAGTAATGTCTTAAAAACCACAAAGAACTTCAAATATTTTAACCATGTGACTTTCACAACTATTATTACCTCACTATTTGTATTTATCAGAACCAACTGTTATTTTCAAAGATGAAATCTCTTTTGACAGAAAAATCTGATATCTTCTATCTATATATTACTAATAATATTAGTATCTTGATGTGAGTGCATATCTTATATATGTAATACATTAAAATGCAGAAATGTTAAGTGTAGAGAATTGACTGTTTCAAAAGGATTGTTCCTTCCATTAAAATTAATAATAAGTTTCTCAAGTATAATGAATAAATGCAATATAAAAATAATATATATTGTCATCTTTTATGTAATGAGAAATAAAGGTGTGATTTTAAAATTGTCTAAATTCACAATCATTACATCCCATTTCTCTCATGTTCTTCATTTGTCATCTTCCTCATCAGTAAAATGAAGGGGTTTAAGAGAGGAGCTCAGGTTGAAAGAGATTGTACTAGATAGATTTCAATTATTCAGAACAAAATATTTTGTCAGTTTCCTTCCAGCAGCAACATTCTATGATTCCCTGGTATAACAGAAAAGAAAACATTATTTCTGCTTAGCAGACCTTCTTCCATTAACCTAGACCATAATCTCACATTGTTTTGTCATGTGTTTCTTTTAAATATAATCAAGATGAATCCAATATTAAGATTATAGGATTTTAGAGATTAAAGAGATTGTCAGATATAAATTTCATAATTGTACAGATTAGAAACCTGAGGCCAAGAGAAATTAAGGGATTTCCTAAAGTAAAGTTAGTAACAATGATAACTTACTTATATGTCATTTTAAGATTTTCAGAATTTCTTACCTAAATTATATCACTTGAATCTTAAAATAACCCTTTGAAGTAGATCCTATAAATTTTATATAATGTTTAAAGATGAAACAACTAAGAAAAGTATCGTGACCCTTACAGAGGATCTATAAAGCTGTCAGAAGTATTATTTAATCCAAAATTTTGCCCGATTTCAAATTAAACATTCTTTCCTTTTTTTCTATAAAATTTACATTCTATAACAGAAAGTAGTTCCAAAGTACACAGTGGAAGCACCAGAAGAAGAGAGGAACTGGAATGAGTTAGGCTTAAGTTGGCTACAAGATGAAAATCAGTGAGGTGTATAGAGAAACAGCGAGGTAGTGCAGTAGATAGAGTATTAGTCCTAGAATCAAGAAGATGAATTAAAATTTAGCTTCAGACAATTACTGTCTGGGCAAGTCATTCAACTTCTATTTTAATTTAATCAACTGGAGAAGGAAGTAGCAAACTATTCTATTGTCTTTGCCAAGAAATACCCACACACAGCAATGGTATCATGAAGAGTCAGATGAATGACTGAAAAAAATAAGAAAAAAAGTTGCTATATGCAATTGCAGTTTAGGATAAAAGAGATTAAGGTAGCAAAAGGTACAGCATATGAACTCCAGAGGAAAAAGAATTTTAATGGAGCCCAGCCCTAAAGTTGCCATTAGAACATTGCTGTGACGAAACATTGGTATGAAAGTGTTTCTGTTTAACTTGTTTCTTTAGATGAATTCTCCCTTAGAAAAGGCTTTCATATTCAGCAAATTTATGAGATTTATTTTTGGTTGTGTGTGTGTGTACGTGTGTGTGTACGTGTGTGTATGTGTGTGTTAGGAAGTGGATTCAAACCCATTCTCTTGACTCCAAGTGTAGTTTTCCTTCCTTTTTTTTTTTTTTTTTTTTTTTTTTTGGCACTACACTGCTTCTATAAGTGGCAGACTAGGAGTTTAAGCCCAGTCTTCTTCTGCCTCATATTCAGTGTATTCTTGGCAGTTATCTAGGGCTCATTGCCTAGCAGACAGTCTCATTCTCCTGTTCATTTATCAGCCTCGAGTTACCTTCACATCTTCTGTGTTGTATAAATGCACCAGCCATTCTTTTCTATCTGTCTGATTCTTGAATAATTTTCCTTTAGGCTTACTCTAGTCCTCTTATCAAAAACTATCTGTTCTGGAGAAGTGTATTTTTCCTGTGCCAATCCAACATTTCCCTGGGACTTGGTTAGCTTCCCTCTCATAAGAACCTACGTTCTCTGGCCCCCAGAGCATAGGGGAAACATGTTGAATCAGGGAGGAAAGACACTTGCATCCTATTTAGCAATAGCTGCTTGTATATTAAAAGACATATCTTAAGAAAGAAAGAAAGAAAGAAAGAAAGAAAGGAAGGAAGGAAGGAAGGAAGGAAGGAAGGAAGGAAGGAAGGAAGGAAGGAAGGAAGGAAGGAAGGAAGGAAGGAAGGAAAGAAGGGAGGAAAGAAGGGAGGAAAGAAGGGAGGAAAGAAGGGAGAAAAGAAAGAAAGAAAAGAAAGAAAGAAAGAAAGAAAGAAAGAAAGAAAGAAAGAAAGAAA
>JAJPUD010002541.1:107687-195451 GCA_023553655.1 Myrmecobius fasciatus
AAGAAAGAAAGAAAGAAAGAAAGAAAGAAAGAAAGAAAGAAAGAAAGGAAGGAAGGAAGAAAAAAGAAAAAGAAAGAAAGAAAATGGCACTTGGATGACTCACCTGGTTCCTCAGTAAATAGGGGGTAAAATTATGAAAAAAATGTTGTTTCCTTTTAATATTTTACCAAATGCCCTATATATTTAGATAATTGAACTGGTACCTTGCAATGTAGGCAAAAAGAAATTGCCTCTCTCTTTACCCCCTTAGAATTAGAATTCTTTGTAAGTTGTATCTCAGTGAGAGGAACAGATCAAAAGAATGAAAAAAATATCAATAAAGGTAACAAAAAGTGCTGCAGAGGAGGACATTATTAACTTCTGGTCTATATTACTATTTTCTAATATATAAAATCTTTATTGTTGTAGCTATTATTGTTGTTCCAACTCTTCATGTTTCCATTTGGGATTTTCTTGGCAAAGACACTGGAGTTGTTTGCCATTTAATTCTCTGCTTCATTTTACAAATTAGAAAACTGAGACAAACAGGGTTAAGCAACTTGCCCCATGTCACATAGTAAGTGTCTGAGGGCAGATTTGAACATAAATTTTCCTGATTCCAGGCCCACCCCCTATTCAATATGCCACCTAGTTGCTCTATAAAATCTTCATATCATATATACATAGTAATCTTATCTTTGGCATTAGCTAACAGGTAATTAATTGACTAATACCTTCCTTTTCCTTTTACTAGCTGTTTCATAACTTTCATACATTATTCACTTTTAGTTAAGTCTTAGAAATTTGGATGCAGAAATGGATAGAGACACACAAAGAGAGACAGAAAGAGATGGAAACAGTTCAAATACTCTCATGAACTTTGTCTCATTGTTCACTTCACCCTTTGTTATATAATGTAGCAGTGATAATGGTAATGGAATACAAAAGGGGGAAGAAAAACAGCTATATCAGAATGAATGTTTCTTGATTTTCCATGGTGAAAAATTACCTGTAAATAAATTTAGATTCAGTAATTTAGAATATTTTGAAAACTAAAAAATATACCATATGGAGGCTTTGAGAGAAATATTATTTATAATAGTAGGAGTTTCAAGCAACAAGGCCAAATGATTATTGAAATATTTGTGGCATTTGATCCCTCCCATTCTGAATGTGGCATTTGTCTGAAAAGAAAAAAAAACTTGCCTGTTCTGTGTAACTAATCTTGACACTTGCTCTCTGTCTCTGACTGTTTCTTTACATGCTTAATTTTTATTATATATATGACTAAGAATTTTAAAACTTTAATATCTGAACTTCCTCAGGAAGTATTCATTGACAATTAATTTCCAACCAAGATAAAACATCACCATTTCAGTGTGATGGAACTATTTTAATAATTTGTGAAATAGAGTTATCAGCTTTTCCTGACAGTGTTTATCATTTTAGAAATTGATATTAGTGGAAGAAGAATACATATTTAATATCAAAATAAGGATCCGAAAAATCTGATATTTTATGTTCCTTCTCAAAATGAAAATGGATTATTAAAGAATGCTTTACTTTGGATTGCTTACCATATGCCTTTAAAATGTGCATGCAAATTCTTTTCCCTGTATTTGATTGTCTTGCCATTAAAAAAAAAATAAAAAAAACTTTTGATACCTACCTCAGGTATTTTGGTGGAGCAGAGGTTCAACAAAGGATTATTGCTTTTGTTGATGTCTACAATGTTTTCATTTACTTAAATTTACTCACATATTGGTCACCATCATATAATTGCTACATGTAGACTTTTGTACAGGGTAATTTGAATTGAACAGCTTGAAAAACAAGAATGAAAAGGGCAGCAATTATGCAAGTAAATACAGCAATGTGATTTCTTTTCTATTTAATCAGTATGGTGGCATTAAGAATAAAAACAAAGATTCATTTAATCTATTTCTTGACATTTCTAAATATAATTGTTTTATAGAGAAAAAGGAAAAAAAAAGCTTAAGGAATGTGTTTGTGTTTATGTCCTTGTGTGTAATTTATCATAACCTTAATTTTTATCTCCATTGCTTGTTTGCTAGAGTACAGTAATATATATATATATATATAAAATATTTATGGATATATGTATGTACTTTATATATCAGCATATGAATATATTATATATAGAATTTAGCATTTGAAATTTCTATTACAAGATTTTGAATACTTTCAAAAATGTTAGTTTTATGATATAAAAATCTTCATGATTTAAAATGCCAGAATTTCATTTAATACTATTATATATGTTTATATTTAGTGCATCTTAGAGCATTTTTTTATTTTACATCACAACATCAGAAGCCATTTTTATTCCTTTTGGCAAAAAGATAAGAATTGATGCTATATAATGGAATTTTAATATTGACAATTCCCAACTTGATCAATATGGATTCTTAGATGCAGATATGGATTCTTAGACACAAAAGTGGCAGAGTGGATTATCTACTCAACAAGAGATCTTTGAAATGGAAAGAACATTGCATTTAAGTTAAGAAGAATTGAAAATCAAATCCCACCCAAACAATTCTTAACTGTGTGAGCATGGGAATATATTTTATCCTTCTGAGTCTCAATTATCTCCTGTAAATTGGAGATAACAAAACAAGTTCCATGGGATTATTATGAAGCCCAAACTAGGTAGTGTATACTGTATGTGTAATGGAGGGAAGAAATTCAGACACATGAAAAATAATTTACAAATCACAGTGTGATAGAAAATCAGGTCTATTATTATTATTTCTTTAGTATAAACATTAAAATAGCAAATTCCTTCATTGAAATCTTTATGTACTAGAGTGTGCTTGTTTCCTTCTTTGATTCATCTAAAATAATTTGAAGAGCAAAAAGAATTTCAGGGGGGAATTGTTTCTCCATTTTTCTTTTAAAATGAATTCTAGAGATATAGAATTATTTATATGGGTTTTTCTTAATTAGATTTCACAACTAAAAATTGACCTTTGTGAGAAAAAAAATCCCCTTAAGCCAAAAGTATGATTGGCTTCTAGGTTTTTAAAGATACAACTTTACTGAGGCAATTACTATTGTTGTTGTTTGTCCTTCCTTCTGGAAGAAGATCATGACATCAGGGAGGTAATGCAAGTGATTTGGTTTTGAGTGAGGAAGGCCTATACAAGGTCACCTGTCTCACTTTATTGTCCTGAACCATTTGGGTCTAATAGTCAGATTTAGAAGTGAAGAAAAGTTGACCTTGAAATTATTTATTCCTTTTATACATTGTTTTAAATCAGCATTTCATTATCTTTTGTTGATGGAGAAAGCATCTACCTTTTTTTTTTTTACATTAGACATTTAGGACACAAATAAACCTAAGTGACCTTAAAACTGTTGATAATAGTTTTTTTTTTATTACAGCATTCAAATTCATTTCTATCATGTTGCATTCTTTTGTATTTATAAAGAAACTAACAAACTATAACAGAATATTGAGTAACATTATTTTCCTTCTTATTTAATAATTAATGAGTTCAAAGTTGAGAAAAGATAATCATGATACAGAATAGCAAAAATCACTTTATTTGCATAATGTTTGTATAATATTTATGTATATCAGTTTATCATTTCAATTAAATATCTTCAGAAAACTTTTAATATTATGTTCTTCCCTTTGATAATGTACTTTATTGGACTATGTGAAAATATCCTTAATATTTGATGCAGACTTCTGATTTTCTCAATATAGATAAAACCATGTAAGAGTTTTTTTTGTCAGTATGGATCTAGCAGTGTTATGCCAGGGAGCTAGATATTAGACATTAGAAGTTTATTGACTTTCTAAGGTAAATTATTTTTGTCTTTGGTATGTAAATGTTAAACTTGAATTCAAGCTTTCATCAGTGTGAGATCTATGTTCTATTCATTATTGGCTTTCTGTCAATAAATGAAAAAATTAATTTTTAACACTTTTAACACAGTGAAAATTAATCAGTTATTAGGGTCTTTGTTGTAGTTAACTTTTTCTCTCTAAGAGGAGAATCTTCTGATACAGGTAACAAACTCTTTTGAAAGCCAGAACAGTAAATTAGATGCCTCAGGAAATGTTTGTCTTTGAATTTACCTTCTATCAGCTAAAATTTGTGTTTTTAACCAAAATTCTGATTTAGGATTAGAAATTTTCTGCCTCCCTCTCTCCTTCCCTTCCTTCCCACCCCCAAGTGTGTGTGTGTGTGTTTGTGTGTGTGTGTGTGTGTAATCAAGTTGAAATCTTAAGTCAGACATTCTTTAGTCATTCCGTACAAGAGAAAAGACAACAAAGAACACTTGGATGAAGCTCAGTGGTGACATCACCCTCTCCTTTAAACTTTGTCCTAAATTCCTTCTTCTCTTTCAAATATCTGGGCATCATTATGCCTCTAGGTCTTTGAAAAGATTTATGTTGTTAAGATAATTTGAAATGACTATAATGATCACATTTTTTTACCCTTAATAGAATAGCTCCAGCATTGTTTTTTTTATTTTTTAAATTTTTTTATTAAAGCTTTTTATTAGTATAACATATGTATGGGTACTTCCTCAGCATTGATCTTTACAAAGCTTTCCATTACAAATTTTACCCCCAGGCCCCTCCCCTCCCCTAGATGGCAGGAAGTCCACTACATGTTAATAATGTTGAAATACCTGACAAATTGTGCAAGAAAAATCATATCTACAAGAGAAAAAAAGAAAATCAGAAAAAGGAAACACAATGCAAGCAAACATCAATAGAGAGAATGAATATGTTATGTTGTGGTCCATATTTCACATCCCTCTCTCTGGGTTTATATGGTTTTCTTCACTGAACAATTGGAACTGGTTTGAGGCAATTCTTTGTTGCAGAGAGCCATGTCCATCAGAATTGATCATCATGTAATATTGTTGTTGCTGTGTATAATGATCTCCAGGTTCTGCTCATTTCACTCAGCATCATTTCATGCAAGTCTCTCCAGGCCTCTCTGAAATCGTCCTGCTGGTCGTTTCTTACAGAACAATAATATTCCATAACATTCATATACCATAATTTATTCAGCTACTCTCTAATGGATGGGCATCCATTCAGTTTCCAGTTTCTAGCCACTACAAAAAGGGCTGCCACAAACATTCTTGCACATGTGGGTCCCTTTCCCTCTTCTAAGATCTCTTTGGGATATAAGCCCAATAGAAACATTGCTGGGTTAAAGGGTATGCACAGATTGATAACTTTTTCAGCATAGCTCCAAATTGCTCTCCAGAATGGTTGGATCCGTTCACAGTTCCACCAACAATGCATCAGTGTCCCAGTTTTCCCACATCCCCTCCAACATTCATCGTTATCTTTTCCTGTCATGTTAGCTAATCTGACAGGTGTGTAGTGGTACCTCAGAGTTGTCTTAATTTGCATTTCTCTGATCAATAGTGATTTGGAGCAACTTTTCATATGACTAGAGATGGTTTTAATTTCATCATCTGAAAATTGTCTGTTCATATCCCCTGACCACTTATCTATTGAAGAGTGGCTTGAATTCTTATATATATGAGACAATTCTCTATATATTTTAGAGATGAGGCCTTTATCAGAACCCTTAAATGTAAAGATGATTTCCCAATTTGATGCTTCCCTCCTAACTTGTCTGCATTAGTTTTATTTGTACAGAAACTTTTTAACTTAATATAATCAAAATTATCTATCTGGTGTTCAGTTAAGAGTTCCAGATCTTCTTTGGACATAAATTTATTCCATCTACACAGGTCTGAGAGGTAAACTATCCTATGTTCCTCTAGTTTGCTTAAAATATCTCTCTTTATATCTAGATCATGAACCCCTTTAGATCTTATCTTGGCATGTGGTGTTAGATGTGGGTCAAGCCCTAAATTCTTCCACACTAGTTTCCAATTTTCCCAGCAGTTTTTGCCGAATAGTGAGTACTTATCCCAAAAGCTGGGGTCTTAGGGTTTATCAAACACTAAATTGCTAAAGTTATTGCCTAGATTGTCCTGATATCCTGTCCTATGCCACTGATCGACTGCTCTATTTCTCAGCCAGTACCAAATGGTTTTGATGACCGCCACTTTATAATATAGTTTTAGATCTGGTACAGCAAGGCCACCATCATCAGCCTTTTTTTTTTCATTAATTCCCTTGAAATCCTTGACCTTTTGTTCTTCCAAGTGAACTTTGCTACGATTTTTTTCTAGATCTGTAAAATAATTTCTTGGGAGTTTGATTGATATGGCACTAAATAAGTAAATTAGTTTGGGTAGTATGGTCATTTTTATTATATTCGCTCAGCCTATCCATGAGCACTTGATGTTTTTCCAATTGATTAGATCTAATTTTACTTGTGTGGAAAATGTTTTGTAGTTTAGTTCATATAGTTTCTGACTGTTCCTTGGCAGAAAGATTCCCAAATATTTTATACTATCAACAGTTATTTTGAATGGAATTTCTTTTTGTATCTCTTGCTGCTGAACTTTATTGGTAATATATAAAAATGCTGCTGATTTCTGTAGATTTATTTTGTATCCTGCAACTTTGCGAAAGTTGTGAATAGTTTCTAATAGTTTTTTAGTTGAGTCTCTAGGGTTCTCTAAGTATACCATCATGTCATCTGCAAAGAGTGATCATTTGTTTTCTTCATTACCTACTCTAATTCCTTTTATCTCTTTTTCTTCTCTTACTGCCGAAGCTAACATTTCTAATACAACATTAAATAGTAATGGTGACAGTGGGCAGCCTTGTTTCACTCCTGATCTTATTGGGAATGGTTTTAGTTTGTCTCCATGACATATGGTGCTTGCTGATGGTTTTAAGTAGATGCTACTGACTATTTTAAGGAAAAACTCATTTATTCCTATACTCTCTAGTGTTTTTAATAGGAATGGTTGTTAGATTTCATCAAATGTGTTTTCTGCATCTATTGAGATAATCATATGGTTTTTCTTAGTTTGGCTATTAATGTAATTGATTATGCTGATAGTTTTCCTAATATTGAACCATCCCTGCTGCATTCCTGGTATAAATCCTACTTGGTCATACTGTACTATCCTGGGGATGACTTTCTGTAATCTCATTGCTAATATCTTATTTGAAATTTTTGCATCAATATTCTTTAGGGAAATTGGTCTATAGTTTTCTTTCTCTGTTTTCACCCTACCTGGTTTAGCTGTCAGCACCATATCAGTATCATAGAAGGAATTTGGTAGTATACCTTCTGTCCCTATTTTTTCAAATAGTTTGTATAGTATTGGATTTAATTGTTCTTTGAATGTTTGGTAGAATTCACATGTAAATCCATCTGGCCCTGGAGATTTTTTCTTAGGGAGTTGCTTAATAGCTTGTTCTATTTCTTTTTCTAATATGGGGTTATTTAAATAATTTATTTCCTCTTCTGTTAACCTGGGCAATCTATATTTTTATAGATATTCCTCCATTTCATTTAGATTATCAAACTTACTGGCATAAAGTTGGGCAAAGTAACTCCTAATTATTGCTCTAATTTCCTCTTCATTAGACGAAAGTTCTCCCTTATCATTCTTGAGACTAACAATTTGATTTTCCTCTTTCCTTTTTCTGATCAAATTAACTAAAGGCTTATCTATTTTGTTGTTTTTTTTCATAGAACCAACTCAGTTTTATTTATTAATTCAATAGTTTTCTTATTTTCAATTTTATTAATTTCTCCTTTTATTTTCAGAATTTCCAATTTGGTATTTAATTGAGGGTTTTTAATTTGTTCTTTTTCTAGTTTTTTTTTTTTAATAATAAGCCCAGTTCATTGATCTTTTCTTTCTCTACTTTATGCAAGTAAGCATCTAGAGATATAAAATTGCCCCTTATACCTGCTTTGGCTGTATCCCACAAATTTTGGTATGTTGTCTCCTTATTGTCATTCTTCTGGATGAAATTATTGATTATGTCTATGATTTTTTCACCCATTTATTCTTCAAGATTAGATTATTTAATTTCCAATTAATTTTTGGTCTATTTTCTCCTGGCCTTATATTGCATGTGATTTTTATTGCATCATGATCTGAAAAAGATGCATTTACTATTTCTGCCTTTCTGCATTTGATTTTGAGGTTTTTATGCCCTAACACATGGTCAATTTTTGTATAGGTTCCATGGACTGCTGAGAAAAAAAGTAAACTCCCTACTGTCTCCATTCAACTTTCTCCATATATCTATCATACCTAACTTTTCTAACAATTGGTTTACCTCCCTAGTTTCTTTCTTGTTTATTTTGTGGTTTGATTTATCTAATTCTGAGAGAGCATTGTTTTTTTTAAAAGCATAAACATATAAGAAACTTTTAAATGTAGACATGAGTTGCATGAGAGCTCACACCTAGGAAACAATATGTCAAAAAATTTTGTCCCCAAGAATTTAATGTTTTAAAGCAAATATTAATAGCATGAATACACAGTTCATTAATAGGACTTATATCACATGAATTCTTCATCACATATACTTTAAAGGCAATAAATCAGAGGGATTAGAAAACCCAAAGAAAAGGAAAATGAAAGGCACTTTTGGGTGTGAGGTGCAGGAATGTTACTTTTCATCTACTTTATGTGACGCTAGTAGAAAAACAGAGAATAGAGGAAATTTTTTAGACTTGATCATGCTCATAAAACACAAGATTTGAATTGTTCTTACTCATTGGACGTCTTTGGTCTCTCCCCAAAAAAAACACATTTTAATGTATCGTTTGCTTGAACATCTGTGCTACTAGTAAGAGGCCATCAATATTTTATAGATTACAAAATCCTAATGCTTCAGCCCTGGTTCAATCTTGCATCATTTAGTCTAGATTTTTCAATATAAAGATGATTCTAATTTATTTGATTGAAACTTCTCTTCCAACTTTCAAACTCTATAATTTTGATGAAAACTACTACGTCGTACTCAAAGTCTTCCCTTTTAAGCATGTGTGGTTGTTTCTGCTAAGATTTAATTTCTCAACTTCACTTCCACAAGGGAGGATCATTTATAGAGTTCATTTGCATAAAAAGGTTATTTTTCATTCTTCCAATATCAAAGTCACAAAAAGTAAAAAAAAAAAAATGGAAAGGTTTTACAATATGGTGGAGAGCATTCCTAATTATTACTCCTATATAGATAGCATCTGCTTCCTGGCTGATTCCCAGCTAAAATCTGAAATTTGATCAAGAGAGGTTCCTTTTAATGTCTCTTATGTCCCTGTGCTTCCTTATAGCCTCACACAGTCTCACTTGTAAACTCATCTCAGTTGTATTCTTGGATAGCATGAAATATTTCTGCACTATTTAAGCAGTTATAATCTTACAGCAGTGTTAACACTGCCAGCTTCAACTCGGAATAAGAAGATGAAGACAAAGATACAGAATACAACATAATAACTTAAACTTTTCAGTGGAATTTCAGAAGCAGTTCTGATGCTCTGGCCTGATCTTGTGAAACCGATCACATTCATTGCTTTGACAACTTAATTAAAATAAAGGAGGAAAATATTTTCAGTTTGTGTAAACAGAGCTAACATTTACACTGCATCATAAAACCCAATTAAAGTATAAAAATATGGGGGAAATATTTTTTGACGAAAGCTAGAAAATCTTTGTGAAGCTAATTTGTTTTAAAAAATCTGATTGTCAGTTTTAGGAAATGGCATAGAAAGTTATTTTATGTTTCAATTTAGCTTGAATAAAATATTTGTTTTTATGAATGAAGTAACAAGAGGAAAATGCTTTATAAGTCCAGAGATCATGTATTAAGTTTTTTTTTGTCTTTCTCGGAAACTACCTAGTACCCTATTCGCAATCACTGCTTAATAAATATGTAGTGAATTTAATTGAATTGGGTTAAGTTGATTGGCTCTTTCTGATTATATTGTTCTACCCAATGCACAAATGCCCTATACAGTATAAAGGACAAATGAGATTTAAAAGAATTGTTTCCCCTTGTTAGAAAGATAGTGACTAATAGATTCTGAAATATAAGGAATGCTGAGAGAATGTGAAGTGCATGATACCTGCTGAGTCAAATACAATTAAAAAAAATATTACTGGTGACTGAATGGGCCCATGTGCAAGTCAGGAAAATACCTGAGGAGTAGACAAACATAGTAATGTAAATCAGTAGGTTAAACCAGACATGACACTTGATTAATTAAAGAACTATGACGTGCCAGAGGTGAGATCTAACTTTCCTTCTTTAATAAATATTGACTAGGTGTTTACAGTTTTGTATACAATTTAAGCTTCTATTTAAAACAAAAGAGTTAAGAAAAATGGTGAGAGCCCATAGATCCAGAATTTTCTACTGGTCTTTTGATCCTTGATTTTGTTTTCTTCATCACATCCAATATGTCAATATATTAGTACAACAAGAAAAGGGTAGCACAATTGGAAATACTACCCTTCCATCCCCCAACTCTTCTATGTTAACCTCAGGAAAGGCCTAAAGGGTAATAAGTTTCTTTGTACATATGAGGAATTACTATGAGGAATTCTCTTTAATCAACACAGATGGCTGGAAAGCACAGATATTAACTCACTTCAATAAATTTTAGTGGCTTCCAGAATAAAATATAAATTCTTCAGTTTGACTTATAAAGAAGGCCCTTTACAAAATGCTCTTTCCTGTTATACCATATGATCTGAGGAGACTGTCAGTTTCTACTCTCACTGCCGAGGGGCCTTAGAGCCACTGGATACATCCAAAAATAACCCTGAAGAGTTAGTAATTGTCTTTTTAAAGCAATAGTTCATGAGACCTCACTGGTGCTTATCCTGCTTTGATTATTGGTAATATAAGTTAGTTAGCTGAACTTAATTTGATTTCAGATTTAATAAAATACTACAGTTGGCACAAACACACACACACACACACAAAGTCTGTTACATAATTACTTATTAGTACAAATATTCTAGAGAAAAGAGGATAAGGAGACATAATTTTAAAGGTACTTGTGGCAAATGTATGCTTTTTTTCTGAAGTTCTCAAGATGCTCTATTAGGTATAATGTAACTTTTTTGCTTGCCTTTTTGTTGAACCTTGAATATACTTTCCTTATCCCTTATCCCACCTTGTCTTTCCATGCATGATTACTGCATCCTCTCAGTGGTTTTATTGTGGTGTTGAGGATTGGCTTTTTTAGTACTGTAGACCACAAATCCCTAGTTAGTTTTATCAATTAGTTATATGTATTCTATTAATTATATCAGTTTAACTTGCTTGGTTTTCAGAAAATGACATTTAATAAACTAGTACAATTGGCACACACTCCCTCTGCTGTTCCCACCCCCCAAAAAATTTCATTGATATAAATCTCATACAAGTATATATTCCAAGTCTAGAGTAAAGTGAGCTCAAAGTTAGAAAGCATAAACAAACAACTCCTGGAAGTGCTTTGCTGGAATCCTCTTAGATATGTTGTATCTTTTCTACTATCTCTTGATGCTTGATTTTGTTTTCTTCATCACATTCACTGTGTCTTTGCCTCTAGACACTGGCATCAACTTCTGGGGATGCTGCTAGGGTGCTGGGAAAAAGGCCAAATTCTCTGGACCCCTCAAGGTCAAAGCTTCTTTCTTTTTTAAACTCTTAAGAGTTTAGCTGCCTTAGCTGCCAGAAACTTAATTTTCAAGTTTCAACTAAGAAGATGGTTTTGTTTATCTCTTTGAGGACATGACCAAGTCCCTCAATACAAATAAACTTCCTTTTGTACTTGAGGAGATAAATATCCAATCTATAGTCACTTATTGAACAGTTAAGAAGTGTTTCTTCTAATCAATATATCTAAACTGCATATTATTATTTATTTTAAATAGTTTGAAATAATTTTCTAAGGTTAATCTCTGTATTAATTTTCCATTTCCCTTGTAGTTTTCTTCACATACTCTAAAATCTGGCCACATTGGCCCATTTGCTAGTCTTCCTATATAGTACTTAAACTTTGGATTCACATATTTGCTGTCATCCATGACTGGAATGTTCTCCTTCCCCTTTAATTCCCAACTTTCCTGGTTCCTTTAAGATTCAGCTCAAATTCCACCTTAAGCTAGAAGTCTTTCTTGTTCTTATTCCTTTCTTTTCCTCCTAATATATCTCTGTTCTGGTATTATATTTCATTTACACTGTATATATCACATGTGATCTTATATACTCCCACTATTAGAATGTGAGCTTCATGAAAGCTGTAATAGTGTTTTAGCCTTTCTTTATATCTTCAGAACTTATGGCACTTAGCAAACATTTAATAAATGCTATTAACTTAATAAGTTTCAGTAATAGAAATGTTTGATAATTCAATTTTACAATTGATTATGAAAGTTCTGTTTTGTGATAAGTTCAATAATAATATAACTTAGACCTTATTCTCAAGAAGTTTACAATCTGATAATAGAAATGGCATATGCTCAAATATGTAAGATGCCAGCCAGCCGGACAGACAGATAGATAGATAGATCATCAATTCTGATACAAAATAAGGTTTTTATATCTACCCTTATTTAGATTATATGTAAGGGAATTTAATTATAAAATTACTAAAAGCTAATGAGTGGAAGCTTAATTCTCTAAAAGATCCTAAAATATGCCTTCAGAGGGGAGAGAGAGGAATCACAAATTCAAATGTAGTAGTTTTGTTTAAAGAATTCAATTTAATTTTATTTAATTTGCAAATCAGAAAAACACATGCCTTGTTAAGATGCAAATTTAAGGAATCAAGAGTAAATTCTGTTTATTGTAAAAGCATTTGACATTTTTAAAATAGGAACTGTTGTCCTTTGCCCCACCTCCCCCATTATGCATGCTTAAACAAATTAATTCTAAATGGAAAAGTGATATAAGGTTCAAAAGAAAATGTTCAACTATAAATTATCCAACTTGATAAATTTCTTAGAAACAGTAATGACCATTTTCAAGTGGTGAAACAGTGAGACATTTTTAATCTCTTAACTTTTCCCCTATTTCTCATAGGTATCTATTTCAATAGAATAAGAATGAGTTTGTAATGTTAACATCTTTCCCAGTCTTTATGCAGAAATACCATGTTTATTTGTCACTCACTAATCAAAATCCAAATTTAAAAAATGTAATAGAATTCACTTATTTTTGGTGGGGAAAATGAAATTCTGAGAAACTGTCCAACATTGCTTTCCTTGTATTAGAAACTCAGCATAGTAATTGAGAGAATGGCATTGCCATATTAAAACTGTGAGGAAGCTCATGATTAAAATGTCACCAAAATCATGGTCGTTAATATAGTCATATGCATATTTAGGAGGAGGAGAATTTTGCCACAAAATAATTCAATCACAGAACTTGAAATATTTTCCAGTTTATCTTCCACTGAGTAGCAAATATCATCTTGTGGGAACAATGTGCTTCTCTGCTATATCACACCCCTACTGAATTGCCCTATTGAGTTGGAAGTGAAAACCCCCTATTTGTCATTCTAATCCCTTCATAGTCTATTCCCTCAAACACCTTATGAGCCCTCTTACATTTTACATTCCCCTCACATATTCTGAGTTCTAGTGACATTGGCCCCTTTATTGTTCCTTTTATAAAATATTTCATCTCCAAACTCCCAAGAATTTTCACTAGCTGTCCCTCATGCTCTTCTTCCTTATCTCAGCTTTCTTGGTTTATTGTCTTGTGACAAATTGTATCTAAATCCCGGCCTTCTAAGGAAGACTTTCTTGATTCACCCTAATTATATTGCATTTCTGTGGTTGATTATTTCTAATTTATTCTATCCATAGATTGCTTATACATAGTTCTTTCAATAGTTTCTCTCCTATGAGGTTATAAGCTCTGAGAGTAGAGACAATCTTTCCCCCTTTGTATTCCTAGGGCTTTGTACAGTGCCTGACATATTGTAAATGCTTAATAAATGCTTATTGATTAAATAACCTTGCATTCTTTTCTTTGGAAGTTGCAGTTGTGTTATCTTTATGTCCTAAAGATTTACCATACAATGAAAGCTGAAATATTTTGACAAAAATTTATTTCAACCAATAGCTAAAGGCACTAGACTATGTACTAGATGCAGAATCTGCTTTCAAGGGGCTTGCCATTTAATGAATCAAAACAATATAATCACAAAGAGCTGTAACATTAAGTAGTATGGTAAACATTCAGAGGCACAGGCAAAATATTCTGGAAAAAACTTGAGCAGAAGGAAAGGATTTTCACATGCAGAATTTAGTGATTTCCTCGTAAAGGGAAGAGAAAACCCTACATATAATCAATCTATATAATGTATAGAAGGTCAACCCTAGATGTCATACTTCTTTTTTTCCCCTTTTAAGTAGACACAAAAATTGATTCATCATTTTCTGAATTCCCATTGAATCAGTATGAGAACAAATATGAAATTACAGCAACAACTAAAATTTGAGAAATAATATGAATTTATATCTTACTTGTTTTTCAAATCCTAGATACCAAATCTATTTATTCTCCTATTAAGTTGGGGAAATCATATAAGCAGTTTTTTTCTCCAACATATTTATATATAACTTAATGCACCAACTTCTGTTAGTATTTTAAACTAAATTTTAAACTAAACTTCAAATGTTGATTAACTATGTCATTAAAGGAAGTCATAATCTCTCTAAATTTGCAATCAAAACATTGGAAAAGGAGCTTTCTATTTATTATATTGTGCAGATGATTTCTGTCCTCTGCATTTATACTTCTAATGAAGTATGCTTTGTGATGTACTTTTGTTAACAATAAAATAATCGGGAAAGGCTAAAAAAGCTTTCAATATGGGAGAATTTATTGCTACAAAATTAATTGTGCCTAACCTTACCCTAAAATCAAGAAAGATTGTAACTACAGAAAATCAAACAGGACTTGACAATAACACAAACTCAGAAATAATAATAGCGCTACTATTAAACCAGCAATTTTATATAATATATAGTACCATCTAAGAAAATACATGAATTATATTCAAGTTTTTATAAGACAATTTTTATTCCATCTCATTTATAAATCAGTTATTGGTGGTGTTGCTATGTGATTTATCAATTTTAAAAATGTTAGCTCTTTTTTGTTGTTATTTTGCAGTGTCATCAGCATTAAATATTTTACTGGAAACAATTTAGTACTCTATCAAAATAATTGTAAAGTTAATATTTGCTATATAGAGAAGTCTAATAAACTAAATGGGATACTGTAAAAAATGGCATGATAAAATAGAAAAACCTTTGACTCTGAAAGTCATTGTATCTGGAATGGAGTTCTACTTCCAACATTTGCTACCTTTTTGTGGCTCTGGCACAAGTCACATAATCTCCTTCAGACTTAGTTTGCTAACCTGCTTGTAGCCCAAGTGATCTCTAAGAGTTTTTATCACAAATCTCATCACACAACTTATTTTAGTCAGCCAACCTCAAATAACTTTAAGAAATGGTATTTACTAGGGTGGTAGATTGAGAACAGTTGGTATAGAACAACTTTTTAAAAATCTGTGTTGCATTCTCTCAAAGTATACAAAAAGTCCAGGAAAAAGTAAACTCAGAGTGAAGAAATTGTTGGCAAAGGGGTAACTGAAAATCCCTGGTTCCCAGAACTTTTTTTCCTTCCTTTTATGAAAGTAAAAAAAGATTTCCCTAAGATGTGTGAAATGTCCTTACTGGGCTTCCTGTGGCGTCATGACTCCACTCTGTCCTTAGCTCTCAATGATGCAAAGACTGTCACCAAGTGATCCACAGAAGAAAATTAGGGCACTAATCAGATGATGGGAAATCCAACATCTGTCAAGGAGAGAGATAGGTGACAGAGACCTGACTGAGGCTTCTTTCTGCCTCCTTCCCCTTTCCTGATTGTTCCTTCTCAAAGACTTTAGCTGGAATGCCATACTCAGTCCAGTTTCTTAAATTCTATTTCCTTTGTTTAGGTTGACAATTTATAGATGATTCTTAGAGACATAACCCTTGCCTTATTGGAACTTCCTTTCTGGTATCATTTTACTTAAGTCAGTGGGTTTTTTTTAAGTGTTTACAAAAAATTAATTAAAATTACAGTAAGAATGAATTTACAAAAATATCCCCTAATACCAATAGGCTCTCCTAACTTCACCAAGAACTGAAAAGAATAAATACAGAGATCAATAAATATGGCTTTTTTTAAGTATGTAGGAACTCAAAATGGAGAGGCCCTAGATGTCATCTGTCACCAGGCTCCATTAAAGCAATCAACTAAAACATCAATTAAAAGGACCAAAGTCATCCATGTTTTTCAGGCTTCCAATCTTTGGATCAGTTTACTTATTGAGATGTGCTCTTACCTAGTTAAGATATAAGAGCAGCAAAATTTGCTTATACATATAAAATGAAAGTATTAGAATATATGTCCTCTAAGGCATATTACAATTTTAGATCCAAGATATTAAATCTTATTCTGATGTATGACAGTGAATAGTCACAGAAGAAAGACTAAGCTGCTTGGAAAGATTTTTTTCCATAATAAAGCAGAAAAAATATTTTAAAAGAACAAATACTGTATTTACTGTTATATCTCTTCCTCACATCTTTTTATTCCTTTTTCTTCCTTGCCCATGTCTTGAGGATGAAGCAAGTAATTTCCCTCCAAATATCTGTGCCTGTTCTGTGCCTGGCTAGCTCTGTAGATTGTTACCTGAGACTTATTAAGTATGATACCATTAATTGTCTGCTAATACATCGTTCCAGGGAGAGCAATGTTAAAGGGTAATAAGGGAGGGAGCAATTAGTTTTATAACCATACTATTATAAATGTTTAAAATGAATGGTAGGCTGATATTACAGAAGATTGTTATAAGATTATGGCAGAATTTATCAGAGATGTAATTAATCCTTGTCCCTATGTGAAATTCATGTGAGTAGGAATGCAGTTATAGAGGACAGTCCACCATAGTTAGATTCACTTGTGCCATTTGCCTATTGGAAATAGAATTGTATCTACAGTATCCAAGGGCATAAAAAATTCGAAGACCCAAATAGCAGTATTTGGTTTACATTTCCTATGTCCAGGCCACTGCTATATGGAAGATACTTGTGCTCCTAGACATTGATGCCCTAAAACAAATCCCTACTTAACGCCACCCTAATTAGGCATTGATTTGAATACTTTAAAGTAATTTTTGATAATGCCAAGCTAGGAGAAGCTACCCAGTAAGGGTGTGATAATAACAGGAAATACTTTGGTGATTCAGTCAAATCTTTTAGAACTCTAATGATCTCATTTGATAATGTGAATATTCACTATAGGGAACAGAGAAGTTTGATATTGCTTAATATTTTTGGTGGTATACAATCCACAGATTTCTTTTTCAGGGTTATCTTTTACTATGACCTCAATATGTTGTAATGTAAAATGCACTGAACTTGAATTGAAAATGTTGGCTTCCCTTCTACAAAACAATATTTATATTAAGTAATCAGCTAACATTTTTATATCACTTATTATGTACCTCTGACTATACAGTTATCTCACTTGATTCTCAAACAATCTTGCTATTATCCTCCACCATTTTATAGATATAAATGGAAAACAATAGAGGGTAAGTTAGTAAACTAGGGTCATATAGTTAATATCTGAAGCTGGATTTGAATTCAGTTCTTCCTGACTTCACGACCAGTACTCTATCCGCTGTGTCACTTAACTGTGTACTTACAGAGGTTATTTTGGGAAACAAATAAATCAAGGTGTATAAAATTCTTTGTAATGATAAAATACCAGGTTGATATAATTTTATTTTGAATGTGATTTTTCTATGGAGGATGGAGGATACCATTCTCAATGAAAGACTTTCTATAGCTATCTGACTAATTTATATTTTATTTTGTTGCTTGTGTTTTGGAGTATAAAAATAAAAGGAGAGATTTACTAGGTAAGTTGTTTTATTAAGTAATACGGGAGATGAGGATCACCAGAGTAATATGTTAGAAAATTAGCCTTATTTTAATGTCTGAAAGTATCAAGGATGTTCATGAAAGGTCAAGGATGTCATGGGAGCAGTGCACATCACATATGATCAGTCTAGCTAGCATTTATTTATTTATTTGCTCATCCACTCATTCAATTATCCTTGTGTTTTTAAACTTACATTATGAACAGAAGCATATTTTTAGAATGTTAAATTATCTTTTTTTCCACATGGAAGAAATTAAAATACTCAGGAAAACTCTTATGGATTGCCTTGTTAAAGGAGTCTTCAAATTGTTTGCTTGCTTGTGTCTGTCTATCTAGAAAGCAATCTCTTGTTTTCTGTTGGAGCACTGGAGGGGAGAGAAGGTTTATATATATATATATATGTATATATATATATATATATACATATATATATATATATACTTAAAAATAAAGATGTACCAAGTAAATCATTCAATTTCACTGTGAAGATGAATTCAAATTTTTATATTGCCCTGTAGGTCAAGAGAACAGAATTGTGTTTTGTTGTTATTGTTGTTGTTGTTGTTATTGTCATTGTTTTTCCCCAATTACAGATAACATGGAAACATACAGTTAGGCTAACAATTGCATTCTTTTTTTGGATAGTGACTCAGAGCTGCTAAATTAACTATTTCTATATGGATAGTGTTTCCCATATTAACACAAAAAATAAATTTGGAAAAGTGCTTCTGCCCAGAAATAATGCTTAGAATAATGATGCAGGTTTGCCTTCAATCAAACCTGTCATAAATACATAAAGAGGAAATACAGAATTTTCTTTTTTGTCATCTTTCCCACTGCCATTCTGAGGGAGGAAGTGTATATTATCATTATCTTCTAACATTTTCTGATAACTGTTGTCATGATTGTACATCAACTATTTCAAATTAGCAAGATGTTCTTTTCTTTTCTTTTCTTTTTTTTTGCTTTTTGCTGAGGCAATTGAGGTTAAGTGATTTGCCCAGGGTCACACATCTAGGGAATGTTAAGTTTCTGAGACCAGATTTGAACTCATGTCCTCCTGACTTCAAGGGTGGTGCTCTATCCACTGCACCACCTAGCTGCCCAGATGTTGATTTCTTAAAGTTTGTTAAGATGTTCGATAGAATTCCTCCACTTTATTTTATCTGTTCATTCCCAGCACATGATAAAGTGCCTGACATTCTATAGATAATTACTCAATATTTTTATTGATTTTAACAAATTGATTTAAATTTGAAAATACTTAGAATTTATCTAGGAAAAATATTTAGAAAGAAAACTAAAAGACATTTATTACACACCCAATATGTATCAGGCAGTGTGCTAAATGCTTAACAAATATTGTCTCATTTTATACAACACCTGGAGCAACAGGGTAGGTGCTAGAAATATTCCCGTTTTAGAGAGGAAGTAACTGAAACAGAGATGAATTAATGATTGCTGAAGGCCATACATCAAGTAAATGCCTGAAGTTGAATTTGAAAACTCTATCCATTGTGCTACATATAAACTTCTAATTCAATTAATTAAAATATGGTTGGTCAGGGAATTTTATTTTTAAAATATATTTTGTTTATTTATTTAAATATTTCCCAATTACTTGTACATTTTTTAACTATCATTTCCTAAAATTTTGTCTTCAAAATTCTCTCCCTCCATCCTTCTTTCCTTAACTTTACTCCTCTTTAAGAAGGCAATCAATTTGAAATTAAATACATATGAAATCATACAAAACATAATTCCATATTAATCATTTTGCAAAAAAAAGAAAAAAAAATTAAAGTAGACTTCATTCTTAAATCTCTGGGAATGGGTCCTTTGAAATTATCTTGAACCATTGTCTTGATCAGAATTAAGTAAGTCTTTCCACAGTGGATCATCTTTACAATATTGCTGTTGCTATGTACAATCTTCTGGTTATACTCACTTCACTTTGTATCATTTCTTATAAGTTTTCCCAGGTTCTTTTGAAAATATCCTGCTCATCGTTTCTTATACAACAATAATTTTCCATCACAATCATATACTACAACTTGGTCAGCCATTGCTAATTCATGGACATGCCCTCAATTTCCAATTCTTTACCACCACAAAAAGAGTTTATATAAATATATCTGTACAAAAAAGGAACTTTTCTTTCTTTTTTAATCACTCTGGGATACAGATCTAGTATTGATATTGCTGGGTCTAAGGGTATACAGTTTTAAAGCTCTTTAGATGTAGTTCCAAATTTTTCTCCAAAATAGTTTACAACTCTATCAGTAGTGTTAATGCACTAATGTCCCATTTTTTTCCCTCCACAAGCCCTTCAGCATTTGTCATTTTCTTTTTCTGCCATATTACCCAAGTTGATGTTTGTGAGGTGTTACAACAAAGTTGGATAAATTTTTAGATCTCTAATCAAAAATGATTCTTCCATGTGCCTATTGGTAGCTTTGATGTCTTCTTTTGAAAATACTTCTTTATATCCTTCAACTATTTATCAGAGAAAGGCTTCAAGTTTTGGGTGTTTATTTTATTTATAGATAATGTTTTCTCTTTACTTTATATAGATTCTGCTTATTACTTTAGGAAAGGTTCCATATGTTTCTATGCTTTCTTGTATTTTTAATACAAATGTTTATTGTATGGTGCCACAGGCCCTTTTTGCATCTATTGAGGCAATAATGTTTTTTCAGTTTTTGATATGGCCAATTATATTAATAGGTTTTCTAATATTGAAAAAGTCTTTCATTCTTGGTATAAATTCCACTAGGTTGTAGTATATGGTATTTGTGAAATATTGCTATAATTTTCTGACTACTATTTTATTTAAATTTTTTCATCAATATTTATTATAGGAATTGGTCTATAAGTTTTTTTTTCTCTATTTTTCACTCTCCCTGGTTTAGATATCAAAACTATATTTGTGTCATAAAGGAAGCTGGTTGGATTCTGTTTTTCCCCAAATATTTTATATGGTATTGCAGATTTTTTTCTTAGAGAGTTAATTGTTGACTTACTCAATTTCTTTTTCTGTGTTGGAATTATTTAATTATAATATATACTTTTCTAATTATCTGAGCAGTTTACACTTTTTGTTTTGTAAATATTCATCTCTTTCACTTAGGTTGTCAGGCTTACTGACATTTAATTGGTCAAAATAACTTCCAATAATTATGTTTAATTTGATCTTCATTAATGGTACATTCACCCTCTCTTATTTTTTATATTAGTAAATTGGTTTTCTTCTTATGATCTAATTAGCCCATATTGTATTTATTTTGCTCTTTCCCCCAGCACTATTTATTGAGAGTAAAAATATATTTTTTCATCTTAAGTAAAAGTCAACTGCCATTTTTCCTAAGTAGAAAAGAATAAAACCAACATCTAGTTTGATTTCTACGTTTTTTAAACTTTCAACTTTATTAATCTCTCCTTTGATTTTTCAGAATTTCCATCTCGATGCTTAATTTGGGATTTTAAATGTTTTTCCCTTTTTTTATTAAATACTCAATTCATTTAATCTTTCTCTCTTTTATTGATGTAAGCCTTTAGAAATCCACTTTTCCCCTTAAATACAGTTTTGATCGCATCCCATACATATTTGAATTTTGTCACACTGTTGTCATTATCTTTTAGTGCAATTATTATTTCAATGATTTCTTCCTTGATTCATTCAAACAAGATGTTCTAGCTTTTTCTCATGGCTCAATTCATGTTATTCATGTATTAAACCAACCACTATCACCTATTGGTTAACAAAGTAACACAGGCTGCATTAATTGAATGATTAAAGTAAATTTTCATAGGATTGTGAATGTCAATTCAACAAAATCTCATTTGACAAATCTTAAATGAAAATTTATTTTTCAAATAAAAAAGTTATTTTGTCTTTTTTTTCTTGAAATATAAAAACAATCAGAAGTGTATACAGTTGAAGAAGTTAAGAAAATAAAATTAATATAGAACAATGTAGGATGGTTTACCTCTCAGACCTGTGGAGGGAAAGGAATTTGTGACCAAAAGAAGAACTAGAGATCATCATTAATCACAAAATAGATAAGTTTGACTATATCAAGTTAAAAAGTTTTTGTACAAACCATATGAATGCAGACAAGATTAGAAGGGTAGCAGTAAACTGGGAAAATATTTTTACATTCAAAGGTTCTGATAAAGGCCTCATTTCTAAAATATATAGAGAACTGACTCAAATATATAAGAATTCAAGCCATTCTCCAATGGATAAATGGTAAAAAGATATGAACAGACAATTTTCAGATGAAGAAATTGAAACTATTTCTAGTCACATGAAAAGGTGCTCCAAATCACTATTGATCAGAGAAATGCAAATTAAGACATCTCTGAGATACCACTACACACCTGTCCGATTGGCTAAGATGACAGGAAAAGATAATGACGAATGTTGGAGGAGATGTGGGTAAACTGGGGCACTGATACATTTTTGGTGGAACTGTGAACGGATCCAACCATTCTGGAGAGCAATTTGGAACTATGCTCAAAAAGCTGTCAAACTGTGCATACCCTTTGACCCAGCAGTGTTTCTACTGGGCCTATATCCCAAAGAGATCTTAGAGGAGGGAAAGGGACCCACATGTGCAAGAATGTTTGTGGCAGCCCTTTTTGTAGTGGCTAGAAACTGGAAACTGAAGGGATGCCCATCAATTAGAGAGTGGCTGAATAAATTATGGTATATGAATGTTAAATGAATATTATTGTTCTGTGAGAAACAGCCAGCAGGATGATTTCAGAGAGGCCTGGAGAGACTTGCATGAACTGATGCTGAGTGAAATCAGCAGAACCAGGAGAACATTATACACAGCAACAAGACTATACGATGATCAATTTTGATGGACGTGGTTCTCTTCAACAATGATGTGATTCAAACCAGTTTCTATTGTTCAGCGATGAAGATAGTCATATACATCCAGAGAGAGGCCTGTGGGAACTGAGAGTGAAGCACAACACAACATTTTAATGCTTTCTGTGAATATTTCCATGCATTTTGTTTTCCTTCTTGGGTTGTTTTTTTTCTTCTCTCTAGATCTGATGTTTCTTGTGCAGTAAGATAATTGTATAGATCTGTATACATATATTGGATTAGTCATATAATTTATCATATTTAGCATGTATTAGATTACCTGTCACCTAGGGGTGGGAGTGGGGGGAAGGAGGGGAAAAGCTTGGAACAAAAAAAAAGTTTTTGCAAAGGTCAATGTAGAAAAATCACTTATATGTTTTGTAAATAAAAAGCTTTTAATAAAAAAAGAAAATGAAATTAATATACAAGGTTTTATTGCTATTATCCAAAATTGTTATTGTTGTGGATTGTTATTATTGAGGATTGTTATTGTTGAATTTAATCACTTCTTTAAATCCTAGCTTTTCCTCATGGCTCAATTTATGTTATTTTTCTTCTGAAGCCTTCATAGACCACTGTAACCTAAATTGATCTCCTCCTTAGAACTCCTAGCACTTGTTATATAAATAGTATATAAATATATATGTATATATATATAATGTACATTTATATATATATATCATATATATACATTTACATATATATATAAATAACCAATTTTATAATGTCTTATAATGATATGTGAAAGGATTATAATTTTAGAGCTGGAAATGATCTCAGAGGTGATTTATTCCAAAACTTTTTTTTATATCTAAAGAGACTGTGATCCAACCAAGTAAAAGGTCTTGTGTCTCACAAATAAAAAGTTAAAAAGGCAAGATTTCAATTCAGATTCTTTGACTCCAAAATCCAATGTTCTTTCCACTAAAGTATACTGCCTCTGCAGTGTTGTCCTCATGTTCATATCCATAAACCTTCATTTACTTGGCTTTATCTCAATTAAATTATCTATTTAAAGATAGTGGTGGTGATTCATATTTCTTTACATTTCATATAGTGCTTATTTAATGTTGTGAGTACTTCACAGATATGTGTTTATTGATTTTATTGTTTAATATCACCTTGAAATCATTTGAAATTCTGTACTTTAAAAACCTTTCATCTATCTTAAATCATTTTTCCTTAATAATTCTGAGTGGTTAGTATACTAAGAATCATTACCTTAATTTTTCAGATGAGGCAATAGATATAAAAAAAGTTGCAACTTGATCAAATTACATATTCTCTGACTTCCAATCAAATATTTTTTTTTCTACTACATGAACCTGCCATCTTGAAACCTAAAGCAGTGCTGTGGATTTATAGGGATTTTTTTCTTAGCCTAAAGAAGAGTGTTTTATAAACTAAGACGTGAGTTGATCCCTGGGTTTTAGAGATAAAAATGACTATTTTCAAATTCTCTTCTCTGTAAGCTATTTTTTAGACTTTGGATTTGAGTTCTAAGGACTTCCCATAATTATATTGTATTATTTAACCATAGCCATTTCTATCGGTATTTCACTATTTCTCTGTAAAAAAATCAAATCCCATAAATTCCAGTAATGCCCCACCCTTTCACTTTCCTTTCCATCTTTCACATTCTGGATCTCTTCCCCAAACATAAAGAAACAAGATTTTACAGATGCACACATATACTCAAAATAAGAGTATTTCATAGATTTGACCTTTAGGTGAATTTTTATTTTTGTTCCTATGGAGGTATATATAAAAATAAAGAACAGATTGATTGAAATTTAATTTTATTTTTGGATTAGTGTGATTGCATTTTAACACCTGCTATTCATAAAGACAGAGTTCAACAGATAATTAATATGTAGCAGGAATGTGAAATTAGTTTTCCAGCCATATTTGAGGGGGTAGGAGAATAATTCATATGACTTACTAATGAGTTGATTTCAGTTACTCTGAAACTCTTTTTGAATGTAAATGAATCAACTAGCTTCTATGTTTCTCTAATTTATTCTTCTCTCTTCAAATCAAATCTTAAGTAATATGGATACTATTGGATAACTTAGCAGAAAAGCAACACATTTTTAATCATTTTAATTTTGCCAGGAAAAAAAATTCAGTGAGCTAACAGTTAAGAATTAATCTTCTAATATGCTCTTTGATTTGCATTTATTCTTTTCTACTTAGGAAAAATGGCAGTTTACTTTTACTTAAGATGAAAAAAAAATATATTTTTACTCTCAATAAATAGGTTATTTGGAAATGCTCAAAATAATTTCATTAAGAGGGATCAGTTATTTGTTATATTATCAATGAATTTATAACTTTAAGGGACTGCAAATTTCATCTAATTGAAATTTCTCATTTTATGAATGAAGACACTGAGGTCCAGAGACTTCATTGACTTACCGAAGGTTTTATTAGTATTAAGTATTAAAATATAAATTTGAGTCCTTTGACTCCTAACCCATTGCTCGTGGGTTATTATTGTCTATGACTCAAGAAATTGAATATTAAAATGGGAAATGATTGTGGCTAATATTCTAAATTTCATTAACTTTAGTAACAAATATATCCTGGTTATCCTGACTTTCCATAAATGTTTTCTCCTCATTAAATTAATGGGTAAAGAGTATTAAAAACTATTTTAAAAGAGAGTAGAGCATAGTTTAGCAAATTCCTGAACATCTTTTTAAAATTTTGAACATAAGCCATAGTATATGTCAAACATTGCTATCTCTCAAATGTATAGAGAAAGAGTGGAATCAACATGTTCAGTATAGAGGAATGTTCACTGATAACTGACACATTTATATTTTTCTCACAACCATTGATATTGCAATCCAATTTTATATATGAGGAAATTAGACTGTGAGAATCTGAGTGAGTCACTCACAGTCACACAGCTAATACTAGAGATCGAGGTTTCCTAACTCCAAGCAAGTGCTTTATCTAGGCATCCAAGTCACAGTGGATAGAACACTGGACTTTGAGTCAGAAAAAAAAAAAAACTGAGTTTAAGTTTAGCCTTGGAAATTTACAAGTTACAAATAAAATGATACAACAGTTCAAAGAAAAATGATGACTGGTGGGAGTAGAGAAAGGATGCGTACCTTTTATCAGGGTTGCATCCCCATTATTTCTTAGGCAGGACCTAAGGCAGATTTTTCAGGTGTCAAGACAAGCTCTCTTTCCACCATAATCTGATTCTTCTCATGTGGAATAATATACATACATGTGTCTGTATTTATATGTGTGCACATATGTATGTTTGTAATATGTATATATTGTATTTGTAGAGTTACCTTTCTATATGCATAAACACACACAAACAGCTTTTAAAAATCTGGTGAGTTTAAACTGCTAAGTCATTTTGGAAGATGATCAACATAACAATTTGGATGAAAACCATGTTCAGGATTGATGATACCTGGCATTGGATAAGTTAAGATGGATAGTACAGATGCAGTAGATGGAAAGCCTTGCATAGTTAACAAAGGACTTTAGGTTTATTAATAAAAGTTGATGATATAAAAAGTACAGAGGAAACCATCAATAGTGATAATGATGCCATACTCCTATGCTAGCCACTGCTTAGGTAGAAACAATTTGGGATATTATTTTACCAGCAGCCTTCTTATTTCCTTCCTCATTGGCTTCATAAAATGATATTTAAGGATTCAAAAACTTTTGCCAGAATCATAAAATATTTAGAGCTAGAAGGGAACTCATTCCCCAAAAAATATTGAGTAGAACAAACCTCACAAAAAGTCATCTAGCATCCATATAAAAACTTGTAATGCAAGGAACCCACATATTTTCCAGGTTTCATGCAGAAATTGTTTTAATCAGTCATGTATCTTATGTGTCATCATGTATCTTATAAAATTAGTATAAGGTGCTTACTGCCTTTATAACCTACATTATGAAGCATGTTCATGAATTTAAGAACAAGATTATTCTCTTAAGCATCTAAAAAAAAGATGCACATAATATGTATGTGTGTAATATGTGCATGTGCAATATATACATTTAAACATGTTTGTGTGTAAATATAATATATAAATGGAATATATTTGCATTAAGCTTGAATTTGTACTGTATGCATCTATTTATAAAAACCATGAAATGTCATATTTTATAAAAAGGTGTGATTGATTTCAGTGGATGAAAAAACATTTTACTATGTTTTCTATCCTGGGGTAGGAGTTGGGGAAATAAAATATTAAAAAATATTTTCTCACTATTTTAAATTATTCTAGGTATAGAATTTACTCATGGCTTATCACTGAGTTTGGAAAATACTTATGAGAATTGTAATGAGCCATGGACATAACATTTTATCTGAAAAGGTTTTTAAATTCTAGATGACAAAGATGTTGTATTTGTAAGAAATGTGAATAGGCTTTCCTTAAAACCATCCGAAAACCTAATCATAGAAGTTGGCCAGTAGAAGTATTTGGGCTTTTTTTTTCCCAAAGCAGAGAGAAAAAACATACAATATTATATACTCAAAATACAAAACTCAAGAAGCAACAGATTTACAGGTTGAATAAAAATAATGTGTGGGGTTAATCTGAGAAAATTTCATGAAGAAGCTCTTTTTTTAGCAAATAAAAGGAGAGATTAATGATCAACTAATGTACATTCATAATTATTTAAATCACAGTAAAGAATATGGTCCTCATGATCTCGTTCTCTCTGATTTCAGAATATTTTATAACATCGTATAATCGCTGCCTTTTGCAGAAACTTAAACATTTGTTCTCCTTATTTTAAATAGAATTAATGTTTTAAATGTTTTAAAATAAGGATACAGAGTGATATATTTTATGAAAAGTTTTCAAAACCTCTTTAGAATTATGTATTGTACAGTGACATGCTTGTACACCACTTCTTACAGTTAAATATTCATATTATCCAAATTTTATTTTTTATCAGTTTCATAGACCTTATACACACAAAATTACAATTTTAAAACTCTGCAGTGCCTTGAATGTGTGCATTTGTTTGACTGTGTGTGTTTAAATTTTCTATGTTGACCTTCAAAGAGTCAGTGGCTAATTCTAGAAAAGAATACTATGTCCTGAGGTCACTAATGAGGATGACATGAAGTAGAAAGTAAAAGAAATTATCTTGTGAATTGCAGTAGTTATAATCATCGCAGAGTCATGCATTGAATTATAAAAAAATTAGTAATTTTCAGTCAATTTGCATAAATTTACAAAAATATATACATACATACATATATATGTACATATATATATTTGAGACAAAATAGTAACATATAAGTATATTTGTCCATGGTAGAACTTTTTTGCCTGTGGTCCCATTACATAATTTTGTTTTCAATTCAATTTATTTATTCTAGTCCTTTATATTCACTAGGATTTGAATACAGTTTGGTTAAACCTTGAATACATTTGTCAGACTGGTGAAACTTGTTCCTTAGAAAAATGGGCATTGAAATCTCTAGTAAATATAAAGCGGGAAAAGGCTATAGCTACCTTTCATTTCATTCATCATGTTTATTCATGATGGAACTGGTTTTTGCTACATAAAATTTCTTGAGAATTACATTTTGTAAACATGTTTATGGAATTTTTATTGCCTACATATCCTACTGCTGTGGTTTAACAAACAACATTCTACAGTTTATCACCTGTTATTTTGTTCTATGAGAAGCATCTATATGCTATGGATTCTAACTACCTGCCAGCAAGTAGAATGGAAAGAATTTCTTTCCCTGGTTCTTTGGAATCTATTTCAATTCTGCCCACCAGGAATTAATTGCAGTCCTAAGCAAGAACATTCCAAGCCCAATGTTTCACTCTTTAAGGCAAAGTTTATCAAATATTTTACCAAGTGCAGATGATTATTCCATCAAATCAGGGCAATTATTACTATGTTATAAATAAATTTAAAAACTATCTAGTGGGACAGCTAGATGGCATATTAGATAGAGCATGGGGCTCTGGAGTCAGGAGGACTTGAGTTCAAATCCCCCCAGACATTTAACACTTCCTAACTGTGTGACCGTGAGCAAATCACTTAACCCAATTGCCTAACAAAAAAAAAAAAAAAAAAAAACAAAAAGAAATATTTGACCATTTCCTTAAAAAAATCCTAAATAAATGAGCATTCTCATTTTTTGTAGTATAATGTATTCACTAATAGAACTTATATACAGGTATTTATGTGAAAGTATGTATTAATTCACTCATCAGAATTCCTTCTGAGTAATTCATATAGTACTAAAACAAGAAGTTAAAAAGGAAAAAAAATATTCAAACCTACAAATTGTTACCATGTACCCAAGTTTCCTTTCCTCCCACAGGAATTATTTTTTCCTATTCAAAAAAATCTATCCTGTTAGGGTATAGAATTGATTCTTATCTAGTATACTATAGGAAGTCAGTTGGTTGATAAACATTTATCATCTGCTATTGCCAGACACTATGTAAATCTCCAGACCTGAATTCAAAACATATTTTTGACTCTTAAACCCCCTATGACCTTGGGTAAGTCCCTTTACTTCCCTTAGTTTCCTTCTGTAAAATGAGATGGTTAGATTAGATGACCTCTTTGCAATTTTGGACTATAACTCTTTCCTCTTGAAAACTATGCCATCTGAATCCAACATTGAAAAGGTTTGAAGTACAAGCTTGATAGTGGTTTGGCGGTCCTATCAAAAGGCTAGTCTTCCTAAATTCAGAGATAATCCTTGTTTATAGATTGATTGTCAATTGATTTTTCCCACAGTTGAAGTCACTTACAGAAAATTCTTTTAAGATTTTAATCCCAATTGTTTGAAAGAACACCCACTCTAATCAAATCACAGCTCTTTGAATGTCTTTAAAATAAAAAAGTATCCTTTTTATTTTGATTATTTTGACTTTTTTTGAAGAACAAATGAGCCCTACTGTGGGGGGGAGGCTGTTGTTGTTTTTTATTTAAACTAACAGTGACTCACTAGACTTCATGGAATATTTATTGATCAGTAAGAGAAAAATCTTCAAATTGTCTTTCTTCAGAATTAAAGACTTAGATATACAGTGATATAGAAAACAATACAAAAGGTACTTAGGTACAAAAATCTGGCTAAATTATCCCCAATCCTTCCCCCAAAATTGAAAATCATCAAAATAAAAAGACAAATACTGTACTATTTCAAGGGTCTGTTATTTGATTAACACTGTGTTGCATTCAATTTTTCCAATATCTATTTATATACATAAACATAGATTAGCACATGTTTATATTAAAGGTGTGAAAAACCTTTAAAAAATTTTTTTAATCATGTGATTATAAGAGAAAAGGGGTGGGGGATAGAATGCTCTGTATCAAGAATCAGCTCAGCTGAGAAACACAGAATTTATATAGATAAATTCAGCTCATTGATCTATTTCACTGACTTAAATGACTTGGATGATCAGGTTGTTGCTAATTATTCCTTCCTGTGAGAAGGACCATCAATCCCTGTCATGATCTCTATCATTGTCTCCTAAATTCCAAGACCAAGACCTACCCAAACTACCAAACTTCTATGTCAGTCCTTCTGATGCTGTCATATTATCTACTGCTCTGACCTAAAAATTGCTGGGCTTATTATTTATCTACCCTCTTACTCTTATGATTTGTAGGGGTTTTTTTCAACTAAAAGGTAGCTGAACTTTATTTTTATATCATCTCCAGCAAATTAGAGTAAAATTAACTTGAATTCAGAAATTGTTTTGTTTCTTAAATCTTTATCAACAGCACTTTTCAGAGTATTTGGCACATAGTAAATAGTGAACACCCTCAACCCCATCCCCTAATTTATCCTAAGTACATTCCTTAAGTATACTACTGATTGGTATGAATTAATTTTTATTCACAATGGTTAGGAAAAAATATGGCAGGTACCTATGAAATACCAAAGTTTATTTCTTTTCCCACTAAGGTATTATTGTAATCTATTGAGTGAAATGATAAATTCAAAGCTTGTCTCACAAGTCTAAATTTGGTCTCACTGGTATAATTTGAGTTGTTATAGGAGGTGAGGTTAACAAGCTGTCTTTGATTTAAACTTAGAGAGACAATAGAGTATATTGATTCTTTGAAACTCTGATATTTTCATTAATTTGCCTTGCAATTAACCACAAAGGATTCAGTCTCAGTAGAATATTTTGGTCTATGGGTGGCAGCAGGGGCCTCTGAAATGGTAGGATAAGGTCAAAAATTCCTGGAAAACTAGATAGGGGAAGTGTGCTAAAATCAGGTAGAAGTGCTGATTTTTTTCATGGCACCTGAGGCAAAACTCAAAATGAATAGTTTCTTTGTTCCAATGGAGCATTCAAATTCATATTGGCAAAGAGAAATTCACAACCTTAAAGGAAAACATTTTTTTAAACAAAGAGGACAAGGTAATAGCATATGGTCAAAAAACACAAAACTTTGATCAAAATTATAATGAATATATTTATTTCATAGAAGCAGGGTCTAAATCAACCACACTTGAATTACTTTTTTCCTGCATAATAAGTACAATTAATATTTTTACAGACTTTCTTTCTTGAACCAACAGAATAGTTTACTCAGACTCATATATTTTACTGACACCGTATAATACACATGTGGATGACAGCATATATTTTTTAGATTCACAAAATGTATCATTTAGTTTCAGATGAGCAAGGGGTAAAGTTTGTCTTTGAGTAAGTTTGTCTGTGTATTGGTTCCTTGCAAATTACTATAGTAAAAGTAGAACCCACTTCTGATATATGATAGCTACATGACTCTAGATAAGTTGTTTAACCTCCAAAACTAAAAGTTGTAGGATATTTTTCCCATTGGTAAATAGACTTTGCTCATGACATTATCTTGCTCTCAAGAAGTTCATAAAATAGCTGAGGCTGAAATTGCATATGCAAATGAAAATATTCATTTAAGGTAATTTTGTATAAAAGTCATTATTAGCTAGCCAGTATTATGTAGAATTCAGGATTTGAGATGAGTCTTGAAGTAAACTAGAAATTTGAAGAAATTAAGGCAAAGAAAGACTGCTTTCAAAATATGAGGGAAACAACTTTTGAAAAGTCACAAAGTTAGGAGATAAAAGTTTTGTGTTAATAATTATGAAACCATAAGTCCACCCTCCAGTGTCACAAAAAAGTCAGTTAAAAATATGAGTCCACTGGAGCTCTATTTTGTGTTTTGTTTGTTTGTTTTGAGAGTATTTCATTTTTAATTAATTAAAGCTTTTTTATTAACAGAA
The DNA here is from genome assembly GCA_023553655.1 of Myrmecobius fasciatus. NCBI lineage: Eukaryota > Metazoa > Chordata > Mammalia > Dasyuromorphia > Myrmecobiidae > Myrmecobius > Myrmecobius fasciatus. The sequence goes on from JAJPUD010002541.1 coordinate 139,713, forward strand.
CATATGAGTGATTTTTCTACATTGACATTTGCAAATTTTTTTTCCAAGCTTTTCCCCTCCTTTCCCCCATCCCTACCCCTAGAGGACAGGTAGTCTAATACTTGTTAAATATGTTAAATTTTATGACAAATCCAATATATATATATTTATATATATATACATATATATACACATATTTATAGTTATCTTACTGCACAAAAAAAATCAGATCTAGAAAAAGAAAAAAAAAACCTAATAATGAAAACAAAATGCAAGCAAATATTCACAGAAAGCGTTAAATTGCTATGTTGTGGCCAACACTAAGTTCCCACAGGCCTTTCTGTGGATGTATTTGATTGTCTTCATCACTGAACAATAGGAACTAGTTTGAATCACCTCATTGTTGAAGAGGACCATGTCCATGAGAATAGATCATCATATAGTCTTGTTGCTGTGTATAATGATCTCCTGGTTCTGCTCATTTCACTCAGCATCAGTTTATGCAAGTCTCTCCAGGTCTCTCTGAAATCATCTTGTTGGTTGTTTCTTACAGAATAATAATATTCCATGACATTAATATGCCATAATTTATTCAGCCATTCTCCAATTGATGGGCATCCATTCAGTTTCCAGTTTCTTGCCACTACAAAAAGGGCTGCCACAAATATTTTTGTACATGTGGGTCCCTTTCCCTCCTTTAAGATCCCTTTGGGATATGGGCCCAGTAGAAAAACTTCTGGGTCAAAGGGTATGCACAGTTTGATAATTCTTTGAGAATAGTTCCAGATTGCTCTCCAGAATGGTTGGATCCATTCACAGTTCCACCAACCACCAACAATGTATCAATGTCCCAGTTTTCCCACATCCCCTTAAACATTTGTCATTATCTTTTCCTGTCATTTTAGCCAATCTGACAGGTGTGTAGTGGTATCTCAGAGTTGTCTTAATTTGCATTTCTCTGATTTGAAGATTTGGAGCACCTTTTCATAGGACTAGAGATAGTTTCAATTTCTTCATCTGAAAATTGTCTGTTCATATCTTTTGACCATGGCTTGAATTCTTATATATTTTAGTCAATTCTCTATCTATTTTAGAAATGAGGCCTTTATCAGAACCTTTGAATGTAAAAATGTTTTCCCAGTTTATTGCTTCACTTCTAATCTTCTCTGCATTCATTTTGTTTGTAGAAAAACTTTTTAACTTGATATAGTCAAAATTATCTGTTTTGTGATTAATGATGATCTCTAGTTCTACTTTGATCACAAATTCCTTCCTCCTCCACCGATCTGAGAAGTAAACCATCCTACATTTTTCTAATTTGTTTATAATATCATCCTTTATGTCTAGATCATGAATCCATTTTGACCTTATCTTGGTATACCGTGTTAGGTGTGGGTCAATGCCCAGCAATTTTTGTCAAATAGTGAGTTCTTTTCCCCAAAGCTGGGGTCTTTGGGTTTATCAAACACTAGATTACTATAGTCATTTACTATTTTGTCCTGTGAATCTAACCTATTCCAGTGATCAACTACTCTGTTCCTTAGCCAGTACCAAATGGTTTTGAAGACCACTGCTTTATAATATAGTTTTAGATCTGGTACAGCTAGGTCACCCTCATTTGCTTTTTTTAAAATTAATTCCTTTGAAGTTCTTGACCTTTTGTTTTTTTTTTCCAGATGAATTTTGTTGTTATTTTTTCTAGGTCAGTAAAATAATTTCTTGGGAGTTTGGTATAGCACCAAATAAATAGAATAGTTTAGGAAGTATTGTCATCTTTATTATATTTGCTCGACCTATCCAAGAGCACTTGATATTTTTCCAATTGTTTAGATCTGCCTTTATTTTTGTGGAGAGCATTTTGTACTTTTGCTCATATAGATCTTGACTTTCTCTTGGCAGATATATTCCCAAATATTTTATATTATCAGCAATTATTTTAAATGGAATTTCTCTTTGTATCTCTTGCTGTTGGATTTTGTTAGTGATGTATAAAAATGCTGATGATTTATGTGGATTTATTTGGTATCCTGCAACTTTGCTAAAGTTGTGGATTAATTCTGATAGTTAATTCTAATAGTTTTTTTAGTTGATTCCCCAGTGTTCTCTAAGTATACCATCATATTATCTTCAAAGAGTGATAATTTGGTTTCCTCATGAACTACTCTAATTCCTTTAATCTCTTTTTTCTTGTCTTATTCCCAAAGATAGCATTTCTAATACAATATTGAATAGTAATGGTTATAGTGGGCAACCTTGTTTCAACCCTGATCTTATTGGGAATAGTTCCAGTTTATCAACATTACATATGATGCTAGCTGATGGTTTTAAATAGATGCTACTATTTTAAGGAAAAATCCATTTATTCCTATGTTCTCTAGTGTTTTTAATAGGATTGGATGTTTGATTTTATCAAATCCTTTTTCTGCATCTATTTTGATAATCATATGTTTTTTGTTAATTTGGTTAGTGATTTAATCAAATATGCTAATAGTTTTCCTAATATTGAACCATCCCTGCATTCCTGGTATAAATCCTACTTGGTCATGTTATATTATTCTGGGGATGATTTTCTGTAATCTTTTTGCTAATATTTTATTTAAGATTTTTGCATCAATATTAATTATGGAGATTGGTCTATAATTTTCTTTCTCTGTTTTCACCCTACCTGGTTTAGCTGTCAGCACCATATCGGTATTATAGAAGGAATTTGGTTGTATACCTTCTGTCCCTATTTTTTCAAATACTTTGTATAGTATTGGAATTAATTGTTCTTTGAATGTTTGGTAGAATTCACATGCAAATCCATCTGGCCCTGGAGATTTTTTTCTTAAGGAGTTGTTTAATAGCTTGTTCTATTTCTTCTTCTAAAATGGGACTATTTAAGTAATTTATTTCCTCTTCTGTTAATCAGGGCAATCTATTTTTTGTAGATATTCTTCCATTTCACTTAAGTTATCAAATTTATTGGCCTAAAATTGGGCAAAGTAACTCCTAATTATTGCTCTAATGTCCTCTTTATTGGTGGAAAGTTCTCCCTTTTCATTTTTGAGACTAACAATTTGATTTTCCTCTTTCCTTTTTCTAATCAAATTAACTAACGGCTTATCTATTTTGTTGGCTTTTTCATAAAACCAACTCTTAGTTTTATTTATTAATTCAATAGTTTTTTTTTTTACTTTTAATTTTATTAATCTCTCCTTTTATTTTTAGGATTTCAAGTTTGGTGTTTGATTAGGGGTTTTTAATTCATTCTTTCTCTAGCTTTTTTAGTTGCAAGCCCAATTCATTGATTTTCTCTTTCTCTATTTTATGCAAATAAACATCTAGAGATATAAAATTTCCCCTTATTACCGCTTTGGCTGCATCCCACAAATTTTGGCATGTTGTCTCATTATTGTCATTCTCTTGGATGAAATTAGTAATTGTGTTTGTAATTTGCTGTTTCACCTATTCATTCTTTAGGATGAGATTATTTAGTTTGCAATTGCTTTTTGGTCTATTTTCTCCTGGCCTTATATTGTATGTGATTTTTATTGCATTATAATCTGAAAAAAATGCATTTCTATTTCTGGCTTCCTGCATTTGATTTTGAGGTTTTTGTGTCCTAACACATGGTCAATTTTTGTATAAGTTCCATGGACTGCTGAGAAAAAAGTAAACTCCTTTCTGTCTCCATTTAATTTCCTCCAAAGATCTGTCATACCTAACTTTTCTAACATTTTGTTTACCTCCTTAACTTCTTTCTTATTCATTTTGTGGTTTGATTTATCTAGTTCTGACAGAGGGAGGTTGAAATCCCCCACTATTATAGTTTTGCTATCTATTTCTTCTTGAATCTCTTGGAACTTTTCCTTTAGGAATTTCCATGCTATGCCACTTGTTGCATATATGTTTAGTATTGATATTCCTTCATTATCTTTGTTACCCTTTAGTAATATATAGCTTTCTACTTTGTCTCTTTTAATTAGATCTATATTTGCTTTTACTTGGTCTGAGATCAGGATTGCTACCCCTGCTTTCTTTTGTTCACCTGAAGCATAATAGATTCTGCTACAGCCCTTTACCTTCACTCTGTATGTATTATTATGCTTTAAATGTTTTTTTTGTTGTTGGTTTTTTTTTTATAAGCAGCATATTGTTGGATTCTGGCTTTTAAGCCAGTTTGCTATCTGCTTCTGCTTTATGGAGAGTTCATTCCATTCACATTCACAGTTAAAATTTATTATTTATTATAATTTTACCTCCTTTTTCCTCTTCTTCCAGTGTTATCCCTTTTCTATTTCTAATTTCTTTTTCATATTATTATAATATCATAATAATCATAATATAATAAAATCAACCCTTATTCTCTAAGTATATACATGATACAAATATAGTTCTCAAGAGTTTTTTTTCTTTTTACCTTTTTATGTTTTTCTTGAGATATGTGTTTTGAGATCAATTTTTTTTTGTTCAGATCTGGTCTTTTCATTAGAAATAGGTGAAATTCACCTATATCATTGAAAGTCCATCTTCTTTCCTGAAAGATAATGCTCATTTTAGCTGGATAAGTTATTCTTGGCTGTAATCCCAGTTCCTTTGCTTTCAGAATGTCAGATTCCAGGCCCTTTGATCCTTTAAGGTGGAAGCTGCTAGGTCCTGGGTGATCCTTATTGTGGTCCTCAGTATTTATTTATTTTTTTCTTTCTGGCTGCTAGCAATATCTTTTCCTTTGTATGATAGTTCTGAAATTTAGCCACAATATTCCTTTACTTTGGGGGTTTCTTTCAGGAGGTGATTGGTGGATTGTTTCAATATTTATTTTGCCTTCTGATTCTAAAATATCAGGGCAGTTTTCTTTCATGATTGCCTGGAAGATTAGTGTCTAGGTTCATTTTTTCATCATGGCTTTCAGGAAGCCCTATAGTACTTAGGTTGTCTTTCCTGGATCTATTTTCCAGGTTAGTTGTTTTTCCTAGGAGATATTTCATGTTTTTTCTATCTTTTCATTTTTTTTTGTTTGATTGATTCTTGAAGTCTTGTTGAGTCACTCACTCCCATTTGTTCAATTCTAATTTTAATGTCTTATTTACTTCAGTTACTGTTTTTAGCTCCTTTTGCAATTGACCAATTACATTTTTTTGATTCATTACATTCTTTTTCCATTTTTTCCATTTTTTTTTGCAATGATCTCATTTTGCTTCCCCATATTTTTCTCTCTTTTAAGTTATTTTATGCAATCTTCAAAGAAAGCCTTGTGGCATGGAGTCCAGTTTATGTCTCTCTTTGGGGCTTTTTCTGGAGTTGCTTTACTTTTAGGGACCTCAGGATTTGAAGTCTGTTCCTTCCTCTCTCCATAAAAGCTGTCTATGGTGAGAGCTCTTTTTGATTTTTTTATTCATTTTTTTAAGGTGTGAGGTCTGTTCAAGGCAAAGGAGGAACAGCTGCTTTCATTTGCCCTGGGGCAGTTCTGTTGATTGAGTTATTTCAGGTGCTAGACAGTTCTGCTCATTGACTGATTGCTTTAGGGTGCTGTGTAATGGCAGCTAGGTCTGGTGCTCTTCAGGGGTTCAGTGGTTCACAATCTACCCCCCCAAAAGGCAGATTTTCCAAACCACCTGCTTACAATCAGGAGATTGGCCCAAGAGACCAACAGAAAACTCCTGGTGTGTGAAAAGCACAGAGCTCCCACTCCTGTTCCGACTCCTGTTCCAGCTCCCTATCCTGGTCTCCTTGTGCTGCAGTCTGGGTTCAGCAGACCACCCCCCTGCCCAATTAAAACAGACCTGTTTTGAAGTTCTTCCAGAGTATCTTCTTCTAGAAACGTGTTGTTCTCCGGATATTGTGGATTTTTTTACTTCAAAACCAGCCTAGAGGCTTCATATGTTGTTGGTTTGAGGGAAGGTTGGAGGAGGTTACAGAGACTCCTGTCTGATCTCTGCCATCTTGGCTCCACCCAGAATGGAGCTCTAATTTGTCTCCAGGTGCTCCATATTTCAGCTATTACCTTTTGTGAGTTAGTTAGGCAAACAGGTAGGTAGAATAGTGGATAGGACACTGAGTGTCCAGTCAAGAAGACCTGATTTCAACTTCCACCTCAGGCACTGATTATCTGTGTTAACCAGGACGAAGTCCTTTAACCTCTGTTTCTCTCAGTTTCCTCATTTGTAAAATGAAAATTCTGCGGCATCCCAGGACAAAAATGACCTTCTCCCTTCAGGTGGCATTGCTGATTCATCTCTATAGAACCATTCCCTACCATGTCCCACCCCTCTTTTCTTTAGAATGTTTCCTTGCCTTTCTTATGCAAAGGCCTGTACACATGTTCCTCATTAGAATATAGTATCATTGTGTACAGAAACAATTTTATGCTTGTATTTTTATTCAAGGTTCTTTGCCCAACTCTTGCTACTTTTTAGAATTATAAGGCTGGGATGAAAAGATATTTGTAAAGCAATATATAAAAGTCAGTTATCATTATCTTATTATTTTCTCTTTATACAGCTCCTTCCTTTTTCTTTCTCACTGGAATCATTTGCACTTGTTCTATTAGAATTCCAATGACATTTCTCTGGAGAAATCTTGAGTGTATTAGAACACTGTCATAATATTCTTTGATTAAAAACTGAAAGTTGGACCCCCAAATTCTAGTGTATATCAGTTTATGTCAGGCTTTCCCCATGACATCTCTTGTTGAGATGAGTTTTCCTGACTCTAGATCCTTTATTTATCTTGAACTGTAAAATAATCTGAGTTTTGTTCACCAGAATACTCCTTCTCTTGGATGTGACTATCAATCACTTTCTAAATTCCTCCCTCTTAGAAGAATTTTCATCTCAAATCAAACCTGAGATGAAATTCCTAAAGCCCTAGACTCAGTTTTAGGCCACGTAATCATTGTTTTTCTAACCACTGATGATTCATTCATTTTCCAGAAGGATATTGGTAGGAATGCTTTCTCCAAACTGAAGAATATTGTAAAAATGAACTAATAATTTTAGCTCCAAGTCAAAAGCTAATTGCTAGAAAATATCACAATTTAATCTCTTGTTCTTTCTGCTCTCTGTGTGTATGTTTATTTTTCACTTTCCCCTTTTCTCTCCCTCTCTCCCTTTCTCCCTTCTTTTTTCCCTTTCCCCTTTCCAGACAAACTCCCCATCACTTCTTCCCAACTTTATTCTAAATAAATATAGCCAAAATATCAAATGTATATAGTTAACAATGTTTAGCAAAAATATCCCTTTAAGAGAAAAAAACAAATATTTAAACTATGAGAGAAACAAATTTATATGTAGATGTATATTGCCCATATATGTTTTGGCTATTCATATGTCTAAGTGTAACTCAAAGGTAGATGTGAATCAATTGCTATAGTCTTTGCCACCCACTGTTATCCAAGGAAATCTTAGATCCTTGCTGAGATGAGAGTAGTCATTTGGAAGCATGAAGATAGTCATTCTATTCTCCTCAAAGGAGGAGTAATATCAGGCTTGATTTATCTATAGATAGCAGGTAGCAAAGGTAGGTGGAGAACCAGGATGAGCTGAAGAAGGAAATGGCAAAACACTCTCCTATCTAGTAAACCTCAAATGGAGATCATAAAATATTGGACACAACTGAAAAAAACACACAACAATAACAAAAACAATAACAGAGATATTTGTATATATTTATTCAAGCCACTCTCATACCATCCATCATGCCAGTTCCACAAATTCATCAGAGATAGCATAGAAACCCATTTAACTAGCCGTATAGTAAGCAGTCATTAGAAAAGCAATACAGATGAGATCAGATAATAGAGATTGAATGAGCTTTTCTATCAGCAGTGAAAAATATCAGTTCAATCATAAGAGAAAAACTTTTTCCAGATTTCACACCATGGGAAATTCCATGGAATTTGTTTTATCATGAATTGGAGATAAGGACATGTTCAGGGTGCTAGCTAACATGTCAGTTTGTTGTAGAGTTCTTCTTTCCCTTCAGAGACCTCACTCTGAAGAGAAGCTAGAATGTATATGTTTCTTCTTGATTTTCTAATCCAGAAAGGTCTCTATTCTCTCAATTCTAGACAACTCCCCAATTTTATATAAATAGATTTGAGCCCTAGATTACATTCATAAGAAACAGACTTCTGTTCTTCAAGGAGAAGGATAATAAAAAAATCACCTCAAAGTCTTTGGTTGCCTCTAAAGTCATGCTATAAAGATTTTGTCATCTGAGAATACTGCTTCTTGTATTCATCCTTTCTACTCACAAAATAATTTCTTTTTTTTTTCAATTAAAACTTTTTATTTGCAAAACATATGTGTGGGTAATTCTTCAACATTGACCCTTACAAAGCTCTCTGTTACAGATTTTCCCCCCTAATCCCCACCCCTCCCCCAAATGGCAGGAAATCCACTACATGTTAATTATATTAAAATATTTGACAAATCGAATATATGTATATATTTCCACACTTATCATAAAATAATTTCTTGAAGGTAGAAAAGTTTAGCTTATTAGTCAAAGTCAGTCCCCTCCAGTCCAAAAGTCAGGACAAACTACTAAGAGAAAAGGGATAGCACGAGGATTTTGATTCAACCAATAGACATTCATTGCTAGATTTGCTTCATGTCAATGTCAAGAGAATTTGTGTATACGTATGAGTGTTTATGTGTATATGTGTGCTAGTAACCTAAAATACTCAAACTATACCAAAATTTGAGGCACGGTCATTCATACTTAATGATTTCTAGTGTTTAGCAGAAAAGCTCAAAAATTATTTTGACAATGTTTAGGTAAAATGATGTAAAACATTTAGGTAAAATTCCTTTCACTATTGAAAATCTTTCAAGCATATTACTTAATCAGGCTTAGTTCTAGAAACAAGAAGAGTTTGAGTACAAAAATAGATATATACTATTTGTATTTGCTATGAAAACACTTAAAAGTTTGCCTCTTTTTTTGTTTTTTTTTTTTTTTTTTTTTTAAGAAAGACCTGACCTGTTTAATTTGAACCATTACACAAGGTATGCCAAGGTAAAAACTTTATAATTCTTTCCGTATTTCAGTACACATGGCAGGGATCAATAATTTACTCACTAATATAGTTTCATTTCACCAGGACTACATTCTGAATGTGAGTTGGAATGATATAGAAGCTTTTATTTAGGAGCACTTATGTGCAGTCCACAGCACTCAATTTCAGAACTAAATGCTTGGCTACTTCTCTCTGTGGCAAGTCAATAAGTCTAGGGAGTCTATAGTGACTAAGGGATGTCTCTCCAATGTAATACCCTTCACTTTCCAATTTAAGAAGCAATTTACATTCAACATTGTTCTTCTCTACTTCAACTCTCACTGTAATGCAATGAAGAAACAATAATAATAGATGTCCAAAGACAGAATGTCAAAACATTTGCTTTTCAAATAAATAAATAACTTTAGTGGCAGAGAGATTGCAGAAGTAAATGAGTATTTGTACTTTTGTTTTTCCATTTTTTTATCTTCTTTATCAATTTGGTACAGTTTTTCACTATTTTAAAAATGTTTTTAATGTTTAGGAGTTTATTTTTTTCTCAAAATGAAATCTGAATTCTTTTCTTCTATCAAAGAACTGCTTAAGCATTCTCCTTCTTTTGGACTCTGTAGGATTCTTCTCAGTTCACCCCTAGAGATAATCCTCAGCTGAAATGTCACTGGCAGTTTTAATTTTGGAAGTTGTCTTAGTGTGGCAGATATGATTTTCAGCTCATGGTTTTCTTTCCAAAAATTATTTGGTCTGAGGGAGAAACAAATTGTTTTCCCTAAAATACTCCAAACCAAATTCTTATTAGAAATATCCCAGAAGTCTAAGGTTCGTGGTCATATTTGTTTATTTAAAGGGTTCATGAATTATAAAGATCAGAGTTGACTAAAACTTTGAATATGAACTTTATATTTAATGGAGATAAACTAATCTAAATACTTCATTTAAAAAAATGTTTTTCTTCAGTTACAAAAATAAAAGATTCAAGTGAAGAATACTTGCCAAATGCCTACTTCTATTAAATCCATGGATACTGATTTTTTAATTACTTTTTAAACCACTGTTTTAAATTTTTTTCCATGTATATTTTAGGGTTTTATATAACTGCTCTAAAAGATGAAGATACACACATGAACACATGCATATATGCATGCATATACACACATACATATAATTGTAAATATATACATCTAATTATAACACACGCATACACAGACCTCTGTGCAACTTCTCTACTTTGAACTTGATCTTACAGGCTGGGCTACCATTGAGTACCTCTTATTTTTCCAGGTTCTCCCCTACCATTCTAAAACCTTAGTACATAAGTTCCCTTCACCTTGAAATCCAGCTAATAGACCCAATGAACCTATAGTAAAGACATTTACTAAGATTTCATAACAAGAACATTACTTAATCAACATTCTCTTTATAAACTTGCTTGATATATTCTTTTAGAAACATACTTAGTTTACTAAGTAGGTGCTAAATTGAGTTTCCAATTATGACTATAGCCTCTCAGTACACTGAAGCAAAATTATAATGACCTTTTAGTAATTTCAATTATGATGAAATCTACAAAGGCAAACTGGAGAAGTTTGAATTATGAAGGGAATAACTACAGCAAGAAAACTGTAAATTTAAAAAAATGAAATGCATGATATGACTGTAATTATATGATATATAATTTGGACTACATATTAACTTCAGAATCAGATATTCATTGAATATTTTCACCTTAAACATGAATAAACAGATCATGTGAAATTAGGAATGTGCTACTCCCCCTAATCAATTTCCTTTGAGTAACTGATTCTATTTGAAAACCTCAGAACTATTTGAAGTAAGAAATTCACTGAAATGTAGCTTTAACATAAAATGATTTTGTATAACCACTTATAAAAAAAAATCTTTGCCTGTTGCTTCTCGTTTTAGTTTGGCAATCTTCTCAATTGATTTCAGTCACAACAGTTGTGGCGATCCTCACTATCATTCATATAGTGTAAAAGTGTAGATAAACCATGATTCCCTTAAATGGTCTATATAAAATTATTTAGAATCTAATAGAACCCTTGTTGCTTGGAAGAGTTAATGAAGTTTCCAGATGTGCCATCTAAAGAATGGTTTGTGAGGTAGGAAAATCTGGCTCATTAAGTTTTTGTTTAGCTTGGAAAAAACCCAATAATATAAAAAAAATGTTGAAGGTTTAAAATTCTCTTTCAATTTAAAACTAAGAGATATTTAGAGAAATATAGCTAAATAACTCAGTACATGTTGCTAATTGCACTAATTATTATTGTCACATATATTATTTTCATCTTGCATAGATGAGTAATTAAGTGATAAAAACAGGTTTTATATTATGATCAAACAATATTGTTACATCCATCCTACTGATGACTTTAAAGTAAGTGCTGTCACAGTTTTTCCTGTAAAGAACTTGTAAGTTGATAAGTAGAAAAATGTCTCAAATTAAAGAACATAAGCCTAAAGCCTAGATGGACTTGATAGCATGGTTAAAAGATATGCACAGAAAGACTTCCAACAGAAACTAATTTAACATGATTCATACTAGCTATGGCATATGGATGCTCTTTTTTTTTTAACTCACCTATTGTAAGTGTTACTTAATATCATAGGGGCCTGTAGTCTCAACTGGAATGCTTACAAAGAGAGTGTCATCCTAGCAGAAGGGGATTTTTCTTAATGGCTGGGTTCTTTTTTTTAAAAGCTCTGGATGGATGCCGGCAGAAGCACAGAGATTTTTTAGCCCTGGACAAGAAGATGAATGTCTTCTACCAATAGAGTCAGGGAAAACAAGGAAACAAAAAAAAACTGTGTATAAGAGAAACATGGGACTATCTCTAGAGATATTCGATTTACTTTTGTATAATGGCAGCCAAAGTAAAATTAAATCACTACTCAAACTTGTTTAGTATCAACTAGTTATATAAACATTCTGATGGTTGAAGGCCAAAAATTTTTTTTAATTTTATTTTATTTGCATAACATATGTGTGGGTAATTCTTCAACAATAACCCTTACATAGCTTTCCGTTACAAATTTTTCCCCCCAACTCCCCACCCCTCCCCTAGATGGCAGGATATCCACTACATGTTAATTATGTTAAAATATTGGCAAATCGAATATATGTATACATATTTCCAAACTTATCATTGTTGTGCAAGAAAAATCTTATCTACACAAGCGATATATCAGATAAAGGAAACACAATGTAAGCAAACATCAATCAAGGAGTATGAGAATGTTATGTTGTGGTCCACATTTCGCATCCCTCTCTCTGGGTGTATATGGCTTTCTTCAGTGAACAATTGGAGGTGGTTTGAAACATTTCATTGTTGAAGAGAGCCATGTCCATCAGAATTGATCGTCATATAGTACTGTTGTTGCCGTGTATAATGATCTCCTGGTTCTGCTCATTTCACTCAGCATCAGTTCATGTAAGTCTCTCCAGGCCTCTCTGAAATCATCTTGCTGGTCATTTCTTACAGAACAATAATATTCCATAATATTCATATACCATAATTTATTCAGCCATTCTCCAATTGAAGGGCATCTATTCAATTTCCAGTTTCTATGAAGGCCAAAATTTTGCAAAATTATTCAGCCAGTTCATTCCTATGTATTTCATCTATGTATTTATCTATGTATTTTAATAAAATCATTTGCAACAGAGATACAGACAGACAGAGTTTGGATGGAAGTCACCAGTATCTGAACTGAGATTCCATCTTTATATGTACCAGTTGTATGACCTTGAACAAAACATTTGATCTGTACGTGCCATAAGCAACTTTCTGGGATTAACATTCTTCTTGTTTAGTTATTCAATTCTGTCCAACTCTTTGTTATTCCACTGGCACCTAGCACACCAATTCTATCCTATTTTTCAAAGTACAACCAAGTTCAAGCACTTTTTCCATGACACTATTTGTCTATCTATTGTATCCTTTTCCTTTTGTCTTCGATCTTTCCCAATATCAGGGTCTTTTCCAATGAATCCAGCTAAAGTATTTAAGCTTCAACTTAAGTGTTTGACTTTCTATTGAACAGTCTGAATTATTTTCTTTAACTATTTACTGATTTTTGCTATCCAATGGACCCTCAAAAGTCTTTTTCAGAACCACAGTTTGAAAACATCAATCCTTTAGTACTTAGCTTTCCTACTAGACCATAAAAAGGTCATAATTTGTAAGAAATCAAAAAACAGCAACTTTTTTGAAGTAGAAAGGAATTGGAAAATGAGTAGAAACCCATCAGTTGTGCAATGGCTAAATAAATTATTGTATATGAATGTAATGGAATATTATTGCTCTATAAGAAATGATGAGTGAGCTGATTTAACTCTGATAACTGAAGTGAGCATAATCAGGAGAACTTTGTACACAGTAGAAGTAAGATTCTTTGATGTTCAACAATGAACTTAGCTCTTCTCAGCAAAACGGTGATTCACAACAATTCCAATACACTTGGAATGGAAAATGCATCAAGAGAGGTAACTATGGAAGCTGAACATGGATCAAAGCATAGTACTTTCATCTGTTTTCTTTGTTTCCTTTTTTCTTGTGTTTTTTCCCTTTTTGGTTTGATTTTTTTTCCCATGCATAACATGCCAAATACAGAAACTATCTTTTATTCTTTGGAAGAATAAAATGCTTTTGAGAAAAATTTAAAAATAAAAAGTATGCACAAAAGAATGATAACTATTAGTTCTAGCATGAAGACGATATCTTAAAAGTACTTTGTAATTTTCCAAAATTTTTATGACTAAAGGTTATTTATTGAAAGTTCAACTATTAACATATTTGCAATTTATAACAATAATAAGAAATCATTTTTCTAGAATTTGCTCCATTAAATTTGCCATCCCATTGATTCAGCAGTTTACTCCAGTGATGCAGTTTTCAACTTCTTATTCATGTCTTCAAAAATTCACCTCAAGGACATCCATCTCCACCCACAGGAATAGAGACCTACCTCAGTTGCATTCTATACAAAGAGAGTCTGCATCTACTTTGTGTTCTCTAACTCAAACTCCATGAATGATCAGAGTTCTTGTCTAGGAGAATTTTCTAGTTCTTGAGGTTTGATGCTATCAACACAATGCTATTTAGAAATGGAAGCATCTAGAAGACATCATCCACAAAAAAAGTGAAATACACTTGGTACATGATTGGCTGTATAAAAATGACAAATATTCTTGAAAAACATACATCTCTATTTTATGCCTTACTTTGTGTTTATTATCAGGGGTTCATTGAACAGGGTAATTTCTGTTGTTTTACCTTCTAAAGAACCTTTGAATGATCTTAATATATGTTCAGGAGTTCCTGTAGTGAATAAGTCTACATGGCAGCATTTTCTTCTCCCTAATCAAAACCATAAGCTAAAAAGCAAGATAAAATCTTATATTTCCTCTTTTATTTAATTATGGACTGATTAAGATGTGGTGCACTGTTGAATAATACTTTGAGAAATCATCCAGTGTCCTATTTCTGTACCCCACACCAAGACTATAATTTAGAGAGAAAATAATGATCTGCATTGGTAAAAGGCACTTCCTCTTGTAGGAATTCCATTTACCAATAGAATCACTGGTTCCAATCCCTATCCCATCACCATCCTTTTCTACAAATGATGTTTGTACAACCTTTATTATGGAGTTAGGTGAAAAAATGCCATAAATCCTAAAGAAAAATAGAAACATGAGGTTTTATCATCCCTTTCATCTTATATTTACTGTAAACTATAGTAAGCTGTTGTTTATCCTTTGTTCTCAAGGAGTCAGCTGCAAGTTCAGGAAAGAAGGAGAGATTGCTCTTTACACAGCTTTATTTCTCCATCCTGTTCAATTTTTTTACAGCAGATGAGGAAACTGAAACAGAGGTCTTGAGAAGTGAAATGATCAAAACAGGGTCAAACCACAGATTAGGTTTTGTAGTGAAAAATTAAGAACCCTTTGAATTATGTTTACTTCTCCCTGTCTGCTAATTTGCACATAGTAATTATTTAGTCAATAATTTTGAATTACTGAAATTTTTATTTTATGAAGAAGCATTGCTAACACTTACATGCAAGAAGATACATTATGCATTTAGGTAGGATAATGAAAATCTCGGGACTGACATAAGCTTTTATTTTTCTGTTTGTAAAAAATAAATTTGCATATTTTCAAAGGACATTTCTTTTGGTGATTACATCAAAATTTGTTTCCAATTCATTTTTCTTTATTTTACTCTTATCTGAATACTTTAAGAGATTTAAAAATTAAGACCACTACCTTAAATAATTTGTATAGCCATGTTTCTAAATGCATATCAAGTATAGAAGTTTATTGCCTATTTAACAAATAAATATTTACCTCCATTTCCTTTGTTCACTCAATATTAAGGAAATTATGGTTACTAATTCAATGATTTCTCATAAGAAAATAACTGTATTATTAGTTTCTGTTATTACTATCATTCAACCGGACACTAGCACCAGAATCTTATCTGCTTCACCCTAATTTACATAGACATCTCACTGTCTCCTCCACTTCCTTCTACTTCTTACTGTTGCTCATTTGGAACAAACAATTAAATCACCATTCATACTGCTACTAGAAAGGACTTCATGGTATATGGTTTATGGAAATGCTTTCTCTGACTACCCATCTCTCTTATATGTTTGCCCCTTTCTATTTAAATGTAAATTCCATAACAGCAAAGATTTACTTATGAATTTTTATTACCCATAGAGTCTCACACTTAGTAGGTACTTAATAATTTCTGATTCATAGATATTAATCTTGCACATAGAACATTATGACATATAGCTCTTTCTTTATTACAAACTTCTGAAGTACATAGAAGAGGTACTATCACAATCTTTTTTATAGACAAAGAAACTGAGGATCAGTGAAGGCACTCACTGAACCACTAAGAACAACCAAGTCTTTCATACTTGATCATCGCACACTTTTGCTGTTACTGTGTACAGTACGTGGACTGGTTCTGCTTGTTTCACTCAGCATCAGTTGAAAGAAATATTCCATTACCTTCATATAACACAACTTGTTTAGCCATTCCTGAAATGATGGATATCTACTCATTTTCCAAATCTTTGATACCACAAAAATAGCTTTTACAAACATTTTTACACATGTGAGTCCTTTCCCCTCCTTTCTGACTTCTTTGGGATACAAACCCAGCATGCCACTGCTGGGTCAAAGGATATGCATAGTTTTATACGTCTTTGGGCATAATTCCAAATTGCTCCCCAGGGTGGTTGGATCATTTCACAACTCCACCAGCAATGCATTAGTGTCCCATTTTTTTTCATTTCTTCTCCAACATTTAATATTATTTTTTACTGTCATCTTAGCCAATCTGAGAAGTGTGAGGTGGTTCCTCAGAGTTGTTTTAATTTGGATTTCTCTAATCAATAGTGATTTAGAGCATTTTTTTCAAATGACTATAGATGGCTTTAATTTTGTCACGTGAAAATTATCCGTTAACATGCTTTTACCATTTATCATTTAGGGAATGTCATGTATTCTTATAAATCTGGCACAGTTATTTATAAATTTTAGAAATGAGAACTTTATCAGAAACACTGGCTGTAAATTCTTTTTCCCCAGATTTGTACTTCCTTTTCAATCTTGTTTCTGTTTGTGCAAAACCTTTTCAATTTAATGTAATCAAAGTTGTCCATTTTGGCTTTCATAATGTTTTGCTCATAAATTCCACCCTTATCAAAAGATCTGATAAATAAATTATCCTAATTTGCTCCCCTAATTTGCTTCTGGTATCACCCTCTATGCCCACATCATGTACTCATTTTGACCATATTTTAGTATGGGATGTGACATGTATGTCTATGCTGAGTTTCTGATATATTATTTTCCAGGCTCCCCAGCAATTTTTTTTGTGAAATAGTGATTATTTTATTACAGAAGCTAAAGTTTGGGGGTTTATCAAATAACTATGTCTTTATGAATGTGTTGTGTATCTAATTTATTCCACTGATCCACCACTGTATTTCTTAGCTGTACCAAATGTTTTTGATGACTGCTGCTTTGTAATACGGTTTTAAGTCTAGTACTGCTAGACCATCTTTTGTATTTTTTTTCATTAATTTCTTTGATATTCTTGATCTTTTGTTCTTCCAGATGAATTTTGTTATTATTTTTTTTCTAGCTCTATAAAATAGTGTTTTGGCAGTTTGATTGGTATGGTACTGAACAATTAGAACAATTTAGGAAGAATTGTCATTTTTATTATATTACCTTGGTCTACCTATGAGGAATTGTTATTTTTCCAATTGTTTAGATCTGACTTTATTTGTTTGAGAAGTGTTTTATAATTAGCTTCGAATAGTTCCAGGGTTGGCAGATAGACACCTAAATATTTTACTTTTGTCGAATTATTTTAAATGAACTTTTTCCGTCTCTTGCTGCTGGGATTTGTCAGTGATATATAGAAATGCTGATGATTTATGTGGGTTTATTTTATTTGCTGTAACTTTGCTAATGTTAATTGTTTCAATTAGGTTTTTGAATGACTTTGTAGTGTTCATTAAGTATATAAGCATATCAATTGCGTTGATTTTTTTTCCTCATTGCCTATTCTAATTCCTTTAATTTCTTTGTCTTTTCTTATTGCTAAATCCAACATTTTTAGTACAATTTGAGAAATAGAATTTTAATTAGCATCCTTATTTCACCCCTGATTTTATTTGGCATGCATCCAGCTTCTCTCCATTATGGTTTTAGTTAGATAGTGATTATTATTTTAAGGAAAGTTCCCTTTATCCCTATGCTCTCTGGTGTTTATAATAGGAATGGGTTCTGTAGTTTGTCAAAAGCTTTTTCTGCATCTATTGAGATTATCATATAGATTCTGTTGAGTTTATTGCTGATATGGTCACTTTCCTGATATTGAAGTATCCCTGCATTCCTGTTATAAATCCCACTTGATCACAGTATATTATCCTGCTAATAAGTTGGTGTAATCTCTTTGCTGAGATTTTACTTAAAATTTTTGCATCAATATTTATTAGGGATATTGGTCTGTAATTTTCTTTCTCTGTTTTGAGTCTTCCTGGTTTAGGTATCAGTACCATATTTGTATCATAAGAGAGATTTGACAAAATTCCTTTTTTACCTATTTTTTCAAATCCTTTACATAGTATTGGAATAAACAGTTCTTCAAATGGTAGAATTGGTAGAATTCATTATAAATCCATGTGGCCCTGGACAGTTTTTCTTAGTAAGTTCATTAATGGCTTCTTCAATTTCTTTTTCTAAAATGAGACTAAGTTATTTATTTCTGCTTCTATTAGTCTAGGTAATTTATATTTTTGTAAATATTCATCCATTTTCATCCATTTCAGAAAGATTGTCAGATTTGCTGACAAAATAACTCCTAATTATTCCTTTAATTCCATTTTCAATGGTGGTAAGTTCATTCTTTTCATTGTGGAAATTTTGCTGGTGATTTGTTTGTTGAATTTCCTTTTCTTAACAAATTATCCAAACGATTATCTATTTTGTTGTTTTTTTCATAAAAATCAGCTCTCAGTTTTATTTATCAGTTCAATAGTTTTCTTAGTTTTAATTTTAGTAATATCTCCTTTGTGTTTCAGAATTTTTAATTTTTTTATATTTAATTGGGAGTTTTTTTTTTCCTAGCTTTTATTGTTGAATGCCCAATGCATTTATCTCCTCTTTCCCTATTTTATTCATGTAACTATTGATCTCCTCTTTCCCTATTTTATTCATGTAACTATTCACATATTGGGTATGATGTATGCTTAGAAAAATGCTGTTGGTGGAACTATGAACTGATCCAACCATTCTGGAGAGCAATTTGGAATTATGCCCAAAGGACTATCAAACTATGCATACTTTTTGATCCAATGGTGTCTTTACTGGGCTTATATCCCAAAAAGACCAAAAAGGAGAGAAAGGGTCCTACATGTACAAAACTATTTGTGGCAGCCTTTTTTGTAGTGGCAAGAAACTGGAAACGGAATGGATGCTCCTCAGTTGGAGAATGGCTGAATTAGTTATGGTATATGAATGTTATGGAATCTATGATCAGTAGAATGATTTCAGAGAGACCTGGAGACACATGAATTGATGCTAAGTGAAGTGAATAAAACCAGGAGATCACTGAACATGGCAATAGCAAGATTATATGACGATCAATTCTGATGGATGTGGCTCTTCTCAACAGTGAGATGATTCAGGCTAGTTCCAATGACTTTGTGATGAGGAGAATCATCTGCAACCAGAGAGTAGACTGTGGGAACTGAGTGTGTATCACCACATAGTATTTTCACTCTTTTTGTTGTTGTTTGCTTGCATTTTGTTTTCTTTCTCAATTTCTTCTTTTTTGATTTGATTTTTTCTTGTGCAGCCTGATAATTGTAGAAATATCTATATATCTATGTATATCTATATCTACATAGATATAGATATATATAGGAGAATTGCACATTTTTAACTTATATTGGATTACCTGCTGTCTAGGGGAGGGGATGGGGGGAAAAGAAGGGAGAAAATTTGTAACACATAGTTTTGTAAGGGTGAATATTGAAAATTATCTATGCATATCTTTTTTGGGGGGAAAAGCCTTAAAAAAAGAAAAAAAATGAGAATGGATTTGAATTAACTCTGGAATTAGGAGTACAGGGGAGTGCTTGTCTATTTCATCTGCTATAAACAAAGCATATAGATTTTAAAAAGCTGAATAGAACCTTTGAATAAGTACTCTTACAAAAATTGTGATCTAAGGAAAGTGTGACTTCTTCATATTCCCATTTCTTTTAACAGCCTATCTTCCCCCTTAGTCTTGCTATCCTGAGTTCAAATAAGATCTCAGAAACTTATAACTGTAGAAGCCTGGGCTTTGCTTAAATTCTGCCTGTCTCAGTTTCCTCACATGTAAATGTATCATCATAGCATCTTCCTCCCAGGCTTCTTGTGAGGATCAAATAAGATTGTATTTGTTAAATGCTTAGCTCAATGGCTAGCACATAAAAGGTATTTAAATCCTCTCTCTCTCCCTCCTTCCTTCCATCCCTTCCATTTTTCCGTTTTTTCTTCCTTCCTTTCCTTCCTCCTTTCCTCATTTCTTCCTTCATTCTTTCTTCCCTTTCTCCCTTTTTCTCTCCTTCCTTCCCTCCTTCCCTCCATTCTTTCCTTCCTTCCTTTCTTTCTTCCTTCCATTTTTTCCTCCTTTCCCTTCTGTAGACATTAGTAATCTTAATACTAATTGAGCTCTCCACTTGGTAAAAGCAGAATAGGCATGTATTTTCCTAATAGAGTATCATTTTAAGTAGTGAGAGGAGATTGGCCAATGATAGCTCAGACCTTATAAACATAGCACTGTGTATACCTCAATGGCTGATTCTTCCGAAATAAACTACTTGAAACTTTTTGGGACAAGGGCTTTTAAATGTAATGCCTTTACTGAAAGGAAAGGCTCCTCTTGTTTTGGATGAGAGATAATTCTTGGCCAAATCTTTAAAAAACCCTCTACATGTCTAAATTATAGTAAATCAATAACTACCTACTCCTACTTATGAAGAGGTTGAGTTTTAATAGAAGGATCCATATGTCACACAGCAAATAACTATCAGCTCACTTAAAAATTCCTTTGTCTTAATATTGATGTTGTGGGATCATTGATGAAATACAAAGTAAGCACTGAAACTTACTTTACATGTTGTTTGTACTTTCTGTGCTACAGAGAGAGAATAACTTACTTTCCTTATTCATTGTCCCTTCTGTCCAGGGAGAGAATAAAATTAAATGGATTAAAGTAGAAAAAATACACTGTATTTGTATCGTATGCCAATTTTATTCTGTCCTATTAATTAAGTTAAATATTTTCTTGGGGTGTGGGGTGTGTGTGTGTGTGTGTGTGTGTGTGTGCATGTACACATGCTTCCATGTACACAAAATTCCCACAGATTTAGAAGGAAGGATCAAAACCTGTTAGACATGCTGAAGGATAAACATAAACAAGACATAATCCCAAGCCTCATAGAGCTTTTCAAAGGTCGAATGCTGACTAGTTTGGGACTGGTCTAAGTGGACCTTACGTTGCCTTTCAATTTTAAATTTTTTCGATTCTGTGACATTTTGGCCATATCCAAAATGTTGAGTTACAAGTGGGAATGTATCAGTCTCCCAAGTTGTCCTTTTCCCCTCTTCTCTTTTCTTGTTATAATTTCAAGCTGTGCATTGTATAGAGCCAATTTTATTGCTGATTCATTTTCTGTTTATTCATATTTGATTCCTATTCACTAGTTTAACTTTTAAAGAAAGATTAAAAAGGATTTTGTTTTGAACTCTGCATGCATTGTCGATTGCTGGATGGCATTAATACAGGCTGAATTGAGAGGTGTTTCCATTGTTGACTTCTTTGATGCTTGTTTTCTTATATACACCAAACATTGTCTTTGGTGCTTTCATTGTTTTATATCTTTCATTCGCTTTCATGTTTGCTAAAGGTGAAAGATAAATATATTTTAAGGATGAATTCTTTTTTAACTAAAAAAAAATTCACTTTCAGGATATCTCTAAGAAAACACTAAAAAATAAGGAAAATACTTCTAAGTGTTATAGTTCAAAGGT
The DNA here is from genome assembly GCA_023553655.1 of Myrmecobius fasciatus. Taxonomy (NCBI): domain Eukaryota; kingdom Metazoa; phylum Chordata; class Mammalia; order Dasyuromorphia; family Myrmecobiidae; genus Myrmecobius; species Myrmecobius fasciatus. The sequence goes on from JAJPUD010002541.1 coordinate 161,330, forward strand.
TTTGTTATTTACAAAAAGAAAGAAAGCAAATGAAATTATGATGTGGAAAGTTAATGTGATATAGATTTGGATACTTCCCATGAATGTGTTTACTTTGATCCTTTTTTTCTGGTCCCTCATAAAGGACAAAAGAAACACAGCAATTTTTGAGTTCTCCCTTGGCTTCCATGACAGGAACATTGCTTTGAAAACTCTTGTTGAGGTAGTCAATTCAATAGGCTACAAAAGGAAGGAGAAAAAAATCTTTCTTCCTTTGGGAATTTCTTAACTTCCCTTATTGCATGGCCAATGAAGAGCTGGTATTGAATATCCCAAGAGAAGAGAAACATTTTTCATTCTTTTCACCACATGAATGGGCAATTTTACTCAAGAATTGTCTTTGACATACTTCCTTAATTGTGGAGACTAAGAGTCCAGTATAGAATTCAAGGTTTCCTATATTTTTAGCAAGAGGCCAGAACACATGTCCCTAAGATGGGTAGGGAAGGGGGGGAAACACAACTTATGTTCATATAAATATCTAAGTTTATCCCACAATAATTATATTAAAAAATTTCTACTTAATATTTGTAGTTATCTATCAACAGGTAGGGTTTTCAAGCAATTCTGGAATTTTCCAAGTGGTTCAACTTTCTTTAACAACCACCACAAAGATGAGTTTTAGGATATTATTGTATGCATTTGACTTGTAACCTAAAAACATTAACCAGTTAAAAGGTAGAATCAAATTGTATAAAAATAATTATTTCAAGCTGCATAAATTAGTAATTTACCTGGCACTCAGAAACACTTATTCTTCAATAATAAAAAGCCCCCCAATGAAAAATGAAAAGTTCAATATGCATTTGAATTTTAATAGCAATAGCAAAAAAAATGGTATAAGGACAGTAAAGAAATAATCAAAATAATAAGGAAAATTAGGATATAATAGGTCCTACATATTAAATTCAATGTAGACATCTTTTGTGGTAGAATTAACATTAGGAAGCATAAATTATACACATATGCTCCTTTTTATTAAATACTCATACTTGTCAGTAGAACTAAATTTATGTGTGTGCATATATATGTGTGTATGTATATGCATATATATATATATAAATATATGAATGTATACAGTTGTGATTTTCTATGATTTTTGACACATAATATGTATATGCTACCTAACCATAACAACACAAGGTTGATCATGTAGGAAGAACAAGATTCTTTTGGATTTTTCTTTTGATTATCTAAAATACTATGGAGTGTGGTAGTAATATATTAGGAATAATAGAAGTAGTAGGAGTAAAAGTAGTAGTAATAATAGCTGTCATTTAAATAGCACTTATTACTGTGCTAAAGGCTTGGCAATCATTATCTCATTTGATCCTCACAGTCATTTCAAGAGGCAAGTACTAATATCTCCATTTTACATATGGAAAACTCAGAAAATTATGGGTGAAGTGTCTTGCCTAGGGTCACAGAGCTATAAGGGTCTGAAACTTGATTTTAACTCAGGTCTTCTGGGTATAGGTCTGGTACTCTATCCAATGTGTCACCTTGCTGCCCCAGGTTAAGAATTCATTAGTATGTAGGGAAATTAAGAGAGAAGCAGCTTTAAGTAATTTCTAAATGTTTTCATTAATCCAAATACACCATCACTATGTAATCTGTTTAAAAAATAGTATTTGCTCTTGATAAATATTTAACTTCTACAGTTTTCTGTAATGATTTTTTTTAAAAAGTATTTATTCATTTTTCATTCTACTTTTCTTTTATCATATTTTTATTCATTCTAATTTTGTAAGTTGTCACTAGGATATTATTAATATATTATTTTAATCAGCACTTAGTCAGTTAACATTCATTAATATACTAGATGCATAACTAAGCACTGGAATTTTTTTTAAAAGGCCAAAAAAAGAGTAAAAATTGTTATTATGTAAAATCTATAAATTTCTGTAAAATCTATGATAACTGCTTTACTTTTGCATATTCTCCCCAAGAACAATATCACCCCATTTTTCCTACATTGAGTTAGCAAGCTAAAGTTGAGGCTGAATTTTCTACAAGATTAAAAGGGAAATCAGGAAAAGTAGCATAATGAGTATACATGCACAATTGTTTTGCAGTTTCATTTTAATCAAGCTTAACATTTGATAGCCTTGTTCTGATTTAATTTAAAGTATGAAAAATGGTTACTAAATATATTTGCTAGGATTTACAGTTAAAATGTTTCTAAACATATCCTCTATCCTCAACATTAATGACCTCATGGTTTAGAAAGAATATTATTTTGCTGTTTATAAAAATGGTTTTATAATTTATTTATTGATTCTACAAATATTTTTACTCATTTTTTCTTTATTTTTTCTTTCTTTCTTTCTTTTTTTTTATTAAAGCTTTTTATTTGTATAACATATGTATGGGTAGTTCCCCAACATTGATCTTTACAAAGCTTTCCATTACAAATTTTACCCTCAGTCCCCTCCCCTCCCCTAGATGGCAGGAAGTCCACTACATGTTAATAATGTTGAAATGCTTGAGAAGTTATGCAAGAAAAATCCTATCTACAAGAAAAAAAAACGAATCAGAGAAATGCAACACAATGCAAGCAAATGTCAGTAGAGATCATGAAAATACGTTTTGGTCCATATTTCATTTCCCTCTCTCTGGGTGTATATGGTTTTCTTCAGTGAACAATTGGGACTGGTTTGAGACAATTCTTTGTTGCAGAGAGCCATGTCCATCAGAATTGATCATCATGTAATACTGTTGTTGTTGTGTATGATGATCTCCTGCTTCTGCTCGTTTCACTCAGCATCAGTTCATGCAAGTCCCTCCAGGCCTCTCTGAAATCGTCCTGCTGGTCGTTTCTTACAGAGCAATAATATTCCAAAACATTCATATACCATAATTTATTCAGCCACTCTTCAATTGATGGGCATCCCTTCAGTTTCCAGTTTCTAGCCACTACAAAAAGGGCTGCCACAAACATTCTTGCACATGTGGGTCCCTTTCCCTCCTCTAAGATCTCTTTGGGATATAGGCCCAGTAGAAACACTGCTGGGTCAAAGGGTATGCACAGTTTGACAACTTTTTGAGCATAGCTTATTTTTACTCAATTTTAAACTACAAACAATTAAAAGTAATGGTGACCTTTCATTTATTTCATGTACATTATCAAAAGATACAAAACTGAAAGACTATATTGATTTATAAAATAACTATAGAATAATTCATTAATTAAATTGAACTCAATGCCTATATATCAAGCTATAGCTTCATATTAGCTTTAAATATAGTCTATAGATATATGATTATGTGGACAAGAATATCAGATACAAATTTAGATCTTTTTATCCTGCAGTAGACTATATATTATGTGTCTGTATTTTACTGATCAATACGCAATTCCCCCAAAGTATAATGTGAGCAGTGAGGCATAAGAGTTTACTTTCCATTAAATAATGAATGTATTATAGATGTAAAATTGTGATAAAACCTTCAGAGTAAGATTTCATGTGTTTATAGAAGCTTTATATCTGTACCTCATTGCCAAAAAAAATACAATAATATATTTATTACATTATCCACTAGAAATATACATTATTTTGTAATAAAACTTAAAGTGAACCTTAAATGTTCTTTTTTTAACTTTAACATTCTGGTATAGTAACAATCTCTTCAAAATAGAACTTTATAACATTTCTCCCTCAAATTTGAACTTTTTTTTTTCTTGGACATTTTTGATGAAAAAGAGGAAACATATAATAGATGGGGTGTCTATATGTCTCTTTGGAAATTTGGATTTCTTGAAGATCAGTGGCAGCAAAGTAATAGATCACTCAAAGTTTAAATCTTTCTGAATATGACAAGATCTGTAATATAGAAAGTGAATTCGCATCAAGGTTGGCAATTCTAAAATGTGACCTGCCTATTGTGCTTAACTTTCAGGTGAGCTCCTGCTGTGCTTGCTGTCTGTCTCTTAGGCACAGATAAAGATAAGTTATCTGAAAGTTCATTTTTAGTAATTTCTCAGAGTAATTTTTGCTGTCATGTTTATTAATTTCTTGTTAAAAATACAGGTGACTATCAATGAATAAAACACTTTTATTTAAATAGATATTACTCAGAAATTGATCAGTACCTTTAATATGCTAGTCTTTTCTCTGAAACAAAAGGCATATATGTAGTAATTTTAACAAGTTATTCTATATGGCTGCCAGTCATGGCATACCACTACAATATCTGTGGATTCCTTGGAGCACTTTGTGTACATATCTTTTGATTCTTGAGGATATTGCCACAGTGTAAATGGCCCATATATGCTCATGTGCTATCTTCATTAAACATAGAAGCTAGTTTGCCACTATATTAATTATCCAGTGAGAGAGTATATCTTGTTTACTAGATAACGTCCTACTTGATCTGCCAATTAAGTAGTTTTTCCAGTTTTTTTTGGAGCATATATTGGATAGCTTCCTAAAAGGACACTAATGGGTCATCAAAATGACATATTATACCCATGCTAGCTAATTTCAAATGTCAGGTAGTGATTAATTTGTAATGTTGCTTAGAATACTATTTTTTTATTAAAGCTTTTTATTAGTATAGCATATGTATGGGTAGTTCCCCAGCATTGATGTTTACAAGGCTCTCCATTACAACTTTTACCCTCAGTCCCCTCTCCTCCCCTAGATGGCAGGAAGTCAACTACATGTCAATCATATTGAAATACTTGACTAGTTGTGCAAGAAAAATCCTATCTACAAGAAAAAAATGAAAATCAGAGAAAGGAAACGCAATGCAAGCAAACATCAATAGAGATCATGAAAATGTTAGGTTGTGGTCCACATTTCATATCCCTCTCTCTGGGTGTATATGGTTTTCTTCAGTGAACAATTGGAACTGGTTTGAGACAATTCTTTGTTGCATAGAGCCATGTCCATCAGAATTGATCATCATGTAATATTGTTGTTGCTGTGTATAATGATTTCCTGGTTCTGCTTGTTTCACTCAACATCAGTTCATGCAAGTCTCTCCAGGCCTCTCTGAAATCGTCCTGCTGGTTGTTTCTCACAGAACAATAATATTCCATAACATTCATATACTATAATTTATTCAGCCACTCTCCAATTGATGGGCATCCATTCAGTTTCCACTTTCTAGCCACTACAAAAAGAGCTGCCACAAACATTCTTGCACATGTGGAGGCCTTTCATTCTTTTATGATTTCTTTGGGATATAAGTCCAATAGAAACACTGCTGGGTCAAAGGGTATGCACAGTTTGATAACTTTTTGAGCATAGCTCCAAATTACTCTCCAGAATGGTTGGATCTGTTCACAGTTCCACCAACAATGTATCAGTGTCCCAGTTTTCCCACATCCCCTCCAACATTCATCGTTATCTTTTCCTGTCATTTTAGCCAATCTGACAGGTGTGTAGTGGTACCTCAGAGTTGTCTTAATTTGCATTTCTCTGATCAATAGTGATTTGGAGCAAATTTTCATATGACTAGAAATAGTTTTAATTTCATCATCTGAAAATTGTTCATATCCCTTGACCACTTACCTATTGAAGAGTGACTTGAATTCTTATATATATGAGACAATTCTCTATATATTTTAGAAATGAGGCCTTTATTCGAAACATTAAATGTAAAGATGGTTTCCCAATTTGATGCTTCCCTCCTAATCTTGTCTGCATTAGTTTTATTTGTACAGAAACTTTTTAACTTATTATAATCAAAATTATCTATCTGGTGTTCAATTAGAAGTTCAAGATCTTCTTTGGACATAAATTTATTCCATCTCCACAGGTCTGAGTGGTAAACTATACTAAGTTCCTCTAATTTGCTTATAATATCACTCTTTTTATCTAGATCATGACCCCATTTAGATCTTATCTTGGCATGTGGTGTTAGATGTGGGTCAAGCCCTAACTTCTTCCACACTAGTTTCCAATTATCCCAGCAGTTTTTGCCGAATTGTGAGTACTTATCCCAAAAGCTGGGGTCTTTGGGTTTATCAAACACTAAATTGTTAAAGTTATTGCCTAGATTGTCCTGATAACTTATCCTATGCCATGGATCGACTGCTCTATTTCTTAGCCAGCACCAAATGGTTTTGATGACCTCTGCTTTATAATATTGTTTTAGATCTGGTACAGCAAGGCCACCTTCATCTGCCTTTTTTTTTCATTAATCCCCTTGAAATCCCTGACCTTTTGTTCTTCCAAGTGAACTTTACTACTATTTTTTCTAGATCTGTAAAATAATTTCTTGGAAGTTTGATTGGTATGGCAATAAATAAGTAGATTAGTTTGGGTAGTATTGTCATTTTTACTATGTTCGCTCTGTCTACCCATGAGCACTTAATGTTTTTCCAATTGATTAGGCCTGGTTTTATTTGTGTGGAAAGTGTTTTGTAGTTTAATTTGTATAGTTTCTGACTTTTTCTTGGCAGATAGATTCCCAAATATTTTATCCTATCATCTGCTATTTGGAATGGAATTTCTTTTTGCATCTCTTGCTGCTGAACTTTGTTGGTAATATATAAAAATGCTGATGATTTATGTGGATTAATTTTGAATCCTGCAACTTTGCTAAAGTTGTGAATTGTTTCTAGTAGTTTTTTAGTTGAGTCTCTAGGGTTCTCTAAGTATACCGTCATGTCATCTACAAAGAGTGATAATTTGGTTTCTTCATTACTTACTCTGATTCCTTTTATCTCTTTTTCTTCTCTTATTGCTAAAGCTAACATTTCTAATACAATATTAAATAGTAATGTTGACAGTGGGCAGCCTTGTTTCACTCCTGATCTTATTGGGAATGGTTCTAATTTGTCCCCATTACATACAATGCTTGCTGATGGTTTTAAGTAGATACTACTAATCATTTTAAGGAACAGACCATTTATTCCTATACTCTCCAGTGTTTTTAATAGGAATGGGTGTTGGATTTTATCAAAGGCTTTTTCTGTCAATCTGCCAATTTTTCTGCATCTATTGAGGTAATCATATGGTTTTTGTTAGTTTGGTTATTAATATAATTAACTATGCTGATAGTTTTCCTAATATTGAACCAGCCCTGCATCCCTGGTATAAATCCTACTTGTTCATAATGTACTATCCTGGGGATGACTTTCTGTAATCTCATTGCTAATATCTTATTTAAAATTTTTGCATCAATATTCATTAGGGAAATTGGTCTATCATTTTCTTTGTCTGTTTTCACCCTACCTGGTTTAGCTATCAGCACCATATCGGTCTCATAGAAGGAATTTCGCAGTATACCTTCTGTCCCTATTTTCTCAAATAGTTTGTATAGTATTGGAATTAATTGTTCTTTGAATGTTTGGTAGAATTCACATGTCAATCCATTTGGCCCTGGAGATTTTTTTTCTTAGGGAGTTGGTTAATAGCTTGTTCTATTTCTTTTTCTAATATGGAGCTATTTAAATAATTTATATCCTCTTCTGTTAACCTGGGCAATCTATATTTTTGTAGATATTCTTCCATTTCATTTAGATTATCAAAGTTACTGGCATAAAGTTCGGCAAAGTAACTCCTAATTATTGCTCTAATTTCCTCTTCATTGGAGGAAAGTTCTCCCTTATCATTCTTGAGACTAACAATTTGATTTTCTTCTTTCCTTTTTCTTATCAAATTAACTAAAGGCTTATCTATTTTGTTGGTTTTTTCATAGAACCACCTCAGTTTTATTTATTAATAGTTTTCTTATTTTCAATTTTATTAATTTCTCCTTTTATTTTTAGAATTTCCAATTTGGTATTTAATTGAGGGTTTTAATTTGTTCTTTTTCTAGTTTTTTTAATAATAAGCCCAATTCATTGATCTTTTCTTTCTCTATTTTATGCAAGTAAGCATTTAGAGATATAAAATTGCCCCTTATAACTGCTTTGGCCATATTCCACAAATTTTGGTATGTTGTCTCCTTATTGTCATTCTCCTGGAAGAAATTATTGATTGTGTCTATGATTTGCTCTTTCACCCATTCATTCTTCAGGATTAGATTATTTAATTTCCAATTAACTATTGGTTTATTTTCTCCTGGCCTTATATTGCATGTGATTTTTATTGCATCATGATCTGAAAAAGATGCATTTACTATTTCTGCCTTTCTGCATTTGATTTTGAGGTTTTGATGCCCTAACACATGGTCAATTTTTGTACAAGTTCCATGGACTGCTGAGAAAAAAGTAAACTCCCTACTGTCTCCATTCAACTTTCTCCATAGATCTATCATACCTAACTTTTCTAACAATTGGTTTATCTCCCTAGTTTCTTTCTTGTTTATTTTGTGGTTTGATTTATCTAGGCTCAAGGGTCTACATTTGCTCTCCAGTTTTAGTCTGAGCATTTCCTTTAGTTCAAGTCACTATGAGCTTCCAGCTACTGTTAACAGTCCCTCATCACAAAATTAAAGACTATGCTTTAATGTTGAGCTGGTCTCATTGGTTCTCTGTATCTCTTTATTATCATGGAAGCCAAAAAGTCTTGACTGTCAAGGTCTCAGACTCATTGCCACATGACTTTGCCTTAGTGTTAGATTTTTACACACACACACACACACACACACACACACATTAAGATTCAAAACTTTCCTATCCTCTCTCAAAAATTATTGTTTATTATTCAAAGGGCAATATTGGTTGTTAGTAGGCTGCTACATATTTCCAGTTAAGAATCATTCAGTATAAGAATAATAAAGATCTGTGTGAGCCTGTGTATGTGTATGTGTTAATACCAGAAAAAGGAGGTAGACTCACTTCATGTATTGAAAGTGAGAGATAACTAATGAATATAATACATTCTTCATTAGCACCCATGCTGTGACAGAAGATTTAGAGGAAGACTTGAAGCATGTTGGTAGATTTATGCAATCTAAGGATCAAATGAAATAATAAGTAAAGCCCTTAGCACAACTCCTGGCAGATATGGGATGCTATGTAAATTAGTTGTTATTGTTGCTGTTGTTGATCACACAGGAAGTATGAGAAGGTATGGGTGTGTCCTCACATGAGGAATGAGTCCTCACATCAATGAAATTAAAGATCTATCAATCAATCAGAATTGATTAAGTGTCTATTAAAAGTCAGATATTGCATTAGACACTGAAGATACTAGTACAAAGAATAAAACAACCCCTTATTCTCAAGATAATTTTTGATTATTGAAATATTAACGAGTTTGGAAAGAACATTCTGTTCAGAGTCAGAACACTTGGATTCAAATGGCAACACTGCTATTTACCATCATTGTGACCTTGAAGAAAAAAATCACTTTATGTCTCAAGGTTAGTGTCTTCAGTAAAATGAGGGTCTTCTCTCTTAAGGTCCCCTCTATTTCTGAATATCACTGTTCTTTTAATTGAAATTTTAAATCTAAGGGAACAAAAAGATAGACATTTTTCACTCAGTTATGTTGGATGTAATGATTAAGAAACAAAAATAAACTCCTTAAATCTCCCACCTCAAACATGGTTTCCAGCTCCCAACTTTGACTCAAATCAAAGTGTAGACACTGCTGTTGGTGTGTTTTATGTGACTTTGGATAAGTTACTTAATATTTCTTTATTGAAGTTTCTCCTTTATTATTATTAATAATAATAAAACAAAAGGGTTGAATGAATTAAATGAGTTTTAGGGTTCTTTAATCCATTTATGTCTCATTTTGATTTATTCTCCTATTTTTTTTTGTAATTTTAAAAAGAGCTTTAAGATTCCTATGCTTATGTCCTAGAACTTAGCAATATTCCAAGTTATATGACTTTTTCATGTTAATTTTAATAAAAATAATGTAAATAATTATCAAGTATAATTTTATATACCTAATCATTACAACTGTAGACACCATTCATAAAATAAAATCTTTAGAATTAAGTAAATGCAGTAACTTGTAACATTTAGAGCAAACCTTTGTATGTGCACAAGTTAAGTTTTCTTCAAGAAAGGTAGCAGTAATTACTGAGAAAACAAAAAAATAGGAAAAGATACATTTGGTAATAGAATATTTATTTGTTAAAACTTAAGAGCATTTCATATTCTGAGAAAGAGAAGAGTTGATCTTTTATACAATCTAAAGTTTTAGATAAATACTTTTTTCCTTAGGAACAGATATGTTATAACGGCTGTGTGCTTGTCAGATACTTGATGTGACTTGGAGAAGGCCTTATTTTAAAAATTATCTTGTCAATTTCATTGTGACAGTAACAGAGGCAGGTACCAGCAGTTTTCTTCTGATTATGTTAAAATCTCATCTATTATTTAGTTTAAAGTTGACAGCATATATTAAGGCTTAATGAAGGCTTTCAGTAATTTCAGACTAAATTTACCTTATCCAATTTTGGGACTTTTTTGTTATTTGACTGTTATAATTTGAGCAAAGGTTAATTTCAGGAGATTTTCTTCCAAATTATTTCACCATCAAATAGGGAGAACATGAAATTTGAAAATTATATCTATATGAAATATGTTTTCTTTATAGGAAGAAGAGGAATGATTATCCATGCACTTGAAGTCCATGACTTCTTCTAGAGGAAAAAAAAAAGTTTGATAGTTTTTCCTCCTACATTTTGATTTGCTTATTTCTAAAATGCATCATATCCAGCCCATCCTCCCAGCTGAATTCTTTTAGAAATGAGTAGATTTAATCAAAATTGAAAAACTGTGACTTTAATGGTGCAAAGAATATTATCAAATTAATTACACAAATAATTATTTATGGCACCTTATGAATGTTTAAAGGGAGACATATGTTTTAGGGGTTTTGCTCGTTGTTTTTAATGGGCAAAATACTATAAAGTCAAAGTATGCTCATTTCTCACATCTCTTCTAGAGAAACCCTTGTTATCTAACTGGTAAGCTCATTTCTCAGAGGTGTTCCCCCTCCAGATGGTGTAGCAGCTGACAATGGTAACTTTTACATGTGTAGGGTTTTCTGAAAGCATTGAAGAGAAATGTCATAGCAAATGTGTTGGGGCAAAAACAATTCATGGTGATGAGAATGGCCTGAAAATTTAGGGGTGCAATGGTAATATCATGTAGTAAAAACATCATGGCCTGGGAGGCATAATAAGTATTTTAGTATCAACTGTGCCATTAAATTTCTTGGGATTATTATGCTACCTTTCTATGGTTCAGGTATTTGATCCATAAAATATAGCCAAAATAGAAATCCCTATCCATTTCTATGAGTTTATAGGTCTAAAGAAATATATTTCTCCTTTGTCAAATAGTTGATTAGCATTTATTAATTGCCTACTATGTTATAAGTACTGTGCTAACCCTTGGGGATAGGGAGAAAATAGTCAAACTGACCAAAAATAGTCAATTTTTTCAGGGGACTCACAGTTTCATGGGGAAGATGGTACACAAACAAACATACATAGCAAGAAATACACACCCAGAATAAACTGAAGACAGTCTCCGGGGAAGACAATGAGATTAAAGAGTACTAGAAAAAGGTTCTTATAGAAGGTGAAACTTTAGTTGAGACTTGAAGTGAAATAGGGAAACTTGAAGGTTGAGATGAGGAGGAAGAGTGGTATAGATCCTGAGGAAAGCGAGTGAAAAGTTGTAGAGTGATGTCGGGAACTGGCCCTTATAGTTTAAAATAAGCTTCTTTTCTGAACTACGACTATACAATTTGTCTCAAAACTTGACATTATTATAGGTTTTATCATCAATTATAATTTTAAAAAAATTTCCAATCACCCCAAAATTATAAATCATACTTTTGAGAAGCTTGTAAAAATTAAAATAAAAACAGGAAATAGGCATTGTAAAATTAAGTAAGAAATGACAGATATGAAATTGCTAACATATGCCAAAGATTTCATTAAGTGAAAAAGAACAGTCAGTGATGGCATTATAGAGTAACTGGACTTTTAGCCAGGAATACTTCAATTTGAATTCTGCATCAGACATCTAATACTTGTATGATCAGACTTAACTGTTCTCAGCCTCTGTCTCTTGGACTATAAAATGCAAGTAGCATCTTTCTTTCTCTCTTTTTCCTTTGTATGTAAATTTGTTATTCATTTTAAGTTAATTAGAAAAGAAAGGAAAAAAAGAACATTTCCAAGTGCATAGTAGAACAAGAGAGGATTCAATATAAAACAATAAATTTCCTTTTCAAGATGACCTATGTAATAAATACCATACATTTTTTCCAAAACCACCCACATTTTTTTTGCTTCCTTCTGGATTTTCTTTTGTACTCTGCTACTCATTTTTTTGCTTTTTCCCCTTTCACCCCCCTAGCCCTAGAGAAGAATACAATTAAACTGTGCAAAGATACAGATAGATATCCATATAGATTTAGATATACATATATAGTGTGTGTGCATAGTGTGTAGGCATACATGTATATGCACATATACAAAGATATCCATAAATACATATATATTTACATAGACATATACACATATATGTATGTATATTTCTGTTTGTCATTTCTTTCACTGGAGGTATATAAACATCTTCCTTGTTAGGACCAAATCTTTCATGTTTTTCTTTTTCTTTTCTTTTTTAAAAAATTATCAGTTTTCAGCATTTTATAATATTTTGGTTTATTTTCTCCCTCCTTCCCTACCCTACCCCTTCCCCAAGATGGCAAAAAAATTTAATACAGTTATATATGTAAGGTTAAATCAAACATATTTCTAGTCATGTGAAAAGAAGAATGAGAGCAAAAGGGAAAAAAAAAAACATGAGAAAGAAAAAAACCCCACAAAAGTGAAAATAATATGCTTCTATCTGCATTTAGACTACATAGTTCCCTTTAAGTGGATAGGGTTTTTCATCATGAGTTTTGCTTTTTTGTCTTAGATCATTATATTGTAAAGAAAAGTAAATTCTATTAAAGCTGATCATCTGCACAATTTTGCTGAACAATGTACAGTGTACTGTGTACAATATTTTCTTGGTTCTGTTCACTTCACTCAGGATCAGTTTCATGTAAGTCATGTAAGTAAGGTTTTTTTCCTGATATCTGCTTGATTTTAATTTAGTAGAGAACAATAGCATTCTTTTACATTTATATACCAAAAATTGTTCAAACATTCCCCAATTGATGGGCATCCTCTCGATTTCTAATTCATTGTGAACACAAAGAAAGTTGCTATAAATACTTTTGTTCATGTGAATTCTTTTCTGTTTTTTATGATCTCTTTGGATTACAGATCTAGTAAGTCATATTGATGGATCAAAGGGTGTGCATGGTTTTTGTAGCCTTTTGTGCATAGTTCCAGATTGTTCTCCATTTCCATGGTTTTTTTTTTCTAAATCAACCAGCTCATCATTTGTTATATCACAACACAATTCCAGAACAATATTCCAACACAATTATATCCTATCTGAGAGATTGTCTATGAAATTTCTCTTCCAATTTGTTGGTATCCATCTAAGTATCCAAGAATACTTGAATAGATTGGTTTCATTTAAACAAAATTTTAATTAATTTTTTAAAAAAAATTAATTAAAAATAATCAAAATTATCTACTTTATACTTCAACAGTGTTCTTCCTTATAATATAATTTAAGGTCTGGTGCTGCTGAATCATCTCATAATATTTCTGTGAGTCTCATGGGAGAAAACATATGTAAAATGTTTTAAATGCTAGTTATTATTGTGGTGGTGGTAGTAGCTGTTTTTGAGAGAAAAAAATGCCAGCTTTGAAGTAAAAAGATTGAAGAAAGAAATATTAAAGATGCAACTTTTATATAGCAGAAAATGTGTTCTGTGTTGATTTGCCATTGTGAATGTCAACTATTTTCCCTCAAAACAAGTAAAACAAATGTGAAAGGCAAAAGGCTTTAAGAAATAGAAAGTCAGCTTCAGAGTTAAAAAGACTTGAATTCACACTTCTAACTTATATGACCTTGGCAAGTATAACAAGTGTATCAGTGATTTAGACAACTAAGACTATCCTACACTGTTATTGGTTGGAAAATTGTCCTTATCAAATGTTTCCCATATATATTCTCATGAATGCCAGTGTATACAGAAATACAGTTATCTTCTTATTGGAGAATTGGCTTACTTATTTATCATTTTTTGACTTCAGATAAGACTCTGAGGTTCTAGTTTCCCTTACATGCATGTGCGCGAATTTCTAACATCCCCCCTCCTCAATTCACATAATTGATATTCATTTTTAAACCAATAATAATTAGCATTACAATATACAACATTCTAAGGCATAAAGATATTTTTGCATGTTGCTTGTCCTCCTTTTGTGCATGTGCATCCTTCTAAACTTTTTTTCCCCTTCTGTTCACTTCCTACATGTTGTTATACCTCAGACCTTTCTCCTGAATTCTCTTCTTATTATCTTTTCTCTCTGTTTCTCTTTTCCTATCTCTGTCTGCCTATCTCTCTCTCTTTTTTTTCTCTCTCTCTATCCCCCCCACTCCATCTGTCTCTGTTTCACCTCATTAGGCTCTAATCCCTGATTATCACTTCTACCTCCCCCAAACCTCTCACATTTATGTTCCTTCCCTTCTCTAATATGGCCACCAACCAAATTTTGGGTTTCATCACTTCCCCCTAGACTAATATAATGGCTATCTATTTGTTTTCCCTACTTCAAATCTTTTCCCACTGGAATCCATCTTCCATATTAGCTTTCAGTGACTTTCCTTTGAAGAAAGTCCAGTCATGTCAAGTCCCCTACTTAATAAACTCCAACAGTTCCATATAAAATATATATTTCTCTGATTTGAATTTAAAGTTTTCTATAGTATTGTTTTAATCTACTCTTCGAACTTTATTTCAAATTACTTCCCTTATACTTTGCTTTCTAAATGAAGAGGATTACTTCTCTGCATGTTACCACAATCTGCTTGTATATCTATGTGCAGTACAATACTTTCTTATCCCTATTTTTCTGAATCTTTTTCTTCCTTTAAGAATCAACTTGGGGCAGCTAGGTGGCACAGAGGATAGAGTACCAGCCCTGAAGTCAGGAGGATTTGAGTTCAAATATGATCTCAGACAATTAATATTTAATACCCTGAGCAAGTCACTTAATCCCAGTTCCTCAGCCAAAAAAAAATCAACTTAAAGCCTCCTTATTCTATGAAGTCTTTTAAAAATCCTTCTACACATTATTTTTCTTTTATAACTTACCATTTATTTACTTATTTGCTTTTATATGTAAATATATACATATATTTATCCCCTAGGAAAAAAAAAAACAAACATCTTGAGAACAGAACTGGTCATTTTTGTTTCCAAATCCACAGAAAATAACAATGTTATACCTCATGCACATAATTGGCACTTAATAAATTGAATTGAGTTCATAAATGAAAGATAACTAACCTGGGACCTTAGCATTGAAATGACTGATTCTTTTAAGCAATGTGCAATTATTTTGAGGGTATAAATAGAAACTATTGCTTAAAATAAATTTTAAAAATGTATCAAAAAAGGGTCTTCAATAGGTAAGAATGTTAATTATATTACTGAGGAGAGATTGAGAGAAAAGAGCAGAGTAAGTAACAATCATTGAAGAAATGCATTAATATTAAACATTTGCTGCATAACTTATCCTTATTGGACACAGCTGTCGATAAAATATACCCTTACTCTTGACAAGTAGCTCCTGTGTTTTGCTTGTAGATTAGCTTGCAGCTCTGTTCTGTATTCTTTATCTTCATCACTGCACCAGTTCTTTAATTAGGCAGTGAAATCTTCTGCATAATGATTAGGAAATCACATTTAAGAAGGTGTTGCAAAAAGATTTTTTCTGGAAGCTGCTCAAAATAGCTTTCAGCTTTGTAAATTCCTCCATATAATGTATCAAGGAAATGTGTTTAGTATTCAGAAAAATGACAACTGACCTCCAGTTAATCGGGTTTGCTGAATTTTGAATCTATAATGTAAAAATATTGTGTTTAATGATATGTAGTATCAAACAATCATTGACAAGAAATAGCAAACTGATTGCTTTATCAGATGAGGCAAAAGTTATCAAGTGACTATTTGTGGAAATTTCAAATGTTTCAACATTTTTGAGTTGAAAATATTTCATTTTATATAAAATTATTTTGTCATTTCATGCCCATGTTTTCTCTTCAGAGAGTCTAATAAACATGATCATTTCCTTTAATCATGCTGCTTTGCAAGAAATGAATTGTAATACTTCAGTAAAAACATTAAAATTCTTTCATTTTAGACTTTACAATAGATTTGAACAGATTAAATATGACTTGATAAAATAAAGAAAGGTCTTAGACTTCCAGAAACTTAGGACATTGAACAGTTTTTTTTTTGTTTATTTGTTTTGGTTTTTGCAACCTCTGAACAAAAGTTTGTTGTTTTTTTTTTTAATTCCTAAAACCTTCCATTCAAAATGAGAATGTATCCATAAACTTTGAATCTGAAATATTAGATTCTTGTCATACAAGTTTAAGATATGTGAAAATTTTTACTCATCAATGTGAGCAGGGGCACTAATTTAAAACTAATTTTACTCCACATAGCATCATAATAAAATGTTTTATTCAAATTGCCATATTAAGAAAATGTATGATAAAGACTAATGCTTAGTTATTATTGAGCAATCAATCAGTGAATCAAATATTTATTAAATTCTTACTATTTGTCAGACATTGGATATTCACAGACATGTGAGCAAAAGCTTGCTCCTTCCACATAACAGAAAAAAAGAAAATATATCTTGGGAATTCAGTAGTGTATTTATTTAGTGGCTTTAGCCACATTAAGTTATTATAAATTATATAATTTTAGAGCTTCAATGAGCCAACTTCTAATATCAGAAAAAGAATAGCCACAACCAGTCATGGAAAAGGTATGAAATTTGAAATAACTATGGGACATATATGGGAACTCCTGAGAATTCCTATGTCAATACAGTCAGAAATTATATGAAAGCAACAATAAAATACCCAATATAGAAATAAAGGAAGATTTAAATAATCAGAGAAGAATTAATTTCTTATTATTGTGTCTATGCCATTTTTAGAAATAGTATCTAGATCAATAACAGTATTTAAATTAATTTTTAGATTTAATGATTGACCATTCAAATTGCAAACTATTACTTTATATAGTTATACAAAATGATAACAAAATTCAACTGAGAGAACAAAAAGGGAAAACAGGAAATTCGAAGAAAGGGTCTGGCAGTCCCAAGCATCAAACTATATACTACAAATGGTTAAGGCAATAGTATCAGAAATGTACATGAGCAGAAAAAATATATTTTTCATCCTGGTAATTCCCAGATGAAAAATGAGGAATGTATTGAAATAAAATAGAGTATATAAAAATATTTTATCTATCCTGGCCAGTTTATAATTTATTTTAAAAGTAATTTTATTGATTTTTATATCATTGTAATTACCAACAGT
Organism: Myrmecobius fasciatus; assembly: GCA_023553655.1. Classification (NCBI taxonomy): domain Eukaryota; kingdom Metazoa; phylum Chordata; class Mammalia; order Dasyuromorphia; family Myrmecobiidae; genus Myrmecobius; species Myrmecobius fasciatus. The sequence continues at coordinate 178,719 of JAJPUD010002541.1, forward strand.
ATTTCTCTTCTTCCCCACATCAGAGAGCTTTCTCAAGTAGTATCTTTTAAAAACAAAATGCAAAATCTATCAGTCAGTAAACATTCATTACGCACCTATGTTTCAGACACTAAATTAAGTGCTGGGAAGGACAAAGAAAGTCAAAAAAAAAAACCTCTTGTTTTTGAGGAGTTCACAATCTAACAGAAGAGGCAACATCAAACAACTATGTACAAAGAGGAAACATCAGTATGAAGAAGGACTGGGAAAAGCTTCAAAAGCCAGTTGAACTAATCAACACACCCGAACAATTGAAAATTTATATACTATTCATCACTTGTGGATCTCCTATTGCTTGCTAAGTAATTGGGAGTGTATTTTCTTATCTCCTCTTTTGAGTCATGTTTGTTCTCTTTAATTTTGAGTGAATGGGAGTAGCTCAATGGATATAGCAATCAGCCTTGGAGTCAGGAGGAGCTGACAATTAATATTTCATTGCTATGTGACCCTGGGCAAGTCACTTAATCCCAATTGCCTCTCAAAATTTTTTTGAAAGTATGTATGTATGTATATGTATGTATGAAAGTAAGTATATATGTATGCACACATGTGTGAGATAATGAGTGTATGTGCATATGCATCTGGGGAACCAAATGCTTATGAAAGAAATTCGATATTGAGATTTTTGCCCATTCAAATACTTCTTTTCTTTTTCTAGGTATATTAATTTTGTTTGTTAACATATATAATTTTTCTTTAATGTGTTAGAAATTGTTAGAAATCCACATTATATTATGTTCTATTGTATTTTTATTTATCCAATTAAATATTTCTCATTTACATTTGTTTTTCTCCATTCAGGAGTGTTTGTAGTGAGTTTATTTGGCAACTCTGTTGATGAAAGTCTCAAATATTATTATTATAATAAATTTGTATTTTATCCCATTAGCAATAGGGAACTATGGAAGTTTGGGGTTGGAAAAGAAATGTAGTTGGTCCTATACATTAGAAAGATGATTAGAGATGAATTGAAAAGCACAGAAATCAGATGTAGTTTAGTTTAGGAAACCATTAAAATGTCCCGGGCAAGAAATTCATAAGTAAAAACTAAAGTCAAGCAAGTTTGAGCAGAATATATAAAGTATATAAATATATTGTGTGTATGGGTGTGTGTAGATAGATAGATATAACTGATGTTATAGAGATAAAGAGAATTTGGTAACTGACGAATCTGAAAGATGGAAGAGGAAATAGGCTTATGTAGGGAGCTAATGAGTTCAGTTTGGGATATACTGAAATTTAAGTATTGGTAATATATCAAGACAGACACTTGAAAGATTGAGGCTGGATCACAGGGAAGGAAGCCATTAGGTATGGATTTATTGATTTAGGTACAATTTACCCAAGAGTGATCATTGAACCTACATCATCAGATAAAATAACCCAAAGGAGAGTGTTTAGAGAGTAGTCAGATAGGTTAGGCAAAGTCAAGAGTGAGTACTATCATTAAAGTCCAGAAAATTGAAAATATCCAGGAGGAGATTATATTTGGTATTTAATACTGCCAAAAGGTAAATGTGGAAGATTTAACAATTATGAGGTCATTGGAAATCATTGGAAAACCATTTTTAGTAGAGTGATAGAATTGAAAGACAGGTTTCAAAGAAAAGTGTCTTGTAATCTAAGTGACCTCTTCCATAGTAAAACATAAACCCAAATATCTGTGCTTAAAACCTTGATCTGATTATTCCTTTTGCCAATTTGACACTAGCACTGTGAAGTTAAAAATTCCATAAATTTCAGAACTTGAAGGAAAACTTTTATCTCTGCTATAATTTTCTAATTGAAATATATTTTTAACTAGAAAAGTCTATTTTGTTTTTTAATACAGCTTTTTATCGCTAGTGAAGATAGGATGGTCATTTGTGTTATTTCAGTCACAGTAAAAGTATCAATAGGATTTAATTTTAATATAACATTCATTATTTCTCTTTTTAAAGACAACCTTAATTGTTCTTGGATAGGTAGGTGGCAAAGGGGAAATAATGCTGAGTTTGAAGTTATCCCTCTTCTTGAGTTAAAATCCAATCTCAGACACTTCCTATGTATGTGACCTGGGCAAGTCACTAATCTAGTTTGCCTCAATTTTCTTATCTGTAAGATGAGTAAGAGAAGGAAATGATAAAACACTCCTGTATCTTTGATAAGAAAACTCCAAAATGGGGTCACAAAGAATTGGACATAAGTAAAATGAATTAATGATAACAACTAAAAATTAGAGTTTATCACTAGACAAAATTCTATTCATGTCATTTAAAAGTTCAAAAAAATGTGATAAGGGAAATTGTGAATTCTGCCATTTCCCCTTCTGCTGCTGTTTATAATTTTGAGTACACATTTAGATATCCCCTTTCCTCTTGTTTGATTTCTTTCTAAGAAAGTAATCATTACTTATTTTGCAAGCAACATATGTAATTTATGGCAATAAGATATCATGTGCTGTACAAATAAGAATACACTGAATCTCAAAGATTATTCAGCCTTTTATATGGTGGTTTTCAGAGAAAGAGAAAGAGTCAAAGACAGAGTGAGACAGAGAGAGACAGAGAAACAGAGAGAGACAGACAGAAACAGAAAGAGAATCACAGAGACAGAGAAACAGAAAAAGAGACAGAGAACGAAATGATGATGATGAGATAGGTAGGTATATAGATATATAACCAAACATTTGTTCAATCTTTCTATATTGTGCCTTTTTCTAATGGTATATAAAAGCTCAAAGAATACATAATCATAAAACCAAAAAAAATCATCCATGAGGCAGATAATTGAAACCAAGTTACTATTTTTAATTGTTTGTCATTTCAAATTTCAAAATTATTATTTCATAAATTAAATAAAAATTCATTGGGGAAATTTACTGTTTTTTACAGAACTCATTTCATATACACATCTTTTGAGTGGCTGTTCTAATAAATTCATACAAATGTTTTTTAATCTCACAGAAAAAAATATGACCCTACCTGTCATCTAAATAAGGGTGGCAAAACAATGAATCACTGAAAGAAGATTGTCTGCAAGTAGTCTATATTTCAAATCTAATCACATATTCCTCCCAATAACTCATACAAAGATATACTTATTTCTCTTATGTACTTATTTACCTTAATAAGCCTGAAAGCTTATAAAATGACAGCAATTTTGAGTTAATTTTATAGGTTTATTAAGATAGTATGGGCTTAATTAAAGGAGTTTTATTAGGAAAGGTCTTCTCTGGAAATACATTTTTGAAATAAAATGACATGAGACAGAGAGAGAAGGAAATACGAGACTGTTCATGTATGCTAAGACACAAAACTACATGAAAATAATTTTCCAAAAACAAATAAGAAAATATTAAATCCTTCTCCAAATGTAAATCAAAATTTAAAAGTAACTCAAATATTTATATAATTTTACTATAAAAGAAATTTATCTTCCTCAGTGATTAAATATAGGTGGAAAGAAAGCAAAGGAAAACTGAGTTTTACTTCCTCTCCCAAAATGACCAGATCCTATTTTGTTCTTTCCTTTAAGTGGTCATGCTAAATCTTCCTTATCTAGAGAAGTTCAAGGTCAGTGATTTGCATTTGCACCATAGCAAAGTGAAGAAATTTTTCCAAATTACTCAACCTGTTAGAAGTCATCCCATCATTTATAATAATCAATTATTGTACATAAAGTAGTCTATTATTCTTAATGGATGAGTGGCAAAACAAGTTCATTTGCTCAGATAGGATATACTTTTAAAAAAGAAAAAGCAACATCCTTGAAACTTACTCTCTTATCTCTGAAAATATCTTATTTATAGAAATAATATTAATACTTCACCAGTTTGAAAATGATTTTATAATAGCTAAGGTTTCTTTTTGCTTAATTCTGTGATTTCTTCCAAATTATGACAATGTTTCTAGGTAAAAGCATCATCCTCTACACTGAATGAAAAAAAAAAAAACCTTCCTTTATCTAAGATAACTATGGAGCTAATGTCAGATCACATGGTGTGTGGTATGTAGCATTGGACAGCAGATTAGTAACTTGATTAGTTAAGACTTTTTGCCTGAGGCCACAACCATTAGCTATGTGTTTCTCAAGCCTCAAGAGATCTGAATATCACACCTGTCAGAAAACTATCTGTTTCTTTTCTTTTCTTTTTTTTTTTCCTAATGGCTACAGAACTTGTAAAAGTTTGCTTGTCAATGCTTAACTCTTCACCTGTTTTTTTTTTTCTTATATGGTGGTATTATTTATAGAAAAACCTCTATTAACAACTCCTTACTTCAGCACCTGACTTGTCAACATCTCTACAAATCCAAGTGGTGGAATTTAAGAAAGCCTAGAGGATTAATAGGAAAACTAAAGTGTTAAAATTCTTAGAAATGGGGCAGCTAAGTGGCACAGTGAATAAAGCACCAGCCTTGAAAGTCAGGAAGACCTGAGTTCAAATTTGGCCTCAGACACTTAACATTCCCTAGCTGTGTGACCCTGGGCAAGTCACTTAACCCCAATTGCCTTAGCAAAAAAGCAATAATAATAATAATAATGATAAAATAAAATTCTTAGAAATGACACTCAGAATTTGAACTGTGACTAAAAGTAGTTCAGATGATATTGCAGATTTCAAATATTAAATCATAGTTTCCTCATCATTTTCCTACATATGTGGCATTATTTTAAGGACACAAAAATGATCCTTAAAATATTATTATAGTATGTTCTTTTCCTGCATGTAAATATGTTTATTTTGCTCTTCTAACAATATTATCAAGTACCCAAATCCATAGGGGCTCAACTCTCCCCAACATATTCTCAAAGATGTCTCTTATATGAAGACAACCTTATCAAGTTCTTTCTTTTAAAAAATTATGTTTGTCTTGTCAAATAACAAATATTTATTAAGTACCTACTATGTGTCAGGTAGTGTATTAAGTGTTGTAGATAAAAAGAGGCAAAAGTAAGTCCATCCCTCAAGTTTAAAATCTTAACATGTAGAGAAATATAAAGGTACAAACAAATACATACAAGCCAAGGGATATATAGGATAAATAGGAAATAATTAAAATAGAGATGACACTAGAATTGAGAGGTTAGGGAAGGCTTTATTTAGAAGAGTATTTTAGACTTATCCGAAACCAGGGACATCAGTAGTTGGCACAGAAGAGGAGAAAATTCTAATCCTGGGAAACAGCTAGAGAACATATGAAGAGACAGAAGATTAAGGCTCTTCCTCCTGGAACAGTAGCTCTTTTGTGGTAACAAAGAATTGGAAAATGAGTAGATGCCTGCCAATTGGGGTATGGCTGAATAAGTTGTGGTATATGAAGGTAATGGAATAATATTGTTCTCTAAGAAATGATGAACAACCTAATTTTAGAAAGACCTGGAAAGTTTTCCATGACCTGATGCTGAGAAAAAAAAAAGTAGAATCAGGAATACATTGTACACAATGACAGCAAGAATGTGCAATAATCAACTGTGAAAGACTTGATTCTTCCCAGTGGTTCAGTGATCTAAAGAAGTCCCAACAGACTTTGGACAGAAAATGCCATCTGTATCCAGAAAAAGAACTGTGCAGATTGAATGTTAATAAGCACATGCTATGCTCACTTTTTTTTCTTTTTTTTCTCTCTCCCATGGTTTTTCCCTTTTGTTCTGATTTTGCTCTCTCAACATGATTCATAAAGCAACGTGTATTGAAATAAATAGATAATTTTAAAACACTTTGAATGCCAAATAGAGCATAGAGTCTTTGCTCTCAGAGGCATTGGAGAAATATGTATGTGTGTGACATGCTTAGACCTATGTTTTAGAAAAAATTACTTTAGTGGCTGAATGGAGAATGAATTAGACTGAGTAGTGACTTAAACCAGGCTGACTCATCAACAGGTTACTGCAACAAGAAAGACATAAGGATTTCAAGACATGCACTAGAGCAGTGACAGTATCAGATTAGACTAAAAGGTATATTTAAGAGATGTTGCAAAGGTGAAATTAGTAAACCCTAGAAATAGATTGGGTAGAGAGGGTGAGAGAGAGTGAAGAATCCAGGATTACTTGTAGGTTGTTAGCATGAAGGACTGGAAGGTTGATGTTGCTCTCTACATTAATAGGGAAGGTATGTATACTGGACATCAAGTTTGACATGTTCAAGAAGTAATTGTAATTTCAAGATTCAAGATCAGTGAAGAGATTAGGGCAGAAAAGATAGAACTGAGAATCTTTAGCATCAAGTTGTATTTAAATCATCTGTAGCTGATGAATTCACCAAGTGAAGTAGTATAGAGGGAGAAGAGAAGAGAGGTCAGTACAGAACCCTGAGGGATATCTGTAGTTAGATGATGTGATCTAGAGGAGGATTCAGCAAAAGAGGCAGAGAAAAATCAGGAGAGAGTGAAAAACCTAGAATGAAAAGAATATTAAGGAGCAGAGGGTGATCAATACTGTCAAATGCTATAGAGATCAAGGAGAAAGAAGATTAAGAGGTGATTGGATTTGAAAACTAAGACTGAAAAATTTGGAGAGAAATAGGACTTTGTCTTTTAAGGGACTGATAAAAGAATGCGAGGAAAGAAAGTGGGGCACCTTATGGATTTTTTTCAATAAGTTTAACTCCAAAAGGCAGATGATATTTTGAAAGTATAGGATCAAGTGAGGTTTTTGCAGGATAGGAGATTTTTGGCAGGATAGGCGTATTTGTAAGCAATTGAGAATGAAGTAGAAAGAGAGAGATGAAAAATTACAACCCTGATATCTAATTCATTGAAAAAGGATGGAGTGACCTTGGAGTCTGTAAACAATGACTGGACAGCTTTTATTCGATGGTAGATATGAACAGCATGGATCACATGGAAGCATGCAGTGATGGAAGTAGTGGAGAACCTGGGAGTGGCTATGGGGAGCAGGGAAATGGTTGCCATGAGATGAAAGATGCCTTACGGGGCTCCAAGCAGCCTTTCCTCGGGACACAGTATTGTGTTAAGAAGGAGATGAAAGACTTGGGGCATTAGTACATCTATTGAATTTTTTCTTTGTTTATGTATAAAGAATTCTAACGTTTTAAGATACTTCAAGTATTTCTTCAAACTTTCTTTCCCTCTTGTTTCCCTAGTCAATTATATTAGGCAGTTATGTGATACCATAGATCTATCTTTGGGCCTGGAATCAAGAAGACTTAAAATGAAATCTGGCTTTATAGTTTTATTAGTCATGTGATAATTTCTACCTTTATTTTCTTACTGTAAAACCTCCTAGGACTGTTGGATGGATCAAAGAAAATAATATTTTTAAAACACCAGGACAGTACCTAGCACACAGAGGTTATTGTTTGCCCTCTGTTCTTAAAGAAGCCCATTACATCAGGGAGATGATGCCATGACATGCAAGTGAATTTTATTTTGGAGGGCCGTACCAGGAAGGCCACCTGCCTCACTTTTCCCTCCAGATCTGTTTGGGTCCAGTAGCAAGATACAGATCAAGACTGCTAGATGAAATGGGAGACCTTGGCCTTTTTAAAGTAAGGTCTTCAACTAGACTCAGTTTGATTGAGTCCATTCTGTGATTAAAATAAGCTAGCAATTAAGGCAAAGAATTTCCTCTTTAGCCTACTCCCCAAAAATTCAAATAAATAAATGAGTCAGTGAATGAATCTGGGAGGGGAAGACTCTCAGATTTTATTGATTTTTTTTATCTTACCGTCTTAGACTTCCATTTGGAATGGAGAAGATAGCAAAGGGAAGGCAAATATAACTATGCTTTTTCAGCATTTAAACCTTCATTTAACAATTTGGTGAATATTTATTAAATATTAATAAATATTGTTTAATGGTCACAATAAAAAGATACTCCAAGATGTTGGTAAGGAATTCATTATATTATTTTGCTAACCAAATAAATACATTGTCACACTGACTATACATATGACACATGAAATGTGTCTATAAACATTATACACACCAAATGCGATATGCATGAATGATGCTTATTTATTAGGTGTGAAGTTATAGGGAATAAATGAAAATATTATCATTTCCTTTGGTCATAAATGTTCCATAATTATATTTCATTTTACTACTCTTGCAGAGCAAGTATATCTTCTCTTGATTCATATTTCTTATGTTGAATTCTACTAAAGGGCATAGATTCTCAGGGAAATAATGACTTTTTTTAGTTGAATACACTTCACTAACTCCATATGCCATTCTAGGGCATATAAAAAAGGTTAGGTGGATTTTATTATCAAATCAGCAATGACATTTTAACCCTCTTGCAACTTGATCAAATATTTGTGATTCTCGCCCACAAATATGAGAAAAAATGTTAATTTCCTTATAATGATGAAAAAAATACTACTGAGATCTAAGGAAAAGATTCATTTTTCCTTCCAGCAGAATGTCAAATTCTTTCAAACATATTCAAATTTGTGTTCTAGTATATTTGAGCAAGACAGATGAAACTTTGTTTACTCAAGGATTCAAAAGAACTTTTTTTCTCTTTTTCAATCCTCCTCCATACACTTAAAATACAAGTACCTTGATGAAGATTCTATTGATGTTATTAATGTTCCTTGCAAGTTTAGAAAGAAGATGTACTTCAAAAGAAGCTGGAAAACATAGAAAACAAATACAGATCAATGGTAGTGTACAGTGCTTTCCTGGTTGCCTGGTGAGCTAAAATTCTTTAAGGCCAAAGCGGAAAGTACAGTCTTACTCATTCTAAATGAGGTTAACCAAATAACTTTTCATAATGTTTTTCAGAAGTGTAAAATGAAAATTCAAATCCTCTTTTTGTTTATATTCCATGCTATAATTACTTGTTGCTGTTTTCTATAATTTTTGGTCAATTTTTGTGACAAAGGACTGTGAAACTATGACAGAGAGCTCGTTCATTACCAGACTAAATAGGCGAAAGCATGAATTCACATGAGATGATCTGTTTATTTTAAATACAAAATGATAAGTTATTTTAGGGAATTAGGATTTGTCGAGTTTTGTATGTTTTTCATGCTTTTATAAGAATTTATTTTGCTTTTAAAAAATAACAGATTAATTAACATCTTTTCAACTGTTCTATTCAATTATAGTGATTTTAAAAGTATTCTTTAATTTGACCTTTTTCATACACATCAGAACTTCTTTTGATATTTGGTGTAAACTTGGTTTTATTTTTATATTTCAAATTTTTTTGTGTCACAGACTAACTTTTAAAGTCCAGAAGGCCCCTGACATTGTTCAATTCCTTTTGCTTATACGCGCGCACACACACACACACACACACACACACACACACACACACACACACGTGTGTGTATATATAAATATATAATTTGAAATTCACATATATATTTATGTACATGTATCATTGCAAAGTAAATAAATTGTTTTGAAATTCAGTTATCAAAATATTTTTAAAACTTAAAGAGTTCAGGGAAACCAGGTTAGGAACTCCTGAAATAGAGTTTGGGGCATGATTTAACTTCTTAAATTGATACTAATGGGAACTGAGGATGTCATTAAATGTGAATAGAAAGTATGTTTTTGTCATTTGTAATAACTGAATTATAAAGCTTCTAAATGTATATACATTTATTAAAAACTTATTACAACTAAACTTTTCCTTTTAATTAATTTATCAATCAACAAACTTTTATCTTTTGTCAACAATATGCCAGGATTTGTTAAAGAATACCTAGGTATTCTTTAGAGTTCTTTAAAGTGCAGTAAGCTTTTTTTTTAACTTTAATCATTGCTGAGGAACTTTATATATATATATACATATATATAAGATACATATAATTTTTAATTTTAATGAAAAAAATCTATTTTCTCTCCATTTTGCTTTCCCTTTCCCCCTATTGTAAAAAGAAAGTAAAACAAAAGTTCCTGTAACTAACATACCCAGTCAAGTAATACAAAATTGGCCAATTAAAAAAAACTACATATATCTCATTTTTTTCTGAGTTCATTATCTTTTGTCAGAAGATGAGCAACATATTTCATAAAGAGTCCTTTGGATTCCAGAGTGATCAAGTCACTTAATATCTGTTTGCTTTAGTTTCCTTATGTCTAAAATGGGAATAATAATAACACCTCACTTCCAAAGTTGTTATGAAGATAAAAAGAGTTGATTTTTGTAAATTGTTTTGCAAACCTTAAAGTACCATATAAATTGTCATTTTTATTATTTTTTATTATGTTAAAATATTTCATTTGGAAACATTAGAAGTATTTGATCATTTGTTTGATTTTCTAATCTTCATCTGCTTATTGTACATTTTCTCTCTTTTTACATGAAAACTTATCTTGAACTTGAAAAAGCTAATTCTTTATTATCATTTGACTTTTAAAATTGCATTCTCTTTTCATATAAATTTATTCTCAATTTGTGAAGCTTTTTTGAGATTTTATTTGATTATCTTAAATGGAAGATAAAACATTGTTTTTGGATCAGAAGATACCAAATCAGACATAACATTTAAAGGTGGGCAGAATATACCATAAAATTAAGTAATTTGCTCTTTTTTTCAAAAAAAAAAGAAACTTCTTTTCCTTCTCATTGCAACAAGTGTTGTTTGAACAAAGGGATATTCATGAGTTTTAGTGCCTTGCTTTCGATTTCTTAAAATTGTCCCATTTTATTTATACTCCCCACATGTCCTTCTCAGTGGTCTAGAACTGCCCAAAGGCTCATGCTTATTCTTAAGCTATCACTCCTTATTCTAAGAGAGGATCCCTCTATATTTGTAGCATCAATTAGCTTTATTTAAATAGAGTTAATTGCCTGTTCTGGCTATAGCAGATGCTTCAGCTTCTTTATTTTCCTAACAGTTTTTCAACAATATTCTTTGAGTCTATAGATATGAAACCTAATAGAAACCCCTAACTCACTTTTTATCTGTTAGCAAATTGTATAAAATAGGATCTTCTGAAATAGCCTTTGGCTTCCCCCCAAAAAAATCATCCCTATTGAGATGATAATATGTAAATATGTTTATTCTATTTATAAATACATAGCATTTACACATGCTGAGAGGATGTTGCACAGGATCATCAGTATTCTTTCCTTTGGTATTGCCTATATTTTTACAAAATGTAGAGTGGTTTTCCTTCTCTGCTTACTACCTTTTCTGTCCCATAGAGGGGAGAACAAAGTAGAGACAAAATTTGAAATAGAAAATTGAGAACATTGCTATACTTTATCATGTTTGTTAGATTTATTGAGAACATATCAATTAAATTAAGCCTTTCTCTTTGAAATGTGTGTGTGATAGAAAGATTCTGTGAAACTTCAAAAAACTTGAATTAAAATACATAGGTTGTTTTTCTGTATAGAATTTTCTAAGTTAAATATAATATTTATGAATACATAAGAAATATCATAACTTTATTAATAATTCAGATGGTATCTTCATTATATTAATGAAAGAGAGACACTATAACCTCTCAAATTTGTCACTAAATCTAGGTCTGTATTTGAGAATTACTTATCTTTTATTATGTCAAAGACCAGTGCACAAACAAGAACAGACTTTAAGTTGCCTCTTTAAAAAAAGGAAAGTGAATGATTAAATGAGAACACAAGTTGCTATATTTGTCTATATAGGTGAAACAAATATATATGAAATAGACCACAAATTTTCTAGAGACCATATCTGGTATTAACATCTATATTTAGCATTATGTTTCTAAATTTCTAAATAATGTCATCATATATAAATGAATTTCCCCCTCCAAAAAGACACTCTCTTTTCAGACTAATTACATCTTTAGAACAGGAAAACTAACCTATTACATTAGATGAAACTTATTAAATTGAGAAGATTTCTGATTAAATTTCTTCGTATAAGAGACATTATAAGAAGAAGAAGAAAAGTTTTTCCCCAGGAGACAGGCTTAATTATGCCCTTGTGAACAATATATTAAAACTATGATATTTATGGGGGGAAAGATGATAATGAGTGTGTGGTAATACAAGATCTCATAATATGCTGTTTCAGAATTCAGAGGCTCCACTAACATCAATAACATAATTTTAATTCAGTACAGCTCACACTTAAAGTTAATAATGATCTTCAAAACTTGCTCTTATTTATTGCCACTGAGTTAAAAGCAGAGCATTGTCAGAAAATAATGATATCAGTGCCATAGCAGGTAACATAGTGAAGTTGGATCCTCAGTGAAATATTTTTAATCAATATCATTTTTATATTGCAAAATATTTACATCATTTAGAAGACAAACCACCATCCTCTCAAAATATAATTTCTTGAAAAGAACTTTTTTTCATCTGAAAGAATTGTTGAATAATACTATGTTAATTATTTACATGTGTAATTTACATGTGTGAGTTGTGAAGGTTTTGTTCTTGATTGAAAAGACATTTCAAAAAGAAAAAAGCAATAATAGTAAACAGAAACATTTCTGATTGCTAACCAGAATATTTATAAAAATCCAATTTTATGTCTATTATGATTTTATATAACTATGAATTTTAATTTTAGAAAAAATGTAATGGCTGGGAAAAAACTTAATGAATTTCATTTAGGCACAAATGCCTTAAGTAGACTAAATCCAATTTTAATTTCTATAACTATTTTAACTACTTGGGAAAAATTAACCCTTGTAGAAGAAGTAAATACGTTTCTACTTTCATTTTTTGTTAAATAGAAAAAACATATTTTAATGTTTAAATAAAGAAATATTAAACCATTCCCAACTGCTATAGGTACAACATGCTTCCAACATCTTTAATCCTTAAGCCTAAATATCCAGTAGTATTTCCTAAACTTTCTTGAGACTTTTTTTTAATTCCTTCTTATTTTGAATTAAAGAATCCTCTTTCTTCTCTTGAAGCATCCCTGTAAAGTCTTCTATGTCTCTGCACTATATGAATGACAGTGCAAGTGTTCCAAATCAGGCAGGAGGCTCTTGCATCATTCTCACTTCCACAACTTTTCACTCAAAAGGAATAATGCTCCAAAAAGGACATCCATAGCTGCTAGTGGATCAAAATGCTTTGGTTCAATGCCCTAACCCCTTGACTTTTTCTTGTATAATTAAAAAAATTAATGACAAACAAAAGTTCTATTTTATTGGCAAGACAGCCATAAAGAAACTTAAATAAGCAGGAAGTTTGTAATGTATTAGAAAGCATTTTATTAGACCACATTTCAGTTTGCAATATCAATGAAGAGAATAACATTTGGGGGAGGTAAAAAAAAATCAGTTTCTGACATGGAATACCATAGTCTGATAGTAGAAAAGAATTACTAGATGATGTGACTGGATTCAGCCTTCTTCCACTGGTAATTCCTTCGCTTGCTTTCTATTTTGGGAAAAGGTCAAAACCAACCAACTTTACAAACTTCATTCCATTCTGGGTCGTGTTTCAAACTTTCAGTCATGTCCCCTCAATTAAAGCCTCCCGCTACCCCCTTTAAGCTCTTTTTTGGGTTATATCTTCCTTTCAGGTCAGGATGTTCATCTCATTGTTTATATTTATATCCCTAATGCTGTGCACACTGCCTGGTACATATTAAACATTTAATAAATTTTTGTTGCCTTGGCTAATCTCCTAATGTGATTTAATTTTTTCCCCTTCTTTCCCTCTCCCTCTCTCTCCTCTCTGGCAATTGGGGTTAAGTGACTTGCCTAAAGTCATACAACTAGTAAGTGTTAAGTGTCTGAGGTTAGATTTAAATTCACGTCCTTCTGACTTCAGGGCCAGAGCTCTACACACTGCACCATCAAGCTGTCCCTGTAATATAATTTTCTAAGGGAAAAAATAAGGTGATACAATGGATTTAGTGCAAAATTCAAAAGCAAAGGGACTAGGTACAGATCTTGGCTTTGATACTTAACCATCTTGGTCAAATTATTTAACATATCTGGATCTGCTTCTTGAGCTATAAAAATGAATATATTGGAATAGCTAATTGTCAAGTTTTTTTTTCAAAGTCCACATTGTTCATCTTTAAAACTAAGTTAAATTTTTGATATAGATGTATATATGTAAAGGTATGGATATATATGTGTATGTATGCATATATGTCTATCGACCCATATTATGTTTGTTCTTTTTGCTCCAAAATTTAGCCTTTTATTTTTTGCTGCAATTATACATGTGCGTTTTGGGTATTGTATATGTATATATAGTGTGTGTATACAAAATACACATATGTAATATATATTCAATATATATGTGGAATGGTAATGAATAACAAGGGAAGTAAGTTTATAGTGGGCCAATCAGAATGGAAACTTACATTTTATGAAAATAAGATAGTGAAGGAAAATATAATATTAGTACCTAACATTTATATAGCATTGTAAGGCTAGTGAAGCATTTTACATTTATCTTCAATGCTCACGACAACTCTGTGTATAGATGCTATTATTATCTCCATTTTATAGATGATGAGACTAAAGCAAGGAGGTTAAGTGGTTTGCACATAGCTGTTAAGTATCTCAAACTAAATTTGAATTTAGATCTCACTGACTTCAGACCCAGAATTCTCTCCATTCTATCACCTAGTTGCTTCTTCTATGTAGTGTTGAAATGTTCTTTTAGACCTGAATCATCTATTATATGAAGTAGTTTCATTCAATGAACTTTTATGATTGATATGAAGTTTAATAAATTGACATATAATAAATTTGTTTTCTAAAAATCATCAATTCCTGAATCAGAAACATTAGTAATATTTAGTTATTTAATATAGAAATGTTACCTTAAGCAAACATGTTAATTAGGAATTTATTTTCAAAATCAACTTCTGGACAATGTTTCAGAATGAGTATGTTTTCAACCCAGTTTCCTACATCTTAATATCTATATTAAAGTCAATGGAAAGAATTATAATATAGGGTGTAACACATTGACAACAATAGTGTACATGCAAAAATCCATATAAAATGAAATTGTTCCCCCACCTTGGCTAGTAGCACAGGATTGAAGATTTTTTTTTTATTTTTAAACTAAATATTTGCAGATTTCTTTACTATCATGATTACCCCCTTCTAGAGAGCCTAATTTGTCCATATTCTTCCTAAAATGTATCATCCAAAAATAAATATCAAAATCCATTTGTATAGTAATCTAGTGTTTCATAAACCCAAAAACCCCAGCTTTTGGGATAAGAATTTACAACCTGAAGAAAATTGCTGAAAAAAACTGGAACACAAGATGGCAAAAACTAGATACAGCCCAACACCCTATCTACAAAGATAAGGTCAAAATGGGTTCATGATTTAGATATAAAAGGTGATACTATAAGCAAATTAGGAGAATAAGGGATAGTCTGTGAAGAAAGGAGGAATTTTTGGCCAAAGAAGAACTAGATAACATTATGAGATACAAAATGAATCATCTTGATTACATTAAATTAAAGAGTTTCTGCACAGACAAACCTAATGCAGCCAAGATCGGAAGGGATGGGGAAAGCTGGGGATAAATTTTTACATGCAGTGTTTCTGATGAAAGCCGCATTTCTAAAATATGTAGAGAATTGACTCAAATTTGTAATAATACAAGCCAATCCCCAACTGATAAATTGCCAAAGGATATAAATAGACTATTTTTAGAAGAAATTAAAGCCATTTGAAAATATTCTCTAAATCACATTGATTAGAGAAATACAAATTAAGACAAGTCTGAGACACCACTTTACACTTCTCAGATTAGCTGACAGGAAAAGATAATGATGAATGCTGGGAGAAGATGAGGGAAAACTACGACACTAAGGCATTGTTGGTAGATTTGTGAACTGAGCCACTGAGCCAACCATTCCCCAGAACAATTTTTATGTATGCCCAAATGGTTATCAAACTGTACATAACCTTTGATCCAGCAATGTCTCAACTGGGGCTGTATCCTAAAGAGAAAAGGATGCACATGTGCAAAAAATGTTTGTAGCAGACCTTTTTATAGGGACAAAGAATTGGAAATTGAGTGGATGCTCTTCAACTGGAAATTGGCTGAATAAGTTATGGTATATGAATGCAATATAATATTATTTTTCTATAAGAAAAGATAAACAGGCTGATTTCAGAAAAGTCTAGATTTACATGAAGTGATACTAAATGAAGTGAGCAGAACCTAGAGAATATTGTACACAGTAACAAGATTTTGTGATGATCAACTGTGATGGACTTGGCTCTTTTTCAACAATAAAGTGATTCAAAGCAATTACAATAGACTTGTCATGGAGAATTATCTGCATACAGAGAGAGAACTATGGAGATTGAATGTGAATCAAAACATAGTATTTTCACCATTTTTTGTTTGTTTGCTTGTTTGAGTTTTTTTTAAGTTTGTTTCTCGTGTTTTTCCCCTTTAGATTCAATTGTGTATGTGTGTAATGTGACAAATATGGAAATGTGTTTGGAAGAAATGCACATGTTTAATCTATTTCAGATTGCTTGCTATCTAGAGGAGGAGGGAGGAGGAAAGAGAAAAAGGAAAAAAATGGAACTCAAGGTTTTTCAAAGACAAATTTTGAAAATTATCTTTGCATGTATTTGGAAAAATAAAATACTATTTAAAAATCTGCATATTATCTGAACCACAGTTCTCCTTGGGATTGTGAGATTATAAATTGTATATGTGATTGTATATGCAGTTATCTGTATATCTTGATAGTACTTCTCTTAATGCATTTGAGTTTTCCTTGGTCTGGAGTCATAAAGTAAGGTGGTGGCAGAATCAAGATCAGAACTCAG